>CM037152.1:51525006-52037561 GCA_020921065.1 Vaccinium darrowii | reverse complement strand
GTTGTTAATGCCGGAGAGGACTTACGAAACCAATTGTTGCTCTAATAACTGCTGTAAATGCCGGAGAGGACTTAAGAAACCATTGGGAAACCATCGGTTGCTTGAAAGAACTTTTGTTAATGCCATGGAGGACTTACGAAACCACTTGAATAACTGTTTGTCAATGCCTGAGCGGACTTACGAAACCCTTTGTTGCTGATACAAGAAACCATTTGATGCTAAGGATATCTGTTGTTAATGCCGGAGAGGACTTACGAAACCACCTGATGGAAACCACCTGATGCTGATAAAACTGTCGTTAATGCCGGAGAGGACTTAAGAAACCATCTGATGTTTATAAAACCGTCGTTAATGCCGGAGAGGACTTACGAAACCTTTTTGAGTGCTTGAATAACTGTTGCTAATGCCGGAGAGGACTTACAAAACCATTTAGAAACTTGTTGGTGTTTGAATACCTTTGTTAATGCCGGAGAGGACTTACAAAACCATTTGGAAACCATTTGTTGTTGATATAACCGTTTGTTAATGCCGAAGAGGACTTACGAAACCATTTGACGTTTGAGATAACTATTGTTAATGCCGGAGAGGACTTACGAAACCTTTTTGATGCTGATAAAATTGTCGTTAATGCCGGAGAGGACTTACGAAACCTTTTTGAGTGTTTGAATACTGTTTGTTAATGCCGGAGAGGGCTTACGAAACCGTATTTGTTGTTAATGCCGGAGAGGACTTACGAAACCTTTTTGAGTGCTTGAGAAAACCTTTGTTAATGCCGTAGAGGACTTACAAAACCACTTGAGTGCTTGAGAAAACCTTTGTTAATGCCGTAGAGGACTTACGAAACCACTTGAGTGTTTTAATGAGGGGAATAAACAAGGGGCGTGCCATGAATGCAAATAGTGAGATTCTGTGAACGCGGGGGATCAGTGAGGTTCTTATGAAGTGATTAGTGTGAGACCAACGAGGTGCCCAAAACGGTTTAAAGTGAGACCAGCGAGGTCCCCAAAAAGGTTTGAGCGAGACCAGCGAGGTCCCCAGGAAGGATTGAGCGAGACCAGCGAGGTCCCCAAAAAGGTTTGTGTGAGGCCAACGAGGTCTCGTGAAGAATTGTGTGCGCAAGACCAGCGAGGTTCAAAATGGGTGAGAGAGGTTCAAAACTAGTTTGAGCGAAACCTGTTAAGGTTCTTATAAAACTGGTTTGAGCGAAACCCGTGAAGGCTTCCATAAAACTGGTTTGAGTTATAAAACTGGTTTGAGCGAAACCTCGGTGAAGGTTTCCATAAAACTGACTTGAGTTATAAAACTGGTTTGAGCGAAACCTCGGTGAAGGTTTCCATAAAACTGATTTGAGCGAAACCTCGGAGAAGGCTTCCATAAAACTTGTTTGAGCGAAACCTCGGTGATTGATTGAAATACTGTCCCGAAGGACGATTGATTGAAAACATGTCCTGAGGGACTATTGATTGAAAACATGTCCCGAGGGACGATTGATTGAAAAACTGTCCCGAAGGACAATTGATTGAAAAACTGTCCCGAAGGACGATTGATTGAAAAACTGTCCCGAAAGACAATTGATTGAAAACATGTCCTGAGGGACTATTGATTGAAAACATGTCCCGAGAGACGATTGATTGAAAAACTGTCCCGAAGGACAATTGATTGAAAAACTGTCCCGAAGGACGATTGATTGAAAAACTGTCCCGAAGGACAATTGATTGAAAAACTGTCCCGAAGGACGATTGATTGAAAATATGTCCCGAGGGACGATTGATTGAAAAACATGTCCCGAGGGACGATTGATTGAAAAAAAACTGTCCCAAAGGACAATTGATTGAAAAACTGTCCCGAAGGACGATTGATTGAAAACATGTCCCGAGGGACGATTGATTGAAAAACTGTCCCGAAGGACGATTGATTGAAAACATGTCCCGAGGGACGATTGATTGAAAACATGTCCCGAGGGACGATTGATTGAAAAACTGTCCCGAAGGACGATTGATTGAAAAACTGTCCCGAAGGACGATTGATTGAAAAACTGTCCCAAAGGACGATTGATTGAAAACATGTCCCGAGGGACTATTGATTGAAAACATGTCCCAAGGGACGATTGATTGAAAAACTGTCCCGAAGGACGATTGATTGAAAAACTGTCCCGAAGGACGATTGATTGAAAAACTGTCCCGAAGGACGATTGATTGAAAACATGTCCCGAGGGACCATTGATTGAAAAACATGTCCCGAGGGACGATTGATTGAAAAAAAACTGTCCCGAAGGACAATTGATTGAAAAACTGTCCCGAAGGACGATTGATTGAAAACATGTCCCGAGGGACGATTGATTGAAAAACTGTCCCGAAGGACGATTGATTGAAAACATGTCCCGAGGGACGACTGATTGAAAAACTGTCCCGAGGGACGATTGATTGAAAACATGTCCCGAGGGACGATTGATTGAAAAACTGTCCCGAAGGACGATTGATTGAAAAACTGTCCCGAAGGACGATTGATTGAAAACATGTCCCGAGGGACTATTGATTGAAAACATGTCCCGAGGGACGATTGATTGAAAAACTGTCCCGAAGGACAATTGATTGAAAAACTGTCCCGAAGGACGATTGATTGAAAAACTGTCCCGAAGGATGATTGATTGAAAAACTGTCCCGAGGGACGATTGATTGAAAAACATTGATTGAAGAACCGCAACGAGAGACGGTTGATTGAAAAACCACAACTGGAGACAGTTGATAGAAAAACCGCAACTGGGTACGGTGATTGAAAAAAAAACATTGATTGAAAAACCGTAACTGGGTACGGTGATTGAAAAATGTTTGATTGAAAACATGTATCGAGGGATGGTTGATTGAAAACATGTCCCGAAGGACGAGTGGTTGATTGAAAATATGTCGCGAAGGACGGTTAGCTGAAAACATGTCTCGAGTGACAATTGATTGAAAACATGTCCCGAAGGACGATTGATTGAAAATATGTCTCGAAGGACAGTTGATTGAAGAATTGTTCCAAATGATGAAGGAGTGAAAAACTGTCCCGAAGGACGATTGATTGAAAACATGTCCCGAGGGACGATTGATTGAAAAACTATCCCAAAGGATGATTGATTAAAAAAATGTCCCGGAAGGACAATTGAAAAAAACTTGTCCCGAAGGACGATTGATTGAAAATTGTTCATGAGGACTCTAGTGTGAGACTCAGGTTTTGACATTTGATGACACAATGACAACATTCCTGTTTTTAGAAACTTGGTGGTGCAACAGGGTATCTCTTTTTGCTTTACTATCTTTCCTTCCGGACAGGGTCTGGTTTTGAAGTTACACTTGATCAGTGAGCTTGAGCTTTCAGGCTTTAGGTTGAGGTTTGACCTTTTTGGGCTTTCCTGCCCCAGTCTTGAATTTGGGTGTATGTGCTTCTTCCAGTAGATGGCATTGAGCCAACGTGCCTCAGTCTTGGACAAATGTGCCCCAATAGATGACAAACTTTCAATTCTGAACCGATTGACTTGTATTATCCAAACATAGGCTCATCCATGCATTGAAACCGTCTTTCACGAGTTTGAGAATATCAAGACCACCAAGGGTTGATTGGACAAAAGACCTTGTGTGAATTTGGACAAGGCCCAGATGATTCGAGTGACTTTACCAAAAATGCCCCCGGTTTGGGCAGAGATGACATACTCATGAATTTGGTAGACGCGGGTTATTTTGTTACTGGATCGACCTTGTGACAAAGAAATGGACTCTGAAAAGATTATGAGAAGTGGCAAAACGTGCCCCATAATTGATGTTTTGAAATTGTCATAAATCTGAGTACTTTGGTTTTGAAATTATTTCACTCCATCAAATGATGTTCATTTAAATCGATTGTTTTATCAAAACACAAGATTTCTTGTTGTGAACCCATGCCCCCGGATGCTGATTCACTGATTTTCCATTGAGGTGCTCCAATTTGGACTTTTTGCTTCTGGTGGATGCTGGTGTTGTGCAATGCTTTGCCCCCGGGTCGCTGATGAGGACCTGAGGTGCCGCAGTTGGGACTTCTGCTTCTGGCAAATGCCGGTGTTGTGCGATGCTTTGCCCCCGGGTTGCTGATGAGGACCTGAGGTGCCACAGTTGGGACTTCTGCTTCTGGCAAATGCCGGTGTTGTGCAATGTTTTGACTTTTGATTTTTAATGATATTGTTCTCCAGAATCCTCACTATCAAGCTGTGCTTTTCAATCTGAAAGGACTTTATTTAGGTTATAACAGGGCTAAGGCTTTGGGCTCGACAAAGAAAGGATAAAAGGCTCAAAATTTTGATTTTTCTTCTGGGTTTTTAGAGCTAGCAGCTATCTTGAACTCTTTTTGTGTGCCCTTTTTGTTTTCTTCAATGTTTTCCATCATGCCCCATATTGGCTTTTGATCGGCACTTTCTTCATGTCTTCCTTTTCAATTCTTCACATTTGGTAGTGCCTATGAACTTGGCATTTTTCATTCTGACATGCCATTAGCAACCATGCATTTGGTACTTTTGAAAATCTTGCATTTCTCGAGTAATCATGTGCTTGGCACTTCCATCTGGACATCTTGCTAATAACTTGGCACTTTTGTTTCTCTTAATTCTCCCCAGTGTGAGGGATAGCTGCCTAGCTGGGTTCTTTTTGAAATAAAATGATTCAGGCTCAAAAGGGCTATCAAGGGATATATTTATCTGGAGAATAAAAGCAAAGAATGCCTTTTGTCACGCCCCGATTTTTACCGGCCGCTCGCCTGCTCCACTTCGGTGGGCATTTTGGCGACGCTTTCAAAATCATGACTTTTAAATGCGACGATTGTGAATTATGAGGTTTGCAGCTGTGACTCGCGCTTTTATTAAAATTTCAGAGTCGCCACCTAACATTGAATTTGGGTGTGTCAGGTCACCCGTTAAAACTGTTTTTCAAAGACGAACTTTAAGAAAACCGGTTTTAACTCTTCTTTTTTATTTTCTTCCGTCTGAGCAAATTCTTCTTTCAAACAGGCTTGAAATTGACTCTCTTTTTAGGTTTGCGCAATCAGAGATGAGCTCGGGGATTTTCTGCTAGTGGGGAAGGTGTTAGGCACCCCACGTCGTCTGTTCAGCGCTTTCTCAATTTTAGCCTTTTTCAATTAATTATCCTTGGCAAAATAAAAATGAAAGAAAACAGGAAATAAAATTATTTTGAAATTCATATGTCGGAATCTAAAGGTCCGAGCATGTTTCAGGTGGGTTCCCACCTTCCGCGTCTCGCGTTATCGGACTTCGACATATGGATTTTCATTGCATTGATTTTGTTATTTTTCTAGAAATAAGATTTGCCAGGGGGAAACCCGACCAATTGCAAATCTTACTTCTAATTTTTAATGGAGCGGAATCCTTTATCGCCGGGACTCGATTTATAGACTACTTTGAAAATCGTCATCAATCGGTCACAAGCTACCTTGAGGTTCCGCTAACAATACATTTATTCACATAAATATACAAAAAAAAAAAGAAGATATTGAATGACTGTTTTCTTGCATATTGAAATTGAAAGGGGGAATAAACCCCCTCTGTAGGATTACATCTTCCTCACCTTGTGTGGTGGATTTTTGTGGAGGTGTGCTCAGAATTTAGACTAGACAAAAATATAACTAGAAATAGTACAGAATACAATCCGTACTCATTTTTAGCTATACAATTGTTGTCGTGTAATTCTGGCTTACAAAAGGGATTTATGGACTGGGGGTTTTTATTTGAGGAGAGACAGAGAGGTTTTTTCCTTTTGGCTTTCGGATCAGAGAGGCAGAGAGATGAGAGAGTTTTTCCTTTTGGCTTTCGGATCAGAGAGGCAGAGAGAAGTTGCTGAATTTTTGCAAAGAATGAGAGAGAGAGGGTCAGAGCTTTTTCCTTTCTTTTTTCTTCCTTTTCTTTTCTTCCTTTGGTTTTTCTTTTCCTGGCGTCCTCTTTCCCTCTGGCCTCTTTTTTTCTTCCTTTTTTTTTCCTCCATGCAGCAAAGCTGCTCCCATTTATAGGCAGAGAAAGTGTCGGCAGAGAGATGTTGATCTGGTGTAACGCGCGCATGAGGGAGCTGAATCCATCCGTTGATCAAAGGGTCGGCTCTTCAAGTGGATTAATTCACTGCATTGGATGACCCCATTTTTAATTCCCACTGACATGAGTGTCGGCCAATTTAGAAAAGTGTCCCACCGAAATTGATTTAGAAAAATGGACAGTGCCTTCAATGATCAATATCAACTGCTCCATCGGGTCCGCGATGCTCTCGACTGGTGTTCAAAACGGAGTCCGATCGGGGCACAGGAACAGTCAATCTTCTTATTTTAATGCCCGGAATAAAACGGTATAACTTTTGCAATTTATGTGCTTGGCATGTGTTTCGTAGGGCGAAACAAAATATCATCCAAGACTCCGCAATTAAATCTCCATTTTCCAATTCCCACGTCTACCACTTGCTTTCTCTTTTTATTTTTTATTCTTGCCACCTATCTCTCCTTTTTTTAATGCACTGATAGTGGAAGAGAAGTGGCTGGAAAATGCTTCAATGCATCATGCACACGTGACGCGCAATACTCCGCAATGCCTTTGATTGAGCTCTCTGCCGGTGTCCAATCGGGACCCAAACACAGTCAAAATTTTTGTTGCGACATGTAGATAAATACAGTGAAATTTGCGCCGTTCATTGTTGCTCTGAAATTGGACTTGCGAGTGGTCGGGCCAAATTTGGGTGTCAACACCTTTCTTCATTTTGAATTGCACAACTTGATAGAGAGAATCTATACATGCTCTAACTTTTGCCTGGATCGTACTTCAAAGTTTTGATCCAGCGAGCTTTTCTTTAACTTTTGCCTAGGCCGCCCTTTCGGGTTTTCAACCTAGCAGGCCCCCTTTTTTTTTTTTTTTTTTTTTTTGTCAAAGCATTGCTCCTTGATGACGTTGGAGAATGGCGCCTGGAACTCCTTCTTCTTGTGAGAGCTGAGAGTTATATCAAGAATCATCCCGTGTTTTGAAGTGATTATCATGAATCTCGAATGATGGTGGAAAACAATTTCATTTTCAAGGATTTTTGCAAAAACTCAAGTTTATTATGACAATTCTAACACAAAAGCGTGACATTGATTTATGAAAGTTGCGACCGAACCGCTGAGGGTTGCCTACATATCCATGTGCAAGGAATCAGATTGTGCGTAGTTCGGGGCTACAATGCTGACTCTATTTTTGGTTTTTCTCTTTTTTTAGACAACAAAACATTATAGACTTGAATTTGAAAACAGACACCAAAGCAGAAATAGAAATACAAACTGACTCAATAAAAGAGACGACTCTGACTCGGAACTTGAAAATTCCCAAAACTCGCGAAAAACTGGTCCATTGCATGATCCTCGATGGTTCACTGGTTTGGCTTCTTCAGTGGAGCAGAGATGGATTCGTTGTCCAAGAGATCTTGCATTTCATGACGAAGGCGGTGGCACTCATCGGTAGCATGATCAGGCATTTGGTGGAATGCACAAAAGGCATTTGGGTTAGGGTAAGATGGAAGCTTTTGAGGTAGAGGTGTTGGAAGGAGTTGTTTGACATGGCCGGTTCTGAGGAGCTTCTCATGAATTAAGGACAGAGGCTCAGAGAATTGGGAAATGGTTCTTTGAAGCTTCTGAGAGTGGTTGGTTTGAGCTTTGACTTCGTTGATAGGCATGCCTTGGTTGAAATTTCGGTTGTGGTGCTTTGTTCATTTGGAGTGGAGCTAAGGGAAATTTGGCTAGCTTGAGCATTGAGCTTGTGTTCTTGGAATGGTTGTTTGTGGAGCTGGGGGTAGTTTTCTTGTTTGGTTGAATGACTAAGAATTGATAGTAAAGCAAAACTCAGAAATGCCCCTGCTTGTTTAATTTTGGAAAATGGGAATGTCGCATTTGTGTCGTCATACATGCAAACCTAAATCTCAAAAGGATTTCAACAGCCTTGGGTAGGTCGACTACTCAGTAGGTGTAGTTCCTGTGTGTTGGAACCAGAGCCTATCAACTTTCGTGACCATCCAAGGTAGAGCAATAAGGCTATCGAAATCTCGAAAGAAATGTGATTAGATCACAAAGAGCCATTCGAGCACGGCTGACACTGGAGGTGTTCCAAACTCCAAAGATTTAAAGTCTCCTAGACTATGCAAAAATGAGTCTTAGAAAGGCTGCCCCGATCCTCAGTGTTTTTTTTTTTTTTTTTTGATAGTGTATCCTTTGTTTAGGATAGCAGGATTTGGAAAAACTAAACCAACTTGGTTCTTGATGATTCCTTTTCAAGGATCTAACTTTGATTTTAGGGACAACTGCCCCAACTTGGGTCAATTGTTCCTAATTTCTGTTAGGTCATTGCCAAGGGATTGTCAAGGACCGAGTAGATTTGATTTCCTAAGCCCTGTTATTCTAAGGACTGAATTGATCTGAACAACGTGCATTGGAATGCACGACTCTTCATCGGGCAGGGCAACCTCTTAAGATCGCAGCAAAACGTGACAGCATAGTGTCCAACTAACCATGATAATACAAATGCATGCAGAATGATGGAAAGCAGCAGACACATAACAGGACAAATCACATAATCCTAACCTGTGGGTTCCTGTCCTAGGTTGGACGGTTCTAGGTTTACTATATGCAAAGGCCGGTTTTGGTTGAAAGGGTCCCTCAGACTAGAGCCAATATTTGCCTCCCAGTGCCAAGTGTACTGCATGGCAAAGGTCAAGCGGCAGGCTGACTCATCACGGTCCAAGGTTGCTGAGCATCCGGGGATGTCCTAACACCAGTGAACTGGGTAGGGTAACCAAGACGCAGCAGCGGGGTTTATCCAACATCGATGCAAGTGATGCAAAAGTTCAGCAATAAATTGTTTTCAAAAATCCCACAAATATTTTTCAAGCTTGGCTCTCCAAATTAATTTCTACTTTGATATCTTTACACAGACAAACAACCAAAAAGCTCCAGTCAGGATGGCCGGGCGAGGCCCTGTTAGTCCGCCATTCCTTCCTTGCGATAGCGCTAGGCATTTTCGTTTTGACAAGCTTTCGGGAAGTTCATAAGTATAAAAATACCAAATTAAAGATTAATTTGAGATTCCCCAGCAGAGTCGCCATTTTGTGGACGGTCGACCTCCATGCGGTTCAGGCAATGGTTTTCGAAACGGTTCGAAAAACAAGGATTTTAGAGTCGCCACCCGGGTTTTGGGAAAGTAGTTTGGGACCCGAGAAACCAATTTGAAAATGATGATTTGAGAGAATGACTTATAAAACCAATTGAAAACCAGAGATTCGTTTTGGATCCGGGAGCCAGGTTACGAACAGGGAAGGGTTTTAATGCACCCCGTTCGCCCGATTAAAAATCGGTCTTTACTAAACATTTGTGGGATTTTTAGAAAATATTTTGATGCCAAACCTTATTCAAATAAGCAATTAAATCATGAAAAACAAATAATTTAAATATTGAAATAAACAACAATTGATATGAGCAATCAAGTAACAATAACTAATTAAAAGGAAAAAAACCATATTCTCAAACTGTTTATAAAGGAAACTGATTTGAAATTCAAATTTGAAAAAGTGTGCCGTGCGGCACACAAAGTGTACCGTGCGGTACAGAAAGTGTGCCGTGCGGCACAGTTGGCCAGATTTCCAAAAGTGTACCGTACAGCACTCCAACTGTGCCGTGCGACACATGGGGAGTGCCGTGCGGCACTATTTCCTTCGCAAACAGTTCAAACTTTGGTTTTTCGATATGATTGAATATAGGCACATACAAGGTATGGAATATGATTGAAAATGGACTACTTTGAATGAGAAAACAGTATGTTCAAACGGGGAATGTTCCTCCTCATTGAATCGCTCCGTACGAGGCGATGTTTTCACCGTACGACGCGACCGGGAGGTATGAAATGAAGCTAATTTTGATATAACAGGGGTATACCGAGCATGGAAATGATACAAGGGATCATCCCATACTTGGTATCCCTCCCCTCAGGGTACCAAACTCAAGGAATTTGGCGAAACGGGTTTATACCTCGGTTTCGAAACTCTCGGATTGAGCTTCTCTCTGGAACTTCTGAGTATGATTTGAGCTTCCTTTGGACTTCAACTTCACAGTGGAGTAGTGACAAGGAGGATTGAAGGCTTTGGTTTGGACAAACTTGAAATGGCTACTTCACGGCTTTGGACCGAAAACAGGGGATCGGGTTTAGAATTGAGTTTTGCTTGGAAATAGGATTAGATTGATCTTCTGGAGATTAGGGATGGTAATGGAGGTGATTTGCAGTAGATATGGTGTTTTGACAAGGGATTTAGAGGTAAGGTTTCATGGCTTCCTCTTCACCATTTTTTTTCGTTTTTTTTCTTCTCTCCGTTGGTTTTGATCGGGATTTATAGGCGAGAGGAGAGCTTGGCTCCCAAGTTTGCTTGATGCCTACCCATGGTAATGATGGCTAGGAGGTAGCCTTTGTCTTCGCCCGAAATCGCATTGAGCAGTGGGCTGCCACAGTCAACAAAAGGGGCTGCATTTGGGGCTGCATTTTATCTTCGCCCGAAATCGCATGACAGTGTCGTACGGCACAGTTCGGCACACAAACTGTACCGTACGGTACACCAACTGTGCCGTACGGCACAACTGACCGCCAAAATTCAAAAAGTTGTCGTGCGTGACTCCGGCTGTTCCGTGCGTGAGAGATGAGTGCCGTGCGGTACTATTGACTGAGTTGACTTTGAGAATTTCAATCCGAGAGTTCTTCCAGGCGTTTCCTTTCATCATTGGGGATTAAGATGCACGTGAACGCTCATTTTGGGGTGTCTACACCAGTGTGTCTTTATCAACAAGTAATTGCCAACGTTTGGCATTTTCAATTACGTGTCAATCGATTATTGGATTTGTTAATTTTATATGTAAACATACCCCCCACATTAACATCTTTGTTCAAGGAATTTGAATAAGTGTTAATGTGCCTTTTGCCGCTTCGAATTCTTGTGAACTTCCAAAGCAGAAGTTATTGGCAGTTCACACTACTTCCAATGATGCAGTTGGAATTGATTTCTACGGTCCTTGTGAGAGATTCATGGAAAATGGGCGGTTAACACCCATGTTCTTCACTTACAAGATTTGAATCGTTTCGAATTCAGATTTTAAGCTTATAAAAGCGCTTAACCACTGGTAAAATGGATCACCAATTTTCACTCTAATCTTGCTTTTATTTCCTTAAGCTAAACTTAACCATGGCCAACGTTACTGACACCCAAAACGCCTTCGAACACTTGGTTATTCAAGACCCAATCCCTCCCACTACTAGCAATGCTGTTACACCAATTGTTGGTGCAATTCGAAGGGATCGTTCTTTTGTTTTGGTTCAAGTAGAGGATTCTGTACCTACTGATCCATGGAACCCTCCCACTTCTCCTTCTTTCAAACCCTTTCTGTGGGGTTTACCATCTGAGATAGTGGTGGTAAAAATGGATGACCCTGCTGGTTACAAGGGTTGGAGTAAATACCGTTCATTGGCTATGAGCAGATACCTATCTCCTCTTATTAGGCGTGATCCTAATATAATGGTACTCGACAGTCTCATTGCCACCTGCCTTACTCCTACATTCTTCAAAGTACGTGAAGATGAAAAATCTGGCTTCGCTGGCTACGGCGAACTCAAACAGAAAGCCAAAAGCCAATATATTTATTGGTTAAACGAGGTTCGGAGGCCTCATTTTGAGGAAAAATTTGTTGATCCGGCCAACCTTTCCCTTCGAACCCTTCCTGAAAATCCAGATTGGTTTCAGGAATTAAAGAGTATCACCTTCGATCCAACTATTTTTCAAGCTGATTACTCTTATTCACTTTACCCACAATCTGATTCTGTTAGAGCCAAAGAATTACTGGCTGCTTTTGCATTTTTGGATATAGGGATTCTTGAAGAAGAAATCCCTTGCAAAAATTTCTTATGGGCTTGTGAATCCATTCAATGCTCCGTTTCTACATTAACTGGCTCCTTTCTTCATTCTTTTCTAAGCCAGTTTTCCCTCCTTCGAATGTGGATAAAAAACAACAGTGCTGCTCATGTCTTCAGCCAAGACCTCCATGACTATGAGATAGCCCATGATCAGGTTGTCAAGCTTCATAATAAGATAGAAAATCTGAAAGGAAAACCTTTCGAAATTCCATCTGGGATCTCCAAAAGACTTCGAAAGAGGTTCACAAGCTGTGTCAAGAGAAATGCTTTAAAGCTGGCCAAGCTCGAAATTAAAGCCAAGGCTCTAGTCCTGAAGATCAGGCCTCTGATTGAGAAAAAACTCAAGCTGGATGGAGAAGCTGAAGTCAGGATAAAAGAAAAAGAATTTTTTGATTTCACTTGGGCAAAATTTCATGCCTTGGTAACTTGGAGCTTTCCTCACTACCTCCAAGTTATCCCTACCCCAACCGCTGCTCCATCAAAGTAGATTTTTAATTCTCCTTGATGTAATAGGATTTCCCTTTGTAGCATGTAATATCTTGTTATGTTAATGCAATTTCAGTTCTTTTATAGTTTATCTTGCACTCTTCAATGCTTTTCGAAGCATTCGTAGGTACTTTAAACTAGTTCGAACTATTGAAAATCATAACGGGAAGATATTAAACCAATAAGAAATGGTTTAGAAAACTCTAAATGATTTAAAATCACAAAGAGATATTATATACGGGTTAAAGTTTAAACTTGGGCCTAAAATAATATAAGCCCAATTGCTTTAAATAGAATACTTGACCCGAACTGATATACCGCTTCATCACAAAGTATAAATCTAGGGCTTGAACCGCTTTCATCACACGTTCAAACCTTCAAACACTCCGCTTTCCCTCCTAGGTTTCCAATCTCTTACAGACATGGCTTCTGGAAGTGAAATGCTCGAAGACACTCCTTCCCTTGTTCTTAGGAAGTTGGTGACCAGAGAAGTTTTAAAATCCCAGTCTGATGTCGGCAAACTACAAAACCGTACTTTCATCGAACACCCTGTTTTACCTAACACTCAAATCCTTGGGCCTTCATTTCTTGAACTTCCTTTAGATTTCACATCATGTTACCCCATTCTTGAACAGAGTGATCTTGTGAAAGACAGACTCCTATACTTCTCGAAATGGGATAAGAAGAATTTTGTCTGTTGGCCCAACTATGACAAAGAATGGGAAGCCTGGACCGAACGCATGTTCAAGGCCAAGGAGAAGGAATTAACAGATATCGGGCTATCACATGTCATTATCTTCCTTCAAAATGGTATTTTACAAAATCCTTCTCTTATACATGCTGCCTTGGCCTTCTGGGATCCATCATTCAATTATTTCAGATTTAACTGTGGGATGATGGCTCCCACAGTTTTAGATGTATCTTTCCTCATTGGACTCCCTCCCCATGGCCTTTACTTCGATATTGCCTCATCTACTGAAGTCCCTTTCCTGGGTAAGATTGAGTATGATGGAAAAAATGCCTCTTATAGCAGATTCCTACACGCTGAAAGGAGATTTTCAGATACCGTATCTGATAGAGAGATGTTTGCATATATATGGTATACTTTGTGTAAAATGGTCTTTTGCCATGGTGGCAAGAAAATGGTGCTGGAATTCGCACCTTTAGCCTATGCCCTCTCGAAAGGTGAAACCATCGATTTGGCTTCTTATTTTCTAGGTTATGTATACAAGGCAGGGTTTGATAATCACACTAAACCTCTTAATCAAAATCTAGGAGGCCCTCTCTGGTTTCTGCAAATATGGTTGTTAGCTTATTTTCCAGACCAAAAAGTTGCAGAAAGGTCTCCTTTGAGCATTTATGGGGATAGGTACACCATTTTAGCTTCAACTCCCCTTACCTTGGCTGGATATTTACAATATTTTCATCAGCTAAGAGAGGACAAAGAAGAAAGAGAATTTGTTCCATTTCAACACTGGGGTATTGGGCCAAAGTGGATAAGCAGACTTATGGAACAAAGGGGTAGTCCTGCCTATCGTGAAGCATGGGCAAGCATTCTTCTCCCAAGGGAAATTATCATAGGAGCTTATGTGGGTGGTTGCAGACAAGCTCACTGTCACACCCCACTCTGGCAAAATAAAACTTACACAAAGTGACAGGACACCTGTCACCACCTGTACGCCTTTCCGGCTTCTCACAAAAAATAATACTCAAAATTAGACTACAGCTCGCAGCAGAACCAATAAAAATAAACAGGTGTTCACACCTCCACATCAATTGTACAGTCAACCATACTAGACTTGTACTGAACCACACCAACCTCACATTATATAGTCATTCTACAACACCCTCTAACTGACAGAATTATAAAACTCAACCTCTATGAACACCTGACTGGCACCCTGGCACTGTAGTGGACCGACGTCTAGCTCAACTGAGAATCTGCAACCAAAAAGGTTACAGGAGAATGTACGTTAGCAACATAATAAAAAGAAATGTCCAAGCTCCTTGAATGAATCAAAGTTTAAATATCACACCAACACCTTTTATTTTATAAGAACAATAAATCTCCAACAATAGGAGTTTTTCTCAAAATTCTCAACAAACTTTCTCAGCCTGCACAATTTATCTCAAAACACAGCCATCACATTTATTTCGAAAATATAGCCCACCGGCTTATCCAGAAAAAACACGGCCCTCCGGCCCAACTTAAAACATGGCCCACCGGCTCATCTCAAAATACGGCCCATCGGCCCATCTCAAACACATTTTTAAAGGATTTCAAAATTAGCAACATTCTCTCTCACAGCAATAAGTAATAACAACTAATTTTACCAAATGTGCCAACGAGTCGCCAACCTCACGACCGGGAGTTATGACGGTACCGTTACCTCGCTCACAGGCTCACATATAGTGGCGGTGGCGAGGGCCATTCTTTATCACCAATGGTAGGTGCAACCCAGAAGGTAAGCAAAGCTTACCGGCAAGCAGCAACCAAGCTTGCCCCACATAACGCAAGCAGCAACCAAGCTTGCACAACCACAAATAGCAAGCAGCAACCAAGCTTGCACAACAACAAATAGCAAGCAGCAACCAAGCTTGCACAACATAAAGCAAGCAGCAACCAAGCTTGCAAACATTGGCACAAGAGGCATAAAACATTTTCCTTCCACACACCAAAAATCATTTGATCCATCCAACCAAAAACGTTGCCATCATATACTCAAAAATAATCATCAAAGGAGCTTTCAGGAACAGTAATAATCACACGACAAATTTGAAAAAACAAAACATTTCTTATTTATTATAGAAGCTGTACATCCTCACCTGTCACAACAGGACCAACTCTGCCAAACACTCAACCTCTGTGCACCGAAGGCGTAACCACAACCATCCTTATAATAACATCACCTATAATAACAATTATATATCACCCATAAGCTCCCTACCAAAAATTCATGCCCAAATGCAAGTTAAATGCATGAAAATGCATACTACGACCCAATAGTGCCGCACTCTACGAATTTCCAGAATTAATCTAATAATCCATTTCCCACGAAATTTGTACCACAACCTCCAAACTCATACTCAATCATCATATCAAAAATTCAGAATTTTCCAAGCTCTGTAACTATTTTTAATCAACCATCAAACTAACCCAGAACCTGCTGAAAATTTCCCAAAACAGATTTTCCTCCAACTTCAAATTAAAAACTGCTATTCTCCAGAAGGAATTAGAGCATAAACCATACATCAAATCGAAGGTATATGAGTCTAGTTTCAGAATCAAAAGACGGCGTGCCAATCGGATACCCACGCTAGAAGTTATAACTGTTTTCCCAAGGCATGTCAGTGCTGTCTGCACAAACACGAACCCGACAGCAGATTGATTCACGAATTTTCATATTTTCTGTACTTCGAATTAAACTCTGAAATTTTCACACAAAGCAGAAAACATCCATGGGTATCCACTGTAAAAATCTCGTAAAATTTCGACTTCTAGAACCGTGTCTTAAAAATTCGTCGAAACCCATGGCAGATGTGATTTTCAGAAAACCAGTCAGTGAACCCTTCACCTTCCTTTCACGAATTTCATAAAAACAAACCCCAAATCACTCTTATGAGATGCAAAATCAGTGATTAACTTGTATATGAGCAACATATATCAAGAATTTCGGAAATCAAACTTCAATTCGTACCTTAATTTTGGGTTTTCCCCAATTTTTCTTCGTTCTTCCTCTTCCTCCTCTTCTTCTTCTTCTTCTTCTTCTTCTTCTTCTTCTTCTTCTGCCGACATCCCTCTCTCTCTCTCTCTCCCTCTTCTCTGATTAATCATCAGCCCAATAAGAAAAAAAGAGAAAAATATCTTATGCCCAAATTACACTTCACCCCTCCAACTTACATAGCTATTAGATTTAAGCCCAAATCTCATAATTACCCCAAGCCACACATAATTATTCCAAACCACTCATAATTCGCGTACACAAATGAGTCCGCTAATATCATGTGAAAACGCATAAAATATTTGAGATAATCCGGGTGTTACACTCACGCTGAAATCTATTGTCCTGCACAGTTTGCCAGGCAATTTGGATTGGTACAGGCTATTCCTTGTCCTTATCTTGGTGAAATCAACATTGATCTTACTTCAAGAAACAAGACTGACAGGGATCAAGTTGCAATTTCTAATGCAGAGTTTAAAAACTCTAGAACAAAATTTCAACCATACCTATTTACTATAACCGTAGAGCCTCCTCTCCCAACATTTTCTAGATGGTGGCACAATTCGATAGAATTATATTATGAGTCTGCACCTGTCAAGACTTTTACCAAAGACATTGGTGTTGGTATTGAAGAAGTAACTCATTCTAATTCAATATCAAATAATGACTCTGGGAGAGGTCCAAAAGACACGTCTCGAACAACTCATCAAGAGGAAACCCCAGAAGTGCAATCTTTTGCCTCAAAGCCTGCTGCTTTGAATGTCGAACCACTTCGATCTGCACCACAAATAGTGACAAGATCTGAACAACAAAGAGCTACACTCACTCCCTCTCCACCAGGTAACTCTTAATGGTTTGTGTGAGTGTTATGGCTTCGAATCCTTTCTATTCTTTACTCAATGATTCAAAATACAGAGGCTGGTCATAAGAAAAGGCTGAGAAAAGAGAGAGCAACTGCTCACACTTCTGTCTCTCCAAGTCCAAAACCAGGTAGCCCCTTATTCCATTAATTTCTACCAATTCTTTGGCTCTTCGAAAGATACCAACCTTCTATTGCCCTTTTCAGAAGCCAAGAAAAAGAAGAAGACTTTGGCTACCAAGGAAAAATCTAGCCAAGAGGACACCACATTTGTCGAAGCTTATGAGGCTTCAAAAAGAAGACGAAAAATCTTACTTGAAGAGCCAGAGGAAGAAGAGACTGAAAATGTTACTATAAACCAACTTGAAAAAGGTAAGCTGTTGTAACTTTAATTTCATCAATGCCTTCAAACTTCACTTTTACTTCTCAATTTCATGTACTGATTTAATTTCAGAAAGGAGGACAAAGTCCAAGTATGCTGAGGCTTCTACATCACCTATACAAGTATCTGAACCTGCAGTTGTAGAATCTCAACCAAAGCTTACATCGTCCATCAAAACAACTGGAGTTTGTATCCCTGCTCCCCTGAGCAAAGATCCTTTGCAGAAACCATCTTCTGAACCTGAGGCTGTATCTGAACAACAGATTTCTGATTCACCCGTAGCTATGACTAAACAGGCCATTTCTGAAGAACCTCTGAACACTGGCTTTGACCAATCCTCTGAGGCTGATATACCTGTTCAATTTGGAGCTGATATTTCAACTCCAAAAGATGACAGGAGCTTATTTCCTGAGATTACACCAAGCATCTCAACTGTCAAAACCATTGATCATCCTGAAATGGTGGTTGAGGGAGCAGGTCCTAATCCAGCCTCAAACATTATTACTCCAAGAATTGAGGTATTTGTAAATTATTGCTATCAAAGCTTATGGCCATCAGACTTTTCTCAAAGGATTGGGCCTAAGTATATTTGTACATTTTTCTTAGCAGGAAATTGGTACTTCTATTAGTACCATTGTTGGTGATCTTTCTTCATTGGAGCGTCTCAAACTAAAAGTGAATGATTTCTGTCAAAGAATCACCAATTCCAAAGCTCCAATTCCCTCTTCTAAATCTCCTATCAACCAACTCAAGGTTCAATACAGCTCATCTTTTCCTGAGTCGGTTAAATCTACCTTTACTCCAGAAGAGATTCAAGAACTGAAAGAAATTTTCCAACAACTCTCAGAGCTGAATTTTGAAAACCTGGCTGAGGGAGACTTAAAGGTGCATTTGCATATATGCTGTCAAGCTGCATGGGTATTGAAACCTGCTTCTCAGGAGCTACATAAACAACTCCTGAATAGAGCCTCTGAATTTCAAATGAAAGCTCATCAACTTCATGAAGTTCAAGAGAAGCATTTATTAAGAGAGAGCTTGAAGGCAGCATTATCTGGTGCAAATGATGAGGCTCAAAGTGTAATTTCCTCTTATGATCAAGATGCTGTCAAGCTTCATCATCTGAGCGAAGAAGAAACTCGACTGGAAGAAGCCTTGCTTCAAGTTAGAGAAAAAATTGATCAGACTACCTCCAACATGCAAGCCTCTATGAACAAAGCTTCTCAATCAGTTGTAACTATTAAAGATCTTAAAAGTCAACTGCAACAAACCTCGGATCAAAAGGAAATTTACGACTTTGTTTGCACCAGAGGTGCTCATGTATGGAGTGACTTAAAAGATACCATTGTACAGTTTCTAAGTAATGAATGAAATACTTGTTTTCTCTCAATTACTTTATTACTGCTTGGAATGTTGATATTACTGATTTGAATTTGAGCTTGAACCATAATCATTGCTTGTTTCTTATGATTCATCTCGAACAGCTCAAGCAAAACATAAGACAAACCACACTTAGTTTTATCTTCTACCAAAGGACTCCCAAATAGTTGGGAAATAAGCTTTTAGATACCTTCCATTAATCTTTCTTCTATGAATATAACCATTTAAGTCTTTCAAATGATATGCCCCTCTTTTAAGAACTCTATGAATTTGGAAAGGCCCTTCCCAATTTGGGGCCCACTTTCCAAGTCCCTACTTTCTTTCTTTGATAGGTAACATCACTTTCCATACTAAATCACCTATATCAAAGCTTCGAACAGCCACTTTTTTGTTGTAACTTCTAGCCACTCTTGACTTTTGCAACAAATTTGATTCAGAGCTTTAATCCTTTCTTCATCTATCTCTTCGAGTTCCATATACATTGCTTGATGGTATGCTCCAACATTTAAGTCATTTTGGGAAGCAACTCTTTGTGATCTCACCACTATTTCCATTGGTAAAACAGCATCATGCCCGTAAGTTAAGGCAAAAGGAGTAGTACCTGTACTAGTTCTTCTAGTGGTTCGATATGCCCATAATACATTTAAGAGTAAGCTTGGCCATTCTTCTAGATTTCTATCAACCATTCTTTGAATACCTCTTTTGATAATCTTATTGGTTGATTCTGCTTGGCCATTCGACTGAGCATAATAAGGAGTGGAGTTAATCAAAGAAACTCCATGAGAAGCTGCAAAAACTTTCACTGCTCTCCCTTCGAAAATGGATCCATTGTCTACTGTTATAGTTTCTGGAGATCCAAATCTGTAAATAATGTTCTTAATGAACTCAATTACTTGTTCTTGAGATACACTCTCAAAAGCTTGAGCCTCCACCCATTTAGTAAAGTAATCAGTGGCAATTAGAATGAACTTGTCACCACTTCTAGAGGCAGGATAGATCATGCCAATCATATCCATTGCCCAACCCCTAAATGGCCAAGGCTTAACTACATATTGTAATTCAGTAACAGGTAATCTTTTAAGAGGTCCTGTCTTTTGACAGGCTTGGCATCCCTTTGCATAATCAATACAATCCTTAAGGATAGTAGGCCAATAATATTCATACCTTCGAATTAACCATCTCATCTTGATTCCTGCTTGATGAGCCCCACAAATACCTTCATGGACTTCTACCATAATTCTAAAGGCATCAATCTTGCCTAAACATTTAAGCAATAAACCATCTGCTCCTCTTTTGAACAATTCTCCATTGTACATAATGTAATTAACAGATCTCAACCTTGTTGCTCTGTCTGTTTTAGCATCAGGTTTTGTTAGATAATCAATCAATGGTTGTCTCCAATCGTTCAAACTAGGAGAAGTAATGATTTCACATACTTCGAGGTCAGTATATCTATGTTTAAGCATTGATAAGGATTTTCTCAGAGTCAACTGACAAAATTCTCTATTTTCATCAGTGATAAACTTAAATCCTGATGCTCTTTGTGCTACTGCATCTGCCTCTCCATTAAAAAATCTTGGCACATAAGAGAAGGTAATCATATGGAATTGATTAATTAACAATTTCACATATTGATGATAAGGTTTTAAACCAACACTATGGCAACCAAAATCTCCCTTCACCTGGTTTATAACTAACTGAGAGTCTCCAAACACCTCAACTATATCAACCTTCAAAGCAATCAATAGTTCTAACCCCATGATTAAGGCTTCATATTCTGCTTGATTATTGGTACATTCCCCTTCACTTATCTGAAATCCAAACTTGGTTTTCAAACCTTGAGGAGACTCCAAAACAACTCCAATTCCAGCCATTTGGGATGTTTTCGAACCATCGAACCACATCTTCCATGGCTTAATTGTTACGGTATCAACATCTGCTATTTCAGGAGTCTCAATACCGTTCGGATGATCAGCCAAAAAATTAGCTAAAGCTTGTCCTTTCACTGATTTTTGAGGAACATACTCTAGATTGAATTCAATTAAAGATACAATCCATTTCCCAATTCTGCCACTAAGTACAGGTTGAGACAACATATACTTCATAACATCAGTCTGGGAAATTACATAAGTTACTCTAGGCATCATATAGTACCTGAGTTTCTTCGAAGCAAAAAACAAAGTTAAACATAACTTTTCTACTGCAGAATACCTACTTTCACAATCATTAAGAAACCTACTTAGATAATAGATAGCTTGTTCCTTCCCTTCTTCATTATCTTGAGCCAACAAAACTCCAATTGAGTCATGGTTTGCTGCCAAATATAATTTAACAGGCTCTCCCTTTTTAGGTGGAACAAGAACTGGTGGATTGATCAAGTACTCCTTGATGGCCTTGAAAGCATCATCATGCTCTTTTGTCCATTCGAAGTCCTCTCCATCCTTCAATTTCAACAAAGAAGAAAATACTTTAGTTTTCCCTGCAGTGTTAGATATAAACCTTCGAAGAAAATTCAATTGACCAAGAAATTTTTGAAGTTCTTTCTTGTTTGAAGGAGGTTTAGCTTCTATGATAGCTTTAGCTTTGTTTTTATCAACTTGAATACCTTTGCTATGGACTAAATACCCTAGAAAGTTTTCTGCCATTACTCCAAAAGCACATTTAGCAGGATTCAACTTCAGTTGATAATGCTTCATCTTTGAAAAGGCTATCTTCAAATGTTCTACATGATCATCAATAGATTCTGATTTGACAATAATGTCATCTATGTAGCATTCTAAAAAACCCCCAACTATTTCATGGAAGATAGTGTTCATAGCCCTTTGATAAGTTGCACCAGCATTTTTCAGCCCAAAAGGCATTTTGACCCACTCAAAGGTCCCAAGATTACCAGGGGCTCTAAATGCAGTTTTATGAACATCTTCTTCGGCTATACAAATTTGATTATACCCTGAATGACCATCCATAATAGACATAATTTTGTGGCCTGCAGAACTGTCCACCAACATGTCTACTACAGGCATTGGGTATTCATCTTTAGGGGTTGCAGTATTCAAATTTCTAAAGTCAATGCACACCCTAATTTTCCCATTTTTCTTGATAACAGGAACAATGTTTGATAACCATTCTACGTATCTTGCTGTTCTGATAAAACCTGCATTTAAAAGGTTTTGAATCTCCTTTTTTACCAATAAAATGGTTTCAGGAGACATTTTTCTTGGAAGTTGTTTGAAAGGTTTGCAATTAGATTTAATAGGCAACTTATGTTCAACCAAATCTCTACTCAAACCTGTTAATTCTTTATAACTCCAAGCAAAGCATTCTTTGTTCTCTTTGAGCACTGTGATCAATTTGGCCTTCGAAGTAGCATCAAACTCTCTGTTGATCTGTACAGTGTTCGGAACAATTCCATCTCCCAATTCCACTTCCTCTAAAGGATCTTGGGAATCGATATAGTTTAAAAAAGCTTCTTCAAATCCGGTTGGCTTCAACCCCCAGTCAGATTTTTCAGCCAATAACTCCTCCCAATCATTTGTTTCTTGTAACTTTTGCTCTACTTCTAGAGCCATAAATTTGACTAAGGCCAAGGAGTTAGCCTCTTCGAACTCTGTCTTGGACTCACATCCAAGCAGCCTCATCTGGTGGGTTGTCTGATTCATAATCAACTGCTTGTTTAAGCTTAGATTTTAACTCTGCCAATTCTCCAATTTCCAACACACTGGATGGAGGGGTGGCAGGTTGTGCAATTTCACTTAGAGGAATGATCTCAGGCTTATACATTTCAGCCTCTGCACAATTTGTTGAAGTACTGAAGGGATGTGGATCTGCCTTCACTTCTTCGACCCCCACTTCTTTCCCATTTTCATACTTCACAATCATCAGGGCTTGATGCATCGAAGATGGAATACAACCATTGACATGAATCCAATCCCTACCAAGTAAAGCATTATACTTACTTGTAAAAGTATCCACCACAAAGAATGCTGTATCAGTTTCTACTTGGCCAACTTTCAGGCGTATAGAAACAATTCCTTTGGGATTTTTACTTTCACCAGTAAACCCAGCAATGGATGTGCTTGTTGGGATCAATCGAACCTTTTCTTTTCCCAACTTCTTCAAAGTCCTGGAAGGTAAAATGTTCACTGCTGCACCATTATCAACCAACACTCTGTTTAACAAAATCCCATCAAACAATGCAGATATGTATAATGGCTTCAAATGGTGCCTCATATCATTCGAAGGCGATTTGAAAGGATAAGAAAGATCAGCACAATTCAAATCCACTATCAAAGGATACTCAGAATTTGTTTCTGTATCTGGGACAAAAACTGCTCTTTCCTTAGAGGTCACTTCTGGCTCTTCCATAGCATTAACCATAATCATAAGCTCCTCTTCTTCTTCCTCCTTTTGAATCTTAGAAACCAAGGCTCCCCAACCTTCATTCCAACCATTATCATACGTAAGGTTATACTCTTCATCACTTGATACATCAATGATCTCCATAGGAGCAACTGTTGGTTGTAGTGCCCTTCGAACTGGTGAGCAGTCTGGTCCAAAAGGTCCAAAATCAAACGAAGGAGCAACCATGTTAATTTGAACTTCAGGCAAAGTCCCAAACTGAATGGTCCTTTTTTCCTGTATTGGTAATTCTGATCCATCCTCTATTGTGTCTATCTTTTCAGGAAACTCCACTGCAGAAGTTTCCATGGGGGATAATGTTTCAACAGGAGATGAATTCATACCTCCACCTTCTTCCTGTTCCACTATCATGGCTTCTAATAAGCCAGACTGATAGCTTGCCAAGGAATTTGGTGAAGCTGGACTATTTCGAGGTACTTCACTGTCCATTCTTGCAGCCAAACTTTCCAGTGTTTCCCTCTCTGATTGAGTAAACCCCCTTCGAAGAGATTCTTCAGAATCTTCCCTTCGAAGTCTGTTAAACCTTGGGTTAAACTTATCACCCCCATTATGATTATCCTTGGTGGCATATTCTTCCATTTGGAAACTAGTATACCTCCTTTGCAGCTTCCTCTTTTGAGTTCTTGTTAACATAGGGACCATTTGAGGTGTTTTAGTCTTTGGATCTCTGACCACCACCCATTGACCAGCAGGAGTGTTTGGAGGTTTAACCATCTTGTTTCCAACTTTAGAAGGGGTTTTATATCCCTGGAAGAGTTCTGGTTTAACTTTCTTTAAAAACCAATCAGGAACTCCTTTTAACAAGGTGAATTGTTCCCCTTCTCCTTCAGTTTCCTGGTCCATTAGGGCCTTTCCAGTGTTAACCTTCTTCAAAGGAGGATAATCCCTCTTCGAAGCTAGTGGAACTGGACTCGAAGGTACATTTCTCTTTGACACTGGCCAAGGCTTCTCATTTCTTCCATGACTTGGGCTTATCCATGGTTTTCTTTCATTATTTTGATCCAGAGCCTTCCTTTCCATCCTTTTTGGAAAAAAATCAACCCCCTGTCGATCCAAATCTTTGAAAATCAGATAATTAGCCCTGCATTCCATACATAAGCATTCCAGAAAGGATGCTTCAAGCATGGGAAGATGAGATTGCTTAAAACCCTTTTTAGAAGAACTTCCTGTTGCATAATCTTGCCGGTGAGCCTTTCCATCATTACCTCGAAGTTGGCCAATTTTTGGCTTTCCTCTTCCAAACTGAATAGAATTCATCCCAACATGAACTCGTCTGTTTTGCCATACCTCTTGAACTGTTTTAGCCAAAGAAGTTGGCACATTGGTATTAGCAGTTACTTCTTCAATCTTTGGAAATGGATCTGTGTCTATTCCCATGGTCTTTTCTGGAAACATAATCCTTCCTTTCTTAATTTGCTCCTGAACCCTGTCACGAAAAACATTACAATTCTTAGTTGAATGAGTCCAGGAAGCATGCCATTTGCAATAGTTCTTCCCTTTTGTTTCTTCCAAAGTTGGAAGTTTAACATTTTCAGGAAGTTTGATAAACTTTTTCTTCAAAAGGTAATCAAAAATTTCATCTGCTTTAGAAACATCAAATGAGTATACTTTGCTAACTGCTTTCTTATTAGTCCTTGGTGCTATAGAAGAATCCTTTCGAACTAAACATTCACACACACAAGGGTCATGCTCAACAATTTCAGCAGCATCAATTTCATAAGTAGAGTCTTTATAATAGGTTGAATAAGAAGAGTTGTTCCTGTCGACATCTTCTTCTAACAAAGATTCATATCTAAAAGCTTTGTAAGTTAAGTCAACCAAATCTCTAAACTTTGTAGAATCGAACTTCTTCCTAAGTTCTCTACTCAAACCATCTTGTGCTATTCTCACAAATTCAACTTCTGGTAGTTGCAGTTTACATTTGTTCCTAGCCTTTTTAAACCTAGCAATAAAGTGAGCAGCCTTTTCATCAGGCTTTTGCTTTAACCTTGCTAAATCAGCCATAGTGACTTCAGGCTCAGTTTGATAAAATTGTGCATGGAATAATTCTTCCATCCTTTGCCAATTTGGAACTGACTCTGGTGTTAAATTAGAGTACCATTCGAAGGCTGTTCCTGTCAAAGAATTAGAAAACAATTTCAACTTAACGAACCCATTATTGCCTAATTCTTTACATTGAGCCGTAAATCTGGCAATATGCTCTGTTGTTGATTGTTTTCCATCCCCATGGAACAAAGTAAAATCTGGGATTTTGAACCCCCTAGGGACTTCGAACTGCCTATCTATCCATTCTGGATAGGGCTTTCTATAAATTTGGGTTTGTACTCCTCAGTTCAAAGGTCCATATACCTCTTGCATGAGGCCTAATATTTCGTCTCGAAGGGCTGGACGTTCTCCTAGAGGCACTCTTGTATTAACAGGTGGCTCCCAAGTAGCATTTCTAGTCATATTATCTTCTGGAAACCTCTGAAAAGGATCATCAAAAAACCTATGTTGCTTAAAACCCCCTTCTTGCTTTGCAAGAGGTTCATATAAGTGGTTCGAATGTATCCTACCCATCTCTGGTATCCCTGCATACTTAGGAATTCCAATCTCTGGATTAAACCTTTTTGCACTGGTCCTATCTTTCTCATTAAAATGACTTCCAGGAGTGAATACATACTCATCAAACCCGTAATCATTGTTTCTAAAACCCTTATCCTCATTTAAACCATCAAAGTTTGGTTCGAATGGGACATTAGTGTTCTGTTTGTACACTTTCTTAGGTTTAGGAGCTTGATAATCATGAGTTTTTGCAGGTTCATACCAAGATTCTGGTATATCATCTACATTTATAGGCTCTTTTCCAGGCCTTGACTTAAATTTGCTTGTACTAGCTTCTCCTTTATCCTTCTCAAACGAGGGCAAAGGATCATGCCTAGTCACTGATTGCTCTTCTAACTTTTGTAACATAAGTTTCTGGGTTTGAGCCAGTTCTTTAAATGTGGCAATCATTTCAGCAAACTGATTAGATGACACACTTCCTCCAACTTCTGGATTCTTTGGGTCATCCACATGTACAGTTCTGTTACTCCTAGTATTCATTCGAGAACTCTGGCCAATCCCTGTATTTAAGTCTTGACCAGTACGAGTCTCTGGTCCTATTTGTAGGCCTTCGACTTGTTCATTCTCTTTAGAATTAACATTGTTCTCGTCTTCTGGCATTTGGCCAACCTGAGAATCATCCGCTTGCTTCCTAAGTTTTGGAGCCATTCAACACTTTCAGGGGTCCCACCGGGCGTGCCAAAAAAATGTGTTTGGTTCTTTTTACTTCTTTGCAATGGAAATAATTGTGTGCGAGCGTGCCAGAGAGAGTTTCAATCTCCTCCCTCAGATTACCTTTGGAAAAACCAAATCTAATCAGGCGACTGTGTTTTATTGGTTCAATTACCTCAATTAAGAGGATTTTTTCAACAAGCGAAGAAATGAAACCAACAAACTTAGGAAATCGAAGAACAAAAAGGAAACAAGATACTTCGATTGATGAATCAAAGGTAAACTTACTTCGAAATTGTCTCCAACTTCAGATACAAGAACTTCAGACTGGTGATTGTTACAGGAACAATCGAGATTAATCCTAAACTACTTCCTAATCTACTTCCTAAACTACTTCGAACTGAGTTCGAGATCCTAAAACTACTTCGAACTGAGTTCGAATTCCTAAACTACTTTGCCAATGAACAAACCAAGCATCAGTTTTTTGATAGCTGTTTGTTGAAGATTTGTTCGGGGGCTTTCACTCTTCAATTTCTTCTATTTATAGACGCTGCTTGCAATTTGAACTTCCCGCTCAATGAATTTGAACATTGGCTTGTTTCGAACTCCAACTTCCATTGGCAGTTCCTTTCTCCTCCACGTTTGAACTTGAATCTTTCTAATTCTTCCTCCAGAAGCTCTGATTTTGAATCTGTGCAGTTTACTTAAACAAACTCGAATGACTTGTACGTTAAAGTGAATAACTGCCTCTTGATAAGTACTCCACGTGTTATAACTGCCAATTTGCTTTTGTTTCCCAAGTTCACACGTGGAGTTTATATGTTTAGAAGTTAATATCATGGCTTCGAAACCACCCTTCACGTCAGTAATGGCTTGTAACTGCCAATAACCGTTTTTCATCTTTGACCATAATACGACATCGTATTGAGCCATTTATATTCCTTTAATCCAATGTGTCTTTATCAACAAGTAATTGCCAACGTTTGGCATTTTCAATTACGTGTCAATCGATTATTGGATTTGTTAATTTTATATGTAAACACCGGCGAATGGAGGAGGAGTACCTAAGTACCTATCTACAAGAATAAAGGAGATATTCAAAGTTGCAACAACTACAGACGTATTAAGTTGATGAGTCATACGATGAAGTTGTGGGAAAGAGTTATTGAGCATCGATTGAGGATGGTGACTACGGTGTCAAAGAAACAGTTTGAGTTTATGCCTGAGAGATCGACTATGGAAGCTATTTACCTACTAAGGAGATTGGTAGGAGGACACAGGTCAACAAAGAAGGATCTCCATATGATTTTAATAGACCTGGAAAAGGCTTATGATAGGGTGCCTAAAGACATTATATGGTGGGTTCTGGAGAGAAATGGAGTGACCAGAGGCTATATTGACGTGGTCAGAGACATGTATGAAGGTCCAGTCACTGCCATTAGATCACCAGCAGGGGAAACGAGTGAGTTTCCCATCACAGTAGGATTGCACCAAGGGTCAGTCTTGAGCCTGTACCTTTTTGCGTTAGTTATGGATGAATTGATTAGGCAGATTCAGGAGGATATCTCATGGTGTATGTTGTTTGTAGATGATATTGTCCTTGTAGATGAAATGGCTAGTAGTGTTAATACTAAATTAGAAATTTGGCAGGAAGCATCAGAGTCTAAGGGCTTTCGAATAAGTAGGAGTAAAACTGAGTATATGGTCTGTAAGTTTAGTGATACCAGAAGTGCGATGAGGAAAGAGTGATGATCCAAGATCAGGAAATACCAAAGAGGGACCATTTTAGGTTTTTAGGCTCTATTATTAGTCAAGATGGAGAGATTGCAGATGATGTGACTCATAGGATCCAAGTGGGTTGGCTTAAGTGGAGAAGCGCTACTGGTGTACTGTGTGACAAGAGGGTACCCACAAAATTGAAAGAAAAATTTTATAGAACTGCCATAAGACCAGCATTGCTTTACGGGACAGAATGCTGGCCTATTAAGAAGCAGCATGTGAACAAGATAAGTGTAGCAGAAATGAGAATGTTGAGGTGGATGTGTGGTAAGACCAGACGAGATAGAATTAGAAATGAAACAGTTTGCGAGATGGTAGGTGTAGCACCTATAGAGGAGAAGTTAAGGGAAAATAGGCTAAGGTGGTTTGAACATGTCTACCATAGACTAGCAGATGCAATAGTTAATAGAGTGAATATGATAGCTTTGGATAGAAACGCACAAGGGAGAGGAAGACTGAAATTGACATTAGATGCGGTAGTACACAAAGATTTGAGTATACTAGGTTTAAGCGATGAAGCAGCACTTGACAGAGCTCAATAGAGAAAAAGGATTCATGTAGCCGACCCCAATTGATTGGGACATAAGGCTTGGTTTGGTACTTGGTTTTGGTAGACATTAGGGTTCAAACGAATACGGGGTCTTCGTCGAACTCTTTCATCCATCAAGTTCTTAATTAGCATGTAAAGCAAGAGAGTAGTATTGACCACTCTCATGAAACATACGATTGCTATCACAGCCTTCTTCTTTCGTTCACGCTTCGTAAGTCTTGCCATCTGTTTTCGGAAAAGAATGAATCCCTAAGTCTTAAATACCCACATAACATGCTTCACACACAAATCGACTCATTGTCTTATTAGGGCATATAAACCATATATTAGGACATATTAACCCAAATGTACTCACAACTCCATTGAACCTTATTTAAATTGATGAAAACTTATCATGTAAAGTAGGCATTAAGGCATAAAAATTCCATTCAAACTGATCAATAATTAGGGCAGAACCATAGGGACAAGATTAGGGCAAAAATCAAATAAAAAACCCCAAATCAGATCGCTAATGTTAGGTTTTGTAAACATAACCAACGACAGCCACAATATTAGGGCAAAAATCCAATCAAAAATCCCCATTCACAGATCGATAAACATAACCAACGAAAAAATCAAGATTAGGACAAAAATCATATGAAAACCCCCCAAACAGATCGATAATGGTGGGTTTTGGTAAACACAACCACTATGGATTTCAACACAACCAACGACAGCCACTTCATTAGGGAAAAAATCATATGAAAAACCCTCCAATCTGATCGATAATGGTGGGTTTCATAAACAAAACCACCATGGATTTCGAAACACCCAGTTCAATGTACCACAAAAATCATATCAAAAACTCCCCTTTTCGATCGATAATGGTGGGTTTCATCAACATAACCACCATGGATTTTAAAAGTAGAAAAAATAACTTCGAAAAAAATGGGTTTTGAATACCTGATTCAAGGTTGATGACGAAATGGATGGAAGATGAGCAATGAAAAAACCCCAAACCGATCAACTGCCTCTTCGTCGCCTCCTTCTCTGATGCAAAACAGTACAGAAAACCCTAGATCGTGTGTATATCACCCGGATTTGGACGGGTAGAAAGGGTAGAGAAAGAACCAAATCGCCCATCGTTAGGTAACGACAGGGTCAAGGCTGTCATTACCAAATCCAGGAGCACCCTGATATCATCTCCCAACAGTGAGCCAAGTCCAGGGCTTGTTTTGCCATCCAAACGGGGGAGTACGGTGGGACCAGGATATGTAATCCGGGTGTTTTCCAAATCCGGGTGCCTAGTCCGGCATCCAAGCAGGGTGTTAGAGAAGGGGAAGGGGAACTGTGGTGAGGTGAGAGGAGAGAGAGAGGGTTTGGGGTAGAGTGAACATATAAGCAATTGTGATGGGAGTAGGAGACTAGCAATCAGAATCCATTTTCTTTTGTGTCTTGAAGCTCTTACCTTTGATCCCGATTGGAGATTGAGAACCCACCGCCGCCGCCACACCCAATCGCCGCCAGCACAATCGGACAGAATCACTGAGGAGAGAGACATCGAAAACCCTTCAAATTTGGAACCCAAATTCGGAAGAAGAGAGAGGAATTTCATGTGTGAATAGGAAAGACCAAATAAAGAGGGAGATTTGGCCGGTGACAGAGAGAGGGGGGTGACCGGAGTAGGAGGGGAGGGGGTTTTCCCTATTCAGGACTCAATAGATACGATTTATATTTTGGGGACCAAAGTGACATTTCGCTAATACTTTGGGGACTATCCGTACAATTAAACCTGAAGTTAAGGGTTCATCATGGCACCTCTATCCCCATCCTCAAGGGGTATTGCTCCTAACTCTTCAAAAAGAGAGGCCTCAAATGAAGGCAAAAGGAACATCAACTAAGGCATGATACTTCATAGTTCATACTCTAGATATAGCTACCCACTGTAGCTCCTTGAAATGGCCTCTGAGGTGTAACAAACATGTCTAGGTGCACTTCCACCAACATAAACGGTGGTGAAGTTAATAGTTGAAAAACCTCTAAACTCTCATACCACAAGGAAATAAACCACTCGTCCTTGAGCATTACACATTGTGCATGGACGAGTTGACCTACATGGCCTAAGCCCCTATGCATAAAAGCAGTAGCAGTCATAGCCTGGTGGGCAGGGTGCCTCACATTCCCAGGGGAGACTGGGTTTCGAGTCTTGCCAGTGGAAAGGGATTGTGGGGGTTCACACTTATGCCCACTTGTACCTAGTGGTGCCATTGTGATAGCCTGTCCACCCGAACCGAACATTCTACTGGCGGGTCGGGAGCCCCTATGGTCACCCCTAGGGGGTTGCTAAGCTGGTTGCCCCCTCCCACCCTTATTGCCGTTTAGAGAGAGAGAGAGAGAGTAGGTTTGACCATCAATGGACTTTCTCCTTATCCGAGAGTAAGACCACTTGAGCTCAGACCGTCCAACTTTGACAGTCCCATGCCAACTTGCTATCTAAAATCTTCCCAGAAGGCGTCATGCTAGCTAGCCACTTCATCCATAGGTTACTCTGAATAAACGTAACAGGACTTTGTAATAGTAACTGTTAAGGTATTGTGAGCTATATAACAAGATGCGATTCCTGATTATATACACTTGATATCCGTTATATCCACCAACGCAAAAGCAACATTAATTGCAAAATAAAAATCACCATTCCTTGTTGTGGTAGCTCATAGATTTGAGCTATTAGCCTTCACAGTTCCTTTGGCGCCCTCATAATTGCCAAAAAAAAAATGGTTTACCAGCTTACACATGCAGACGCACACAAAAACAAACTTTCAAAAATAATACAGGATTAAAAATGGACCATTAACATGTTAAAACCACATAGAATTCAAATTTACCGCAGGAAGTCTACCAGAAATTACCTTCTAACAATATCAGGAGGAAAAAAAGTGTTGAATTTGTAAGATTAATTAAAGAACTAAGTTAAGAGTCGCCATCAACATCCAGAGCTGACTTTAAGACAAATTGAACTAAAACCATACCATAAATAGTTGAGGAAAAGTGAATGGATGAAAGAAACCTCATACCCTGTGTAGGAGAGGTTCTTTGTTTACCAAATCAAATTAACTTGGAGAGGCTAGCAATAGCTAACAGTTGAGCAGGGGAATAAGAGAGTGTGTGAAGGGGTAAAGAATTAAGCCAAATATACAGAAAGAGAAGGCAGCGGTGTTCATTTCATTCCCCTTTGAATCATCATCGTCCTCGAATCACAATTCTAGAGATTAGATGGGCTCGCGAGCATCAGCAAGAACAATGTTCTTGATTCCAAGGCTCTGAGTCACTTTCTTTCTCTGGGATTTCCGTGCTCTAAGGATGAATCAGAAATTCTCTGTTCTTGGAATTTATGAATGAATGCCCCATATTTATAGGGATCTGCACCCAATCATGGGGCTGCAGACTTTTCCCCAATAACATGGTGACACGTGCTCTCTCCGTATATCTGGGCGACGTGGGTGATGTCACTGGCCGTTAGGAAGCTTCCATTAGGTCATTCCAGTGCATCATTTCCCTCGCCGCGACCCTTAATCCTTTAAAGCCACCAAGCCACTTGTATCTCCCCTATTCCCGCAGTGTTGGGCATGGTCGCGAGCCTTTTGGCTCGCGCCAAGACCTAATTCGAGCTCGTATCAACTTCCCTACCCCTGCCTTTTGGCCAGGTACCGTCGCGAGCTTGGTTCGCGTATTCGCTTGAACCTTCGTTCTTCCCCGTCGCGGCAACCCTCTTTGCTGGGGACCTCGCAAGGGGTGAGCTTCCTTCTAAGTGGTGGTATTTCCCTTATTCAGAGCACCTGCTATTCTTCCACATTCCTTTCGCGAGGTTATCACCTTCGCGGTGGTGTTTTCCTTTAGCCATTATTAGCTACTGAATTATGACGTGTTTTAAAGAGGCTTTACGAGCCACATGGCGAGCTTATATAGGTTGGTCAACTGCCTCGTCACCATACGCGCTGACCTTTCCTACATATGTCCCTCGTGCGAGCGTGATTTCGCAGCGCGTGGTGTTCAACGCGTTGTATCGCGCGCGTGCGACGTCAGCAGAGTCCGTCGTTTTAGCATTTCCCTCCAAAGGGTGGAAATCCCGAATTTCGAAGTTTTGCAGAACGATTGGACTGCTGGTGCCGTTTCGACCGCTTGTTTACCGTTGATGGAAGGGGGCCTAGGCCTATAAATACTCATTGCAAGAGAGGATAGAGTTTTTCCTTCTTACTTCTTCGAAAATTCTCTTGCGCCGATTTCAAAAGCAAGCAAATCTCAAGCTCTACCCCTTCTCCAGACTCTCTACGAAACCCTAGTTTTCCTTCTCTGCATTGATCATGGCTCGATCAAGAAGGCACGAACCCGATATTGAGGCTCTCTTGGCAAAAACTTCACTCCCTCCTGCTAGCGAATGGAGAAGGGCTCCATTCCTAAAGCCAGAGGGTGATATTTTCTGGGCTAACATCCAGAACTACGTTCCTCTTCGAGGTAATCCCAACGCCCAGTACCTTTTGCTTTCTGATGAGGCTAGTGCCTCAAAGGCAGATATGGTCGATCCATCTTCATTGGTGAGGCTGAGGATCGAGAGGGGGGACTTCCCATTCTCTCAGGTTCAGTACAGGGCCAATATTCAACCCCCAAGGGATTGGGGCGACTGGGTGGCCACCATCCTTGACAAATTCGAGTACAGAGTAATCCTGGACAAAGTAGGTCTATTGAAGACTATACAACTCTCGCGGTACCTCGTCGCGAGCCGCCCTCAGCGCGACCTCGATTTCGCGGCATCTCGCTGGAGCCCCACTAGCCATTCCTTCATATTCCCTTTTAGAGAGGCCATCCCAACTCTTCTAGATACAGAAATCCTAATGGGCCTTCCCACTCGTGGTGAGTACCACTATGACCCCACTAAATATCCCTCCGATGTTGAGACGGCAATTGGGTTTATAGAAAATGAGTTCAAAGCCACTGGCGAATATGGTTCCCGCTATGACAACGCGGGGAAGCTCCGAACTCCTCCAAAAGCCAACAAGACAACCTGGGGTTCCTGGCAGCGGTACTGGTTCCGCGACATCGCTCCTGTCGAAGTGGATGGGAAACTCGCGATGACGGTGAGCTCTTACCATGGAGGTCCGCTATCCCTGGCGGTCTTCCTAGTTCAGTTCCTGTCCCTCTTTCTTTTTCCTGACCTTCCACACGAAGGCCCCCGCCGCGAGATGATTCCTCATGTGGCCGTCCTCGCGTCAGGGAAGAAGCTTCCCATGGGTCCCATGTTCTTGGGACACTTCTACCGTCAGCTGGATCGCACTGTACAAGATTTTGAGCTATCGATGGGGAGGTACGAGATTACTTCCATGGTTCACATCCCCTTCCTCCTTGCTTTCTTTTATGAGTATTTTCCAAAGGCTGCTCCCTCTCCCCACTATCTCCCTCCTTTGAGGTCCGTCGAGGAGAGGAATGCTGCTGGAGAGATCATCCGCGATGGCAAAGGCATGCCCATCCTCCGACTGAGCGAGAGGGTGCCAAGGATTATGAGGTGGAGCAAGACCTCCTCAAGCCACCTGCTCGAGGACTGGTGTGATGAGATAACCTCTTTCAACCCGCGTCCTTACGAGAAGATTGTTGATGGTGCACTAGGCCCCTCTGTCTTCTTGGAAGACACCATTGTGGATTTCCAGAGCAATAACATCCGATCCCACAAGTTGGACTTCCTCACATGGGTCACTCCTAGCTATCTCACGACTCTATCCGCCGAGGGTCCCGTCTTGGTGTCGTATAAAGCTGACAGGCTTCAACTACAATTCGGGTATGATCAAGGCGTCCCTCGCGGGCCTCTTTCTCCACTCAAAGACTTCTTCACTGGGAATCATCGGTTTCTCAAGTCATTCAACCGCGAGCTCACCGCGAACTACGGGGGAGATAGGATCATTCCCAGCTCCAAGCGTAAGGCGTCCTTTACTCCAGAAAATAGGGTGTACTGGGCAAGAAATCTGCAATCCTTCATGGATTTTGTGCAGACCCCGGTGGTGGTGCCCTCTGCAGATCCTATCTCAAAGAAGGATTTGACCCTGCGGACTTTCAAACCAGGGAAAGAGTCTGATTGGCGCGGTCCTCAGTCATGTTGGGTGAAGGGCACTGTGGTTCCCTTGGATGTGATCAGTGCTATCCCCCTCCAGAAAATTCGTCCTGCAGATCACATGGTTGTCCCTTCGCCGCAGCATATCACTGTCCCGGACAAGAGAAAGGCCAAGAAGTGATCCCCTCTTCAGCTAGAGCCTGCCCCAAAGAGGGCAAGAGTAAGACCTTTTGCTCTTTTGCTCTTTTCTCTTTCTTTCCTTTTCTCTTCTTTTTTTTTTAGAAAATTCTTCACGCTTTCGTTGACTCGTCGCTGTTTCTCAATCTTTTAGGGTCCTTCGCGGAAGGGTCGAACAATGACAGGGTCCTCTTTCTCGATCGCGGAGCCCTTATCGCAAGTTGAGCCAACGGCTCGAATTGATCAAGGTAACACTCCTAATCGGTGCATTCCTGGCTTTTTGCAACTTTTTCTCCGTTTCGCGTACTTACGAGATTTGTGTGTTATTTTTCTTCTTCTTTTTTTTTTAGGCGAGGAGGCTCAATCGTTCAAAACTCCTGCCGACGTTGAAGAAGTCGTGCCTCTCGCAGACGCTCCCGCTTTCGACGTGGGTCAGTCAGCTTCTGAGAAAAAGGGAGGTGCCCCAACTCTTATTGTGGGACAAGGTAAAGGTGCCCCAGACGTTGATGAGTTCAATGCCATGGACGTCGCGAGTATCATCGCGAAGGAGGTCGCGCAGGAGGTGGGTGGCTCAGAAAAGCCAGAGAGGGCTGAAGGTTCGGAGGAAGGGGCCGCGATCATAAATACAGAGCCCGCGGAGGAGATTGAGTCACCAGAAGGCTCTCCTGGGGTTGACCCTTTTCCCCTAAGCCAAAGTCCCGTTGACGGTGGCTCAGCTCCAGAAAAGAAGAAGAAGAAATTAAAGAAGAAGATAGCCAAACCTTCTTCCCCTTCCTCGCGTGACAGAACTCCTTCGCCCCCTCGCGACGATGATGTAGTGAACATACCTTCCTCCACAGAGAAAAATCCTCTTGGCTCCAAGTCCATTCCCGGGTCCACTATCAGTGAAAGCTCAGACATGGATGACCTCGATGGGAGCAGCGGGGAGAGTGAAGCAGCTTCTGGAGGCTCCAAAGATAAGTCCAGCAGTGATATTTTTGCAGGGATGGATGACATCTTTCATCTTCCTTCTTTTACCCCTTCTAAATTGCTAATGCCAAGCCACCCTTATGACTCAGAGCCGACTCGCGAGGATGCTAATCAGGGAGAGAAGCTTTTGGAGGAAGAGGTTTCAGCAGGTGGTGAGCAGAGGGAGAAGCTACCGGAGGAACAGAGGGACTTAGGTCATTCCCAAACTCGAGAAGAAGCATCAGGCTCTGAACTCCCTAAGCACTCTTTATTTTTTGATACACAGGGCAGCTCTCGATGGAGTGTCAAGACGCTCAATGCCCCAGCCCTTCGTGCTCTGGAGAATCAATTCCCCTCCACCTTTACAAACTTCTCTGCCAGTCGTCTCGTGGGTGGACCGATCTTTGACGTTCTCAGCGAGATAGTGCTATCCTTACAGGAGTTGAGGGTGAGGGACTTTTCCAACGATAAGTACGAGGACATGACCTCTTCGATTCAAGACAGAGAAATTTGGCCTCGACCTCCAATGGCTCCGCGATCATCTAGAAAAGGTTCGCTCCACGAAGATGTTATTCGCGAGCCTCTTCAAGGTTCAGACCAGTGCAGCTCAAATTGCTGAAGCGAAAGAGGCGCGTGATAAGTATAAGCAGTTGCTCGTCGAAGCTGAGGAGAAGCTTTCCGTTCTGGAAGAGAGCCATGAGCTGCTGGTTAAAGATCATCAAGCCCTGGAGGCTAATCCAAAAACCTCGATAAGTGATGCAGAGCCTGTTCTTCCGCCGTTTGAGCAATTTTTTCAAAAGTTTGTAGAGTAGCTCCTTTTTTTTTTGTGTACACCCCTCTCTTCTTTATGGGGAGACAATCTGTGTAATTATGATATCAATATCAATGAAATTCCTTTAGATCCTTGTCTGTGATTGGCTATAGCATTGTCGCGAGGGAAAATAATAACTTAGTTTCCCTTTTAAGGGCCCTAGCACCCAATTGTGCCAGGAGTTCCCTTTGCTTAGTAGCGAGGGTATTTCCAACTTTTAAAGTCAGTTCTTCCAAAGAGAAACTTACTTTGGTTCCCATTCATTTGTGGGAAATGGCCGTCGCGAGGGTCTTCCAACATCTAGGTTAGTATTCCGCAAGATGATACTCCCTTGGCCCTACTTATTTCATGACATTCAGAGGCCTAAAGTGTAAGCGAGTACTATTATTTAGTACCTTTTTTCACCTCGCAAAGGGTGAAATTTCCCCCTATGCTGACACAATTTTATGTGCCGCGAGGCTACCACCGCGGGTGCCCATTTCATTCTACCGTTTTCCTCTGTTTCTATCATGCTCAGATAATTAATGAAACATAACTTTGGAAACAAGGGGTAGCATTTCTCATTCATCATTTCAATCAATATGGTTTTGCTCAAAAGGGGATAAAAATAGAAAATCATTTTCCCAGAGCTACATCTGATTGTGAACAAGTAAACAGAAGACAATTAATCAAAAGACAGTTCAAAGTATTTTGTCGAATTAGTACTTGAACCATCGCACATCAAAATTCACCTATGTCATGGGTAATACTTCTTGATGTACTTCGCGTTGATTGGCCCTGTGAGGAATCCGTCGCTAACTCTCGCGAGCCTATAGTGCCCACTTTCAGCAGCTTTGATTACCTCGTAAGGACCTTCCCATTTTGGTGTGAATTTTGGCAGCTTTAGATTCTGCATGACCCCAGGAACTGATTTCCATACTAGGTCTCCCATTTTGAACTCTCTCGCAAGCACATTTTTGTTGTAGTACTTGGCCACAGACTGCCAGTACTTTTCTTGGTTTTCAGCCGCGACCTCCCTTCTTTCCTCCAATGCTTCGAGGTCAGCCTTTCTTTCCCCTTCAATTACTTCGGTGGACAGCGCGAGACGTGCAGATGGCACGCTTATCTCCGCGGGCAACACTGTTTCAGCCCCATATACCAAACTGAAGGGGCTCATATGCGTAGACTTTCTCTTAGCCGTTCTGTAAGCCCATAGAGCAATTGGGAGGTGCTCAGCCCAAGTTCCTCCTTTCTCATCCAAGTGCTTGCTCAGAATCCTGACAATGGACTTGTTGGTAGCTTCTGCTTGTCCATTTCCTTGAGGGTAATGGGGAGTTGAAGTTTTCTGATTAATGCCATAGGACACGAGCAGCTGCTTTACTTGTCTGTTTACGAAGGGGGTCCCATTATCAAAGAGGATTACCTTAGGGATTCCAAATCTGCAAATTATGTGCTCTTTGATGAAATTGGCCACTACATCACCCGTCGCACGCTTCAGGGGAACTGCCTCTACCCATTTCGTGGTGATCTCTGTTGCCACTAAAATCCATTGATTTCCTCGCAAAGAGGGGTGGATAGGGCCAATCAAATCCATCGCCCATGTATGAAAAGGGTAAGGGGCTCGGATGTGATGGAGCTCGACAGAGGGTGCATTCACCCTATCTCCGTGTTTCTGGCATGCGTGGCATCTGCGAACATAATTCTTGCGATCTCCCTCCATTCTTGGCCAATAATAACCCAGATGCGTGATCTGCTCATACAGCTTCCTTCCCCCAGGGTGCTCCATCTCATGCACCTTATGCAAAACCTCCTCTACCTCATCATTTGACAAGCATTTGAGAGGGATATGATTGAGGGCCCTCCTATAAAGCTGGTCATCCTTAATAAAGAATCTTTTCTCGCAACGCTGTACTTCTCGGATACCGCCGCGGTCCATGGGCAGGGCTCCTTCCTTCAAAAAGTCAATATACTTCTGCCTCCAATCTGTTTCATCGCTAGAGAAGTTGCAATCATGCTCGATTTCATGAAGTGAACAATTGGGACATCCTCTGAGTAGGGTCGCGGCATCATCTTTCATCGTAGGCCAATGATAGCCCTGACGCTGGATTCTTCTATATAGAGCAATATCATTCTCCCCACACGTCTCTTCGTGGATTTGGCCCAGTATTTCCCTGGCCTCTGTGTTATTGATGCACCTCGCGAGCCACCCCTGAGGGCCGCGAAAGTACAACTCGCCCTTGAGAATGGTAAATTGCGACAGAGCCATCACGGGAATTCCTCCCTTGCCCGTCGTGATCTGTGCTTTTATGGGCTCGCGCCAATCTTCATCCTTAGGACTCTTGTTTTCCTCCACAAATGACGGTTCAGTCCTTCTCGTGATTTCGATAGCCACCGTGCTTCCTTCAAACTCTGTTTTAGCCCCCAAAGTGGCCAATGCGTCAGGGAACTTGTTCTCAGACCTTGGCTTGTGAATGATGCTAACATCATCAAAGTCTTTCCTAAGTCTTTGAACAGTTGCCCTATACGGCGCGAGGTTAGCTTCCTTCAGTGCTTAGACACCTTCGCTTTGCAAAATTATCAATTTTGAATCTCCCACAATTCTGAGTCTTTTAATTCCTTTTTCTCTTGTCGCGAGCAGCCCGAGAATAAGTGCTTCGTACTCAGCTTCGTTGTTGGAACACTGGAATGCTAGCTTGTATGATAGGTACTCCTTTGTACCGCCATCGCTCTGTAACGTAACACCTGCTCCAGCTGAATTACCCCCTGTTGCCCCATTGAAGCTTAGGGTCCAGGTTTCTTGGTTAGAGCTGGCCACTAATGCTTCGAAATCGTCTCCTGGTAGTGTTTCTTTCAATGGCTCGCACTCTCCGCTAGGAAACTATGCCAACAAGTCCGCGAGAGCCTGGCACTTGATTGCTCGCGGCGCTGTGCACTCTATATCAAATTCTAAGAGAGCTAAAAGCCATCTTGCGGCCCTTCCATTAAGCATAGGACGAGAAAGCAGGTATCGCATGGAGTCGTTTCTAGTCACAATCTGTACCTTGAACGAGAGAAAGTAATGCCTGAGCTTTTGTGCTGTGAACACGAGGGCCAAGCAATGGTGTTCGATTGAGGTATAACGCTCTTCTGCTCCTTGTACTTTTTGACTGATGTAGTGCACTGGTTTCTCGATTCCATCCACCTCTTGAGCCAGTAGTGCCCCAATTGATCTCGAGGTGGAGGTAAGGTATAGAATTAGTGGCTTCCCTTTTTGTGGAGAGACCATTGTCAGTGGGGAGGCCAAAACTGCCTTGACCTTCTCGAATGCCAATTGGTGTTGCTCTTCCCATTCGAACCTGACCTTTTGTTTTAGCAGGTCACCCAATGGTGCAGTGATCTCTGCCAAGGCAGGAATAAACCTTCTCAGGTAGGAGACCTTTCCCAAGAATCCTTTGAGGGTCCTCTGAGAGTGGGGAGGAGGCATGTTCGAGATGGAACGGATCTTAGATTCATCTGCATCGATGCCATGCCTGTGCACCAGAAAACCCAAGAATTTTCCTGACGTGACCCCAAAGGCACACTTTAGGGGATTCATTCGCATATTGAACCTTCTGCACCTTTTGAACACCCCCTCGAGATCACGCAGATGCTCTTCTTTGTTCCTTGATTTCGCGACGAGGTCGTCAACGTAGACTTCGACCGAGTGATGAATCATATCATGGAAAATCACGGTCATAGCCCTCTGATACGTCGCGCCGGCGTTTTTAAGACCAAATGGCATCACGGTATAGTAGAAATTTCCCAAAGGGGTTCGAAAAGCAGTCTTTTCTGCGTCCTCAGGTGCCATTTTGATTTGATTGTATCCACTGAATCCATCCATAAAAGAGAACATTTCATGGCCGGTAGTGATATCAACCAAAGTGTCAATGTGAGGCAAGGGCATTTCGTCCTTTGGACAAGCTTTGTTGAGGTCGCAGAAGTCCTCGCAGACCCTAATCTGCCCGTTCTTCTTTTTGACGGGCACAATGTTGCACAACCACGTTGGGTACTGGATTGGACGGATGAACCCTGCACTCCTTAGCTTTTCTACTTCCTCCTTGATCTTTTCTTCCAAATCTGGGTGGTACTTCCGTTGTGGCTGCTTTATGGGTTTAGAGTTTGGGAATACATCGAGGTGATGAGTCATGAGCTCTGGATCCAGACCAGGCATCTCGTCATAGTGCCAGGCAAATACGTCACTATATCTGCAAAGTAGAGCCACCAGATCAGCTCGAGCACTGGGCTCCATGGACTTACTGACAAATACTGGCCTCGCGGTGCCCTCCCCATTCCTCAGGTTAATTTCTTCGAGCTCTTCCGGCTGGGGTTTCGGGCCATCTTGCATACATTCTGGAGCTGGCTCAGGTTTCTCAATCGCTTCGAGTTCTCTCTCATTCCCCTCTATATCGCAGGGGTCAGAAGCCTTACAAATGCTCACTGACCCCTGACACCGTCACAAGTGATACACAGTTTTCCCCCCTCGCTAGTCTTTGTGATCTTGCGAGGGGTTAACCTGTCGAACACCGTGGGGCGCTTCGCGGGGACTGGTTTTGATTGCTCACTCTTAATGTTTTCCCATTTTGGGATTTTTACCCCGACGGGTCTCGCGGTAATAGCATCGCAAGCTTCATCCACTTCAGAAAAGTACACCGTGTCTGAAAGGTGGGCCTCACAGGCCTCGAAGGGCCTTTCGGTGGCAGGTACAGTTATCTTCTTTCCAGCCCAGATTCCTTTGAGGCACTGGTGATAGCTCGATGGGACCACCGCGTACCTATGCATCCATGATCTTCCCAAAATTACATGGTAATTGGTTGGTCCTTCAATGATGTGGAACTTTGTTGGTGCACGAATGGGTCCAACCGCGAGATCCAGCACGATGTACCTAAGGGAAGACTTCTTTTCCCCTCCAAAACCGACTATCCCCACCAGTGACTTGATAATTCGTGGTTCTGAAATACCTAGCTTCTTTAGCGTCTCGAGGGGCATGATATTGATTGATGCCCCTCCATCCAGAAATGCTCGTTTGAGCTCCACACCGTTGATATAAGCAGTGACAAACAAAGGCCTGTTGTGTGGGAACGGCTCCCTTCTGTTTGTGTCTGAGAACGATATGGTGTTTGAATCTTCGCGAATGGTCCTCGCGACGGAGCCTCCTTCCACCACACATGCTTCTTGGCCTTCACTTGCTATCTCCAGTATTGCTTTAGTCATTTGCAATCTCGCGTTGGGGGAAAAGCCCAACCCATCAAAGAAGGTTTTGAACTTGTGACTCCTAGACAGGATCTTGTGTCTGTCTTCCTCATTTACCTCCACAGCGGGCTGGTCATAGCTCGCGATCTCTTCAATATGGTCGTAGAAGGAAGTCATATAAACTTCCTCGACATCATCCTCCATATCATACATGAAATCATAATAACCACCGTTACAGCATTCCGCCATCGCGACCCCTTCCCCGTGCTGGGGGTAGGGTCTATCGCATACATCTCTATTTACACCAATCCTTAATTCATTGTTGTCCTGTTTCTTTTTGAAAATTTCTTTGAGCGTCCAGCAGTCACTGGTAGGGTGTTGCACCCTCCTGTGGAAGACACAATACCTTGGGTTGGCGCGATCTTGCTGGGTGGGCTGAACTTCAACTTCTGGGAGTTTCAAACATCCGTCCGCGACCCATGCGTTAACAAGATCAACGACCTCTTCTACGCTACAAGGATATGGAGGTGCATCTCTTGCTCGTTCCTTGTAATCTTTGAAGGGCTTGTTCCTCCTTTTGGGGTTGCCATCACCCCCCTGTGGCTTCCGCGAGGCCTGAGCGAAGGCCGCAGTAGCAATCCCACCACTTTTGTTCTTCCATGCTGGTTTGGGTATGTCCACGTCAACAGTGCCACGAATGTTGAATGCTGCCTCCATCAAAGCAGAAAAAGTGTGGTACCTTCCATTGATCAGATGCTTCTTGTATTCTTTGATCATGCCGAGGAGGCAAATTTCCACCAATCGTTTCTCTGGGACTGGCTCGTGGCACTGAACAGCCTTGTCCTGGAATCGTTTGATGAAATCAACGATATCCTCAGTCAACTTTTGCTTTTCGTTTACAAGGTTCAACGAAGTTATCTTCTCTGTGACTTGGAAAAATTTGGTGTAAAACATATTGACCATTTCTTCCCAAGTGTTTACAGAGTGAGGCTCGAGATTGACATACCAAGTGTATGCGCGAGAAGTGAGAGACTTGGAAAATTTCCTCAATCGAAGGTTGACGTCTTGTGAGTGGACACCCAAGTCTCAATGAAAAGGTGAACGTGCTCCTGGGCACTTCCGTCTTTACCATTGAACTTGACAAACTTGGGTGGCACATATCCTTCTGGATATGGCAGAGCCATAACCGCAGCAGGGTACGGTGGTTGAATCTCAAGACTAGGAAGTGTTGGTAATGTTGCTCTGGCCTTTTCTTGCTGCAATAAAGCTTGGACATCAGCTAAAGTAAGGAATGGCTGTTGCTGTGGTTGCTGGACCACACCTCCTGCCGCTGGTGTGCCTGGCAAGAAGACTGGAGGCACGTTTGGGTTTGGATTTTGGCCATTTTGTGGCGGAGCTGGTGGTGCGACAGGTGGATTTACCCCTTGTGGGGGTTGGCCCACCAGGTTTCCCTCCACAACATTTGGTGGGGGCACTGGTGGAGCCGCCTGTGCTGTAGCAGCCACTACCGCCTGCGTGAGTTGGGTTATGGCCAAAAGCAACTGCATTTGACTTTGTTGCATCTGTTGTTGTCCCTCCCTAATGATTTGGAGAGTTTCAGCGTTAGCCGTGAGGATTTGGGTAGTATCATGTTCTTGAATTTCTTCTATCACAGGTGTTTGATGTTCCATTGCTCTTTGTCGAAGGGTTTCAATGGCACTCAAAAGGTTGTGGGAAGAAGAACCCTGTATCTGTGAACCACCACGTTGTGTTTACAAACGGCTTCTTGTGTCAACCATCAGCTATGAAAGCCTCCCCAGCGGAGTCGCCTTATGTAGGAGAGGTTCTTTGTTTACCAAATCAAATTAACTTGGAGAGGCTAGCAATAGCTAACAGTTGAGCAGGGGAATAAGAGAGTGTGTGAAGGGGTAAAGAATTAAGCCAAATATACAGAAAGAGAAGGCAGCGGTGTTCATTTCATTCCCCTTTGAATCATCATCGTCCTCGAATCACAATTCTAAAGATTAGATGGGCTCGCGAGCATCAGCAAGAACAATGTTCTTGATTCCAAGGCTCTGAGTCACTTTCTTTCTCTGGGATTTCCGTGCTCTAAGGATGAATCAGAAATTCTCTGTTCTTGGAATTTATGAATGAATGCCCCATATTTATAGGGATCTGCACCCAATCATGGGGCTGCAGACTTTTCCCCAATAACATGGTGACACGTGCTCTCTCCGTATATCTGGGCGACGTGGGTGATGTCACTGGCCGTTAGGAAGCTTCCATTAGGTCATTCCAGTGCATCATTTCCCTCGCCACGACCCTTAATCCTTTAAAGCCACCAAGCCACTTGTATCTCCCCTATTCCCGCAGTGTTGGGCATGGTCGCGAGCCTTTTGGCTCGCGCCAAGACCTAATTCGAGCTCGTATCAACTTCCCTACCCCTGCCTTTTGGCCAGGTACCGTCGCGCTTGAACCTTCGTTCTTCCCCGTCGCGGCAACCCTCTTTGCTGGGGACCTCGCGAGGGGTGAGCTTCCTTCTAAGTGGTGGTATTTCCCTTATTCAGAGCACCTGCTATTCTTCCACGTTCCTTTCGCGAGGTTATCACCTTCGCGGTGGTGTTTTCCTTTAGCCATTATTAGCTACTGAATTATGACGTGTTTTAAAGAGGCTTTACGAGCCACGTGGCGAGCTTATATAAGTTGGTCAACTGCCTCGTCACCATACGCACTGACCTTTCCTACACCCTGTACTCTATACAACTTGACCATTTTGCAGCAGCAGCTCCATCCAATAAAGCATCAACAATCAATGGCATAAGTTCAGGAATATATCGTCTCATCGCGAAACCACCCTGAAACAGTTGGAATAGTTTTGCAAAAGAGGAAGCAAAAGAGTTAGCAGCATGCCATGTAATGTAAAAAACTATCCATACCACGACAAACAATCATCCTACCATCAAAATATGCTTTTTTTATAATGCAAAAGCAATAGTAGATTTCATTTCACTTTCAGGATGCAGTCTGAGCTGAAAACTTGTTTAAAGGCATTTAGAAAAAAATAAAAATAAATAAAGTTACTCAATCCCAACATATCTAAGGACTAAGGTGATAGGCGTTATGCTAGTTACAACTCCATACACATGCAGACAAAGAAACGCCATACACATGCAAACAAAGAAACAGTTGATTATGAAGAAATTCTACCCACCACTCTTGCAAGATCACCAACGGTCACAAGAACTCCACTTATAATGCGACTATTAGCATTCGCCCCAGTTCCCTCGTAGAGTTTTGCCACATCCAAAGAAGAGTAACCCAAAGAAGAGTCCACCCCTTAAAACCAAAAAAATGAGTTTTGAGCCTTCATTTGGACTAGAAATGAAGGTACTTACCGAAGCGACAAAATAAATGCCATCATAAACACCCTTCCTCTTACCCCCACGTCCACCTCCAGCAAAGAACTTTGCCTCTTTGCTACAGCATGGAAGCTTTTTTTGCCAAACATCTCCCAACCTAAGAATTTCCCTCACCTTTTGAGAACAAAAAATTACACTTCAGTTCATATCTGAACAAAGCCCTAATTTTTAAAAAACTATCAGGGCCGTGTTTCCACTGTTGTTTCATGCCCATATCTGTGCATCTTAAGAGTCTCAACTCCTAGAAATCCTCTTGGAAAACCGTACAAGCCAACGCCCTCTCACCATGATCTGACAACGCCTCTCACCATGATCTGACAATCTAGTATCCTCCTCTTGATATTCTTGAACAAAAAACATCCAACAAACTTGTTGATACTTTAAGATCTATAAAATTCAGACTTGAATTAAAACCAATCCCCTGAGACCACAAAACCAAATAGCAAAATTATTCATACTTTTTAAGATCTATAGAATTCAGACTTGAATTAAAACCAATCCCTTGAGAGTTGAGACAACAAAAACCAATTAGCAATGACCGACGAGATCCAAGGACAACTGATACAGCTCATTCGGAGAAAACAAGCATACAAGCTGTTATTGACCCCTTAAATGAAGAAAATGAAACAAATGGAATCAACATGAATTAAAAAGCAATGAGCTGGGACTTCCTTCAAACTTGCTAACGCAAATTCGCAACACACAGCCCATAATATTTAGCTTATCAGCCTCGTCATTTAACACAACAATGCTTTGAACTGTGAGACCATACCTCATCATTTAGAGCAACAAAAATGGCACACAAACCATCAGCTTGTGCTAGGAAATCATCAAAGCCTACATTTCCATGCAAAGAGGAAAATATTGAATGCCGAACAATGACATCTGCATCTGCCACTGTAGCAATAAGAAGCTTTTCCACCACCTGTGGAAACACCACAAACAGTATTAACAATGAGCAATACTTTAGTGTCCCCTAGTTAATTCATTTAGTTGCAATATCCTCTCCCCAAGGTCTAAGAACAAATAACTAGGAGAAAAACAACGGAATAACATAGTAATATCAATATAGGAAAAGCATTTTTTTATACTACAGTCTGTGGCATTCGTGGACTGTAAAGTTCGAAGCTGCAAGAAGCATCATGAAGAAAGAGAGGAAACATGTTCCACAATAGACAGAGTGGGGATAACATGTGAGCGGAGCGTCGGCACCTTCACAACAGAAGAAGTGGTAGTTTGATGTAAGGTGTTCAATCTGTCTGAGAAAGTTCTACTCATCTCAAAGAGGACTAAGGGGAGAAGTGAATTCTCACTAGAGAACTTGATCTGGGCAATTGACTTCATAGGAAGATAGGCAAGAGCTCCGTCAGTCTTTCCTACAAGTCACAAGGGGTACCACATATTCTGTAGATCCAAGAAGAACCAATGGACCCAAGATTAATTTACGCACTTCTATATACAGCATACGTATTACATTCGTTTCTGCATCTGTTTCCCTTAGTTAGAAAAAGAGGGATGGGACGTTTACCAAGCAAAAGAATGGTCATCCTTTGGCGTATGCAACTCCTTCTATGCATACATAGAGGGAGGGAGAGGGAGGGAGAGATTGTATGTTTTGCTGTAGATATTCATAATTAGCCAAACGAAAGAGAAGCAAAAGGTAATACTGTCTGAACTAAGTAGTAGCTGATCTCTCTCTCTCTCTCTCAAACAGAAGCAAAAGGTAATACTGTCTGATATAAGGAATAAGTGATCTCTCTCTCCCTCTCTCTCTCTCTCCCCTTTAATAAATACATTTTCCACTATTCAAAATAAAAAAGGTGCCTGCAAATTTCTACTCAATAGAATAAGCCGATAGACAGCAATTTGATGCAAAGGAACAAATACAAATAGCTTAAAACCACACCTCTTCAATAAGTCATCGTCTCTTCCCCCCAATTCGACTGGACCTACTAGAACTAAACTGGGCACTAGCTATGCCAGAGAAGGAATTTGAGACCAATCTACAGCAACAAAGGGCAGCATCTTTCCTTGTCGCTCCATCATCGTCTTCTAAATACACAACAACTGTTTCTTGTGCCAGCTCAAGAAGATCATGTCCCTAGGACAAATAGTAGCTTCACAGGTAAGGACATGAAATAAGCAGGAAGAGTGCCAAAAAGGCAAGTATGCCAACCTTAAAGTTAAAATGGGCGAGGGTTTGCAAAGCAAGTTGCACTAATGCGGAACCACTAAGATCTGCAACTTGCTGAGTGGCATTCGTCGTACTTCCTCTAGTCATGGCAATTGATGACCTAGCTTGAGATTTCGAAAGAACAGCTGAAATGCAATCCAGCAGCCGATCTTGAATAGTAGGCAGCAAGGACGGGATACTGCAATGTCCACCCTTATTGTTGGTCAAAACCCTCCTATGGAATTCGTCGCAGAAAAATGCATAACCTAAATGTTTCTGAATATTCAAGGCTACCTGACAGTTATTTGCTCAAGAGCTTCCACTAGTGTAGAGGAAAGACCAGCAGAAAACATAGCATCCAAAAGACCACGAATGTGAGGTTCTATGGCAGGCCCCATAGCTTTTGCAATGCTTCCAGCACAGGCCATAGCCACAAGCGAGGGTCTCCCTCTACAAGGAGCAATCTATAAATACACAATGACAAATCATCAGAAAGTCTCCAAGAGGATGAGTGCACATAAGTTTATCAACAGCTGAAAATGTGGCAAGGAACCAGCAACCATTGGCACATGTAACATACTGCTTCACGTAAATGAGACGTTATTGTCGGCAAATAGTTAAGAAGTTCACCATCCAAAGCACCCGCCATCTCCCCAAGTGCAACAAACCCACTGGCACGTTTAGCAGGTGTTTTGAGTACCGCAAGAATATGATTCATACATATCTGTCCAAGGAAAACCATTTCCATGAGCAAAGATGGGTATACAACAGGGACGCGCAAAAAATTCACAGACAAACGTATGAAAACTGAAAGCAAAGTTCACAAACCTCTAGATAATTCGTAACAAAACGATTATGACGCAGCGGAGTTCACGAGAGAATAGTTAGCGTACTATTCCAAACAAGATAGGTTCTCGAATCCACGAGATGTTCTTGAATCCACAAGAAAAAAGAGAAAAACTCTATAAATTTTATTGATAATTGAATAAAAGCTGAATAATAATAGAGGTTACATGCCCTTTTATAGGAAAAACTAGCAAACCCTAGCAAAACTTACCTAAAAATAAAGTATCCCGAAAATTGGGGAAACTCCCAAAATTGAAAACTAGAAAGAAAAATAAGATATTCCCAATTGGAAACAACGTAAACGGAATTACATGCTAAGAGTAATTCGAAATCTAATTATAACCTAAAATAGCAAAATTACTAAATTGAAGGCCTAAACAAATGAATTTGGCCGAAATCCACCATCAGTCACGATTAGGGTGGTGAGTCTTGATCGTAGCGCCATTCTGCTTCAGCCCACCAAGTTTGGGCCTATTCCGGGCTCGTCGATAAATTGCCGAAATTGACAATTTTCAATTAAAAGCTGTTTGGACCTCTTAGGCTTTGACCGGTCCAATTGATCGTATAATTGGGCCGCGACTTGTTCTGCATCAGATCACGCAACAATGAGCAATGCGAGGTAGAAGTCAAGTTATGCTGTGACGAACAAGCCGATCTCGGTGCTCTAGGAATCTGAGAACAATTTCTGCAACTTCCCTGTACCTTGACATCATGAACTCGCCTGTATTCCTGCAAGTGTTGAATTTTATTCTTACCCTCAACTGGATTAACAAGACAACAGAAGTTCGCAGACAGGAGTGCTCAGTAGGTTGAATAGTTATGAGAAAACCTATAAAGTTTCTGAAAGAAGCAGGTTGGGTACAGTGCTGTATCTCTTTTATTCCGTTTATGCTTTTAGGCAGGCGTGATGCTGGGCATCAGTGGAATTTCTCGGGATGTAGAAACACTATTTCTGTCACTGGCTGATTTTTAACCCTGTATTATTATGTTGAGTCTTCTGCACTGATTTCAAAATTGCCCGCGGTAGCAATTTATGGAAGTTTTTATGATACACGTTGTGACCCAAATACGCAGAAATACAGATGAAAAACGAGATCCAAAATCTGAATCTCGTATTACTGATATTAAGCAACAGGAAGGTTTACAATTCAGAGAAAAAGAAACAAGGAAATGCAAGTAACAACTCTCCACCCCCTCTCTCTCTCTCTTTCATCCTTTATATACTCCTCACGTGTTTCCTCCTCCCGTCTAACCAACTTTCCCTCCAAAACTGGAAGGGGCTAAAAAATAAAAAGAAAAACAATGTTAATTTGGCTATTAACTTAGCGTAATTTATGGATTGACCCCTTGGTGCATCATTCCCTCCTCCTTGAAAACCACCTTGTCCTCAAGGTTGGAATGTAGGAAACTGCTGCTGCAGCTTGTAGAGTGGTTCCCATGTAGCATTCTCAGGCACAAAGTTTGACCACTGGACGAGGACCATTGTGAGGGGTCTGTTATTCTTCTTCACCATTTTTCTGTCCAGAATTGCGATGGGAGCTTCATGTAGTTGCCCTGTAGCTGTAGGAAGGGGTAGTGTAGGGTTAGTTGGGACAGCAGATCCCAATTTCTTTTTAAGTTGAGACACATGGAAGACAGGATGAATCTTGGAATCTGCAGGCAGTGCCAATTTGTACGCTACTGGCCCCACCTTTTGAGAAATCTGAAAAGGTCCATAATATTTTGGAGCTAACTTTGGAATAGGTCGTCCTGCTACAGAGGTTTGCTTGTATGTTTGAAGCTTTAGGTACACCCAATCTTGCTCCTCAAATACCCTTTCACTTCTTTTTTTGTCTGCCATCTGCTTCATTCTATTCTGTGAGAGTTGTAGGTGAGATTTGAGAATCTTCATCATGGTTTGTCTGTCCTGGAGAGTTGTATCTACTGTAGCTATAGGTGAGGTCCCTGTGACATAATCTTTCCACGTTGGGGGTGGTTGGCCATAAAGTGCTTCATACGGGGTTGTTCCAGTAGATGCATGGTAGGTTGTAATGTACCACCATTCAGCTAGTGGCAACCATTTCGCCCACTGTTTGGGTCTCTCCCCTGCCATACACCTTAGGTAAGTTTCCAAACATCTGTTTATAACCTCTGTCTGCCCATCTGATTGGGGATGGTAAGCAGTGCTTAGGCAAAGCATGGTGCCCTGAAGTTGGAATAAGGCCTTCCAGAATGCACTGGTAAAGATGGGGTCTCTATCGGACACAATTGTAGTTGGCATGCCATGTAGTTTGTAGATATTTTCAAGGAATGCTTGTGCTACATCTGTAGCTGAATATGGATGTGCCAAAGGGATGAAATGAGCAGCTTTTGTCAATCTATCCACAACAACTAGTATGACTGACTTACCATGGGACAGTGGTAGGCCTTCAATGAAGTCCATGGATATGTCTGACCAAATCCTTGTTGGTATGGGTAGTGGTTGTAGAAGTCCAGGGGTTTTGACATTCTCTGACTTATACTTCTGGCATACATCACATTCCTCCACATAAGTCTGCACATCCTTGGTCATTCCCTTCCAATAAAAAGCTTGTTTCAACCTCCTGTAGGTTCTCTCAACTCCTGAGTGCCCTCCCATAGCACTATTGTGATGTTCAGCCATAAGTAATTTCTTAAGAGCTGGTGAATCTCCCACCACCAATCTGGTCTTGTAGTATAACAGCCCATGCTGCCATGTATAGTGAGGATGGTCTTGTGGGTTTGCTTGAACTGCAGCCAATAACCTTTGCAATTCCATGTCACTGACTAGGCTAGCCTTCAAATCTTTCACCCAACCACTTAAGATTACAGTTAATGCTTGAGTGAATCCTTCCTCAGCTTCCTCTGAGTTGATCCTGGAGAGTCCATCTGCAACCTTATTGTCAGCTCCTTGTTTGTAGCTAATCTCATAGTCAAATCCCATGAGTTTGGTCAACCATTTTTGTTGTAGGAGAGTGCTTATTCTTTGGTCTGCTAGGTATTTCAAACTGAGGTGGTCAGTCTTGATTTTGAAGTGTCTTCCCAGTAAATAATGTCTCCATTTGTGTACAGCCATGACCACTGCTAGGAGTTCCTTTTCGTATGTAGAGAGACCCAAGTTTTTTGGTGCCAAGGCTTTGCTGTAGAATGCTATAGGTTTTCCTTCCTGCTGTAATACTGCTCCCACTCCTTTTCCTGATGCATCACATTCCAAGGTAAAGTCCTTGGTGTAATCTGGTAAGGCTAACACAGGGGTAGTTGTCATAGCTTCCTTGAGTTGTTGGAATGCAGTGGCTGATTCTGTTGTCCACAGGAAATTGTCCTTCTTGAGAAGGTCAGTGAATGGTTTGGCTATCTTTCCATAGTCCTTGACGAATCTTCTATAATACCCCGTGAGGCCTAAGAATCCTCTTAAGGCCTTGAGTGTTTTGGTTGGGGCCAAGTCAACATGGTTGCTACTTTCCCTTCTTCAGCTGATACCCCTTTGTCACTGATTTTGTGGCCCAGATACTCCACTTCTGTCTGGCCAAACACACATTTAGACATTTTGGCATACAGCTTGTGGTCCCTCAGTGTGGTGAAGATTATATGGAGGTGGTGTAAATGGTCTGCCCAACTTTTACTGTAAACTAATATATCATCAAAGAATACCAGCAAAAACTTTCGCAAGTAAGGCCTAAAAACATCATTCATTAGGCTTTGAAATGTGGAAGGTGCATTAGTAAGGCCAAATGGCATTACAAGGAATTCATAATGTCCATCATGGGTTTTGAAAGCTGTATGTTCAATGGATGTGGGATGCATTCGAATTTGATGATAACCTGACCGTAGGTCCAACTTAGAGAAATACCTCGCACCATGGAGTTCATCCAAGAGCTCATCTATGACTGGAATTGGGAATTTGTCTTTGATTGTCTCCTTGTTGAGTGCTCTGTAGTCAACACACATCCTCCAACTGTTGTCCTTCTTCCTGACTAGAAGGACAGGAGAAGAGTAGGGACTGGTACTGGGTCTGATCAACCGCAGTTGCAGCAACTCATTCACTATTTTTTCAATTTCCACCTTCTGAATGTAAGGGTACCTGTAGGGTCTCACATTTGGGGGAATGGTATTCAGCTTGAGGGCTATTTTATGGTCTTGGGTTCTGATAGGTGGCAGTTCTTGTGGTTCCTTGAATATATCATTAAAGGACTGGGTGAGGGTTTGGACTTCTTGGTTTAGGTAAGGCTCCCTTTGGTTTGGAGTTGGTTCATTATCAATAGCATGAAGGCTAGTTAATTGGGCCACTATTCCAGGTGAACTTTGTTTCAATATTGATTGCATTTGAGATACACTGACCTGCTGAATATCCACTGATTGCCCTCCCCTTAACACATGTTTCTTCCCTTGTGCTTGAAATTCCATCTTCAATTCTTTGAAGTCCCACAGCACAGGCCCTAGGGTAGTCAACCACTGGACTCCCAACACCATGTCGCAGCCACCCAGTGATAATAATCTGACATCTGTTGTAAACTCAGTTCCTTGCATACTCCATTTAAAATCAGATACAGCTGCTTTGCTGTACAGTTTGGTACCATCTGCCACCACCACTGTGAGAGGGTTTGTGAAGTGAATTACTTGTCCAGTTCTCTTGGCCATGACTGGGTCTAGGAAGTTATGAGTACTCCCTGAATCAATAAGGATTGTCAAGGGGCATTTCTTCACTTTGCCCTTGATTCGCATAGTCCGAAAAGATGGCAATCCGGACAGGGCATGCACTGAGATGTGGAAGTCTTCCCGGGAGGAAGAATAGTCTCCATCCTCTCCATTTACTGTGGTGTCCTCCTTATCCTCTTCCTCCTCTACTTCAATGGAGAATAGTTGCTTCTTCTTGCACACGTGTCCTCTGTAGTACTTTTCATCGCAACCGAAACACAGTCCTTTCTGTCTCTTCTCATCAAAATCCTTAGTAGTCATGGTCTTAATTGGGGGTAAGGTGTCATAGGTTTTGGTTACATTCTGAGGTAGGGGTATAGTTGCTTTGTGGATGATAGGGGTCATGGCTGTAGGTTTTTGGGAAGAGTAGGTGGAAGTGGTTGTTGTGTTAGTTTTGGGACCAAATTGCAGTACCCCCTTTGCCTTCTTAATGGCCGAAATGGATTCCTCCTGTAATCTGGCTAACCCCATCGCCTGTGATATGGTGGTAGGTCGAAACATTTGTACTCCTGCCTTAATTTCTTCATTTAACCCACTGATGAAACAACTTACAAAGAATTCCTCCCCCAGCCCATTTGTTTTGTTAGCCAATTCCTCAAACTTCTCCTGGTATTCCCTTACGGTTGAAGTCTGTCTCAGTTTGGTTAGTTGGCCAACAGCATCCTCATAAACATTCTCATTGAATCGATCACGTATGGCAGCACTGAATTCCCTCCAATTTCTCACTGTATGGGATTTCTCAAACCATCTATACCAACTAATAGCACGATCCTCCAAATGTATAGCTGCGAACCTGACCTTCAGAGTTGCATCGATTTGGTGAAGTTCGAAATATTTGTCACAGCGATAGATCCATCCCTCTGGATCATCCCCAGTAAATTTTGGAAAATCTACTCGATTAAAGCGAGGTAAGGTCCCCGTAGCCCCAAAATTCCCAGATCCCCCATGAGGATTCACTGATTGAGGAATTTCTAGAGTTGAAGACGAGGGAATTTGAGATACCTGTAGAGCCAGCTGATCATACTTCATCGTCAAAGCTGCGATTAGATTTCTCACCTCACCCACCACTTCTGTTTGGCGATCAAGAGCCGCGGTTTGCTTCTCCAACGCCACCGCTTGAATCTCCGAATTCGTCTTCATCAATTTCATGGAATCCTCGAGCCGCTTAAAATCCTGAGATCTGGTGCCTTCCGCCATATCAATTGATCACCACAGCCGAGAATCGACTGCTCTGATACCACTGATACACGTTGTGACCCAAATACGCAGAAATACAGATGAAAAACGAGATCCAAAATCTGAATCTCGTATTACTGATATTAAGCAACAGGAAGGTTTACAATTCAGAGAAAAAGAAACAAGGAAATGCAAGTAACAACTCTCCACCCCCTCTCTCTCTCTTTCATCCTTTATATACTCCTCACGTGTTTCCTCCTCCCGTCTAACCAACTTTCCCTCCAAAACTGGAAGGGGCTAAAAAATAAAAAGAAAAACAATGTTAATTTGGCTATTAACTTAGCGTAATTTATGGATTGACCCCTTGGTGCATCATTTTAGGCATTGCTCATCTGTGTCTTTTTAGCTAAACAAGTTGAGGTGCAGTGTGTGCAATAGATGGGAGATTAGTGCTTCATAAGGAGGGTAAACTTGATGTTTGTATGATATTCCGTAGAGTTGCGTTTCCAAACTGACCACCATTTATCCTTTATTGAATAGTTTTACCCTGTTTATTACTTCAGCGAACAACTAAACTGTTTTTCTACAGAACTTCTAAAATGAAAACAAAGAGCAATATCTCGATGAAAAGCAGTTATCATTTTAATGAACGAGATCAAGGCTGTTTTAATCTAATTCTAGTAAAATTAACCAGGATTCTTTTATGATATCGTTGTTTAGATCCTTAGTCTCCGGTCCTATTATTTAGGTTATGATGAAGACTTTCAATACTGAGTTTGGATTACCGAGTTTTTCTTAGCATAGTTTACAGGCAATCAGGCCTGGAATTTGTCCTACGTAAGTCTTTATGCTTAGTGGCGCACAATTTTTCCATGCTGTGACATCAAGTCCTTCATTTTTACCTTCTTTTTTTTTTTTGTAATTTTTGAAGGATTACAGGCTAAAAAATCCAGAAGTCACTGTTCTCGATCCCCCATATTCCATACAACACGTATACAACCGTCAGTCTATGCTTGAGGACGTGCCTGATCTCAACTTGCCTGAGTGCTATGGTAGTCGCTGAATCATGTTGCTGATCCCTTTTTATTGGTTTACTCTTTTTGTCCAGTGACGGGTCTAATTGTTGTTTGCTTGAAGATTTGTAGATCAAATTAAAAGTAATTATCTTGCTCATGTTAGGGGTGTTCTCATGAGCTAACCTTTTTTGGTTCCGTTGACTTGTTCTTTGTACATATGATCATTTTGTTTTTTGGATATCAACTATTTTTATAGGAAGAGTTGGTGTCCCGCGGCAGCTTGTTATTACAAAAGATCCATTGTCTGTTCCTGATGAAGTTACTAAAGCTGGATTAAAGCTACCTCTAGGTATGTCCTCACAGTTGCTGCATTTCCACATACATGTAGCCTGCTGGTTCCAGTGTTGCAGTTCAAGAATTTTAGGACACTCGTTCCATTTTGAGTTTTGGTGTCCTCAGGGATTAAGAAGGCAAAATAACTACGTGTGATGACATTTTTTGTGTTTTTTCGACAACTCTTTCAAACTGAAGATTTCTAATTATTCTTTTGCTTTTAATTTTCCAGTTGCAAAACCACTGCTTGTGGATGGAAGTGCGAAATCACATGAACTATTTATTGCTTATGATGAATTCTCCCTTTCAAACCTCGAACCTCCTTTCGTTGTACAGGAGTTTATCAACCATGGTATTTTGTCTGTTCTGTTTCAGAAATTCATGACCTAACCGTTTATTCCTTCTGAACCATGTTTCTAAGCAGAATCCATCTTTTTCTTGCCTCCTTGTAGGTGGTGTTCTCTTTAAGGTTTACATTATCGGGGAAACCATTAAGGTGGTTAGGCGCTCCTCTCTACCTGATGTCTATAATCCTGAACTATCAAAAATTGCTGGAGTATTCCGTTTCCCAAGGGTTTCATGTGCTGCTGCTGCTGCTTCTGCTGAGGATGCTAATCTTGACCCTGCTGTTGCTGGTCAGGTTTTTGAGTTCTTCTGTTTTTGTTTTCCTCCATCATCTTGCTTAGTAAGCTCCTGCAGATCGATGAATTTTTTGGGTGATGTTATGGGTCAGACACTCAGACCTGGCTTTTAATGGTAGATTGCTACAAGCACTTACGTTTCAAATGTACAGCTGTCTTTACCACTCAAAACCCCTCTTCCTCTGGTCCTGTACCACACAAGAGATCTACTTATGTTTCCACTTCAAGGCTTGGATGCTATTATTGTTTAATTGTGTAAAGAAGGCGTGAGAGCTTACTTTTGAGCCTTACAGGTTCATTTTCGTGAATTTACCATTTATTGCAGAACTTCCGCCGACACCTTTGCTTGAGAGCCTTGCAAAGGAGCTGCGTCATCGACTGGTAGCTTTCCGTTTCATTGTTTTCAGCTTTTTGTTTATTATCTTCTACAGTGGGTATACAGAAAACCGTGCATGAATCTGGTTATATTTTGCTGATAATTGGTTTTAATGCATCATTTAGGGTCTCCGGCTGTTCAACATAGATATTATTAGAGAGCATGGAACCAGAGATCTCTACTATGTTATTGACATCAACTATTTCCCTGGTAAGTGAAAACCTGTTCTCAGTTGATATTTGTTTGTATTGGTTTTTTTTTTTTTTTGAGCTGGTTCCGTGGAAATATGGTAGGAAAAGTCTTCCCTTGTTTCCTCTGTGTGTGTGTGTGTAGCGCATTAAGACCATTTTTTAGTATGAAGAAGTGCATGATTATTTAATATGATCGATAGTTGGAGGTAACTTTTGGAAATGATTAATTGCCATCTAAGAGCCATATATCCTGGATCCTGTACCTTATGCCTGGGTAGTGAATGACCGTGAGGAGGATTATTTCGGTTAAAAATCCTTTTTTAGCAATCTGCCGATGGCTTTTTTTGTCGAATGCATCGAAGAAAAGCTGGAAGGAGTATGTTTCTTTCTTTCTTTTTTAATTGCTTGAAGGTGCTGCGGTCATCCGCATGTTAACACTCCAGGCTAGTAAGGCACAGTTTGGGAAGGCTTTTGGGTATCTTTGATGGTAATTTCATCTGATTTGGTCGCTCACGGCAAGTTAGTCTCATTTGTGTACTGCACGGTCTTCTCACTTTTCAAACCTCATGTACTTTTGTAGTAGTAGGATCTGCTAATGCATCATGCATCAGCATTGCTGGAGTTAATCACAGAGTCAATCACGCAGCCTTCTGTTTATAAACTAAACTCTTGGGAGCCATGACAGGGTTTGGGAAAATGCCGGAATACGAGCATATATTTACAGATTTTCTTCTGAGCCTCATGCAGAGCAAGGACAAGGAGCGACTTGCTGCTTAAATGGAAATGTATCCTCCATACATGACATTTCGCTTGAGAAATTGAGACAAGCAAATGGTTTGATGACTCGGTCCTCGATTGAAGATGCATGCTTCCCAAATCTTCTTGCTACCTTTAACTGGATTCTTGGCGCTTTTATAATGTCAAATGAGCTGATTTGTGATTATGGTTTGTACAACAATTTAATTTGCACTAGTTTTTTTTGGGAGAAGCATCGGTGTCCATGTAATAGAATTTCTTGATTGTGCTAATTTTATTATTCCTGGTCTAGCAATCAGAAACAGTTTAGTAGAATCTTTAATTGTCATTTCTTTGTAAAAAGTTTACTGCTCTCTCTCTCTCTCTCTCTCCCCTGGTGTTTTTTTTTTTTTCCCAAAAATGCTGTTTTCAGTAAAAAAAAAAAATGCTGTTTTCAATTTATGGAGACATAGCATATTCCCTTGTGCCGGCATGTGAATTACATTCTCAAGTAACTGCAAATATGTGGGGCACTTTTTACGTAGCCTTTGATTTATATCTGGAAAAAGAAAACTGATTAGCTGCTCCAGGTTTCACATTCTCCCTAGATATCCAGGCTGATAACTTATTTGCTTTCGAAAAATCAAGAAGCCCAAATGTTTCTTATGTTGAAAAGCGCAACACGAAAAACCAAAACCTCTTCTAAAGCATTGGAGAGGACCAAAGTAACTAATCTGCAATCCTCGTTTTCTGCATTATTGTGCATGCTTGAGGAGCTTGCTGGATTTTTGCCAGACAACTCGGATTTTTGCTTACGGGTTGATCAAGAACGCCCATGGTACATCCAAGTCATCGTTGTACTCTCGTGGAGTGGAAGATGAACTCTCAAATGTAGTCTTCTAATAATTGAGAGAACAAAAAAAAAAAAGTGTTGCAACAATGATTGCTAGCAGGCAAAAGTGACTTCTGGATTGATCAGGAGAAGAATTTGCTCAGCATCACGATTTACAACATTCCAATTCAGCTTTTGCACCATGGACACCTTACATGAGAAACGCTTCGGAGATGCTATATATACAGCCTTAATAAATAAATATAGGCAAATAAATTGAGGAAAAATCAGTGACAACTAGGTCCTATAATAAAGCTATGTACAACATATGTACAACGTGGTCGAGCCTTCCAGTTACCAGAAAGGACACCACCTGTGGAGCAAAAAATAGCAGCCGTCAGAAAATAAGTGAAATCAGATCCACAGGTAGCCCAAAATAAAATGAAATGAAACAGCTCAGATTCACAAGTATGATGTCCTATTCGTTCTTCCAGTAATTAAGCAGCAAAGTATAAGTTGAGCATACAGGTAAAGCAAAGAACATATTGACCGCGATAAATAAATGTTGAATGATATTCTGAATCTCCTAACTCCAAAATGGAATGAAAAAATCAAGCACATCTTGATAGTGATGTTGAACGTCTTTACATGTATGTGCATGTATATGTAGGCATGTGCAGTGGACTTGATCATTCAAAAAGAATGGTTCCATAAGCATTTTAGCTATTTAAGAAATCCAGAATTGAATTCAGTTTGAACAGTTAATTTCAGAGGCCGAACAAAGGCAAAAATAAGTCAAGATGTTGAGAGTTGTAATAGAGGTCAATGAACCAATATACAACCACCTTATGACCCCAGAATCAATGCAACTGATTATGAATGGCAACAATTCCCAACAATTCATGAGATAAGAAACCATTTTCAGTGGTCGGCTGAATGTAAAATAAATTCCAAACTGAATAAAAGCAGAATTCACAATGGATGTCTTAATATATGTTACATAAATGCAACAAACGACCGCAAACTCAATTTGGAATTTATTTATGGAAACTGAAAACATATGATTATTCAACAAATTGTCCTTCGATGAGTCTCTGCCTAATTTCTTCAAGAAGAACAATTGAATATAAGGATAAAAAAGAAAGAGATACGCCACATGCCATATCCTCACTTGTCTGAGGAAGTCTGTGTATGACGTGTCGGATACGGCTGATGACTAAAATGAAGGATCCATGCTTCATCGTTCAACAAAAGGCCTACAACTCTTTTAAGTGGGTTCAAAAAGAAACCTCTAAAGAGTTCTATGTTCTACTTTTATGAGGTTCACTGTGAACGAGAAAAGAAACAGGCAACTTCTTTGCCCTGTTTCAGCAAGTTTCTTTAAGCATCTTAGAGGTTTTTTAGCAATCTCGAAGGAATTTTGAATGCAAAAATTAGTGAACTTACAAACATATCATTGTTGCAGGAAAAACCTGGACAAATATAAGCTTTGTTGGCAAAATAAGAACCGACTAAGCAGATGCGTATGACCCTAAACCCTAAACAAGAACGTGCAAGAAAACCATCATACCCGACGTAATTTTGACACAAATTTTCATGTGATGTAGCTTGAAGAATCAACTTCCCAACTTGTTGTTTAACAGATAATCCATGTTCAACTTCACGAGTATCTCCAGCGATCAATGAATTGTGGTCTATTGCATGTTGAATGGAGTTTGTTGATACCGAAGAACTAGTGTTAAAATCACGCCCCGTAAGCTTATGACTCATCCGAGCCATAACAACCACAGCACGTTGATTCAAGACCTCATTAGCATCACCTAACTGATTGACAGCCTGCACATACACGTTGAAACTATAAAGAAAAATTCAAAAGCACAAACTAGGTTTGACATAAGAGTTACTGAATATACCTGAAGAAGTTCCCTTTCTCGAGCACCCCGTTGAGGTTGAAGTAGCTCTCTATTGGGAGCAGTTTCTTCACTATTCACAACTGCGGGAACATGAGTACTGGCCAGAGGAACTTCATTGAAGTTGAAAAGGCGCCAGTTTATCAGGGGGTCATGAACAAAGGCCTGAAAGCAGGTGGAGCTAGTTTTTAGCTTTTGTTCTTAAATAGCGGAACATTAGCCATTCCTACTTTGATACTATAATTGGGTTCCATTTTTTAATGGCCATCCACAAAAAGTTTTCATGCCAATCCCTCAACCACCCAAATAAGAGACAGACACACAATGGGATTTACTGGTCAATGGCTGTGCACCAAAAGTTTTCATGTCAACCCCTCATTAACCCAAAGAAGAGACACACAAACGCACACGCCCACACGCACTGTGTGTGTGTGTGTGTGTGTGTGTGTGTGTGTGTGAGAGAGAGAGAGAGAGAGAATAGTATCACCTTCTGCATTACTTGCTCTATATCAATGTATAACCTTGATTGGAAGGGGGATGTTGAATTTTAAAGTACCGTATAGGGTACTACTCTCCTTACTTTTCAGGTTATACTAATTACGAGAAGATATCAATGAAACACATCTACAAAAGAGGAAGCATGGTTCCTATACCTCCATCATAGCCATGACACTATCCTTATTTGCTCGAAGAACCTGCATCACATTTTCGCACGTCAAGAGGAAGTTGCCTTCAATACCGCTAACCTCCATAGCCTTCACTAGCATTCTAGTTAATCGGAAGGGAACCTACATTGTCACTTTCAGGTAAGAGGGTATACCATAAAGCCAAAGCCATAGACACCTTAAGTGTGTAAATTTTATCCACAGGAGTTGAAAACAAGAACAAATACCTTCTCAGGGAACTTCTCTCGGTTCATTGAAGCTTCAAAACAGTCTCCAAAATCAATGTGCAATATCTTCCCACTGCAAGATCGATGAGCAACAATTAATTTAATAATTTTGAGACCTTAATCATGGATAAAAGAGTCATGAAACTACCAGTTATCTTCCAATCATAAAAATACCTGTAACGATGCAGCATTAGGTTACTAGGGTGCCGATCGCCTAAGCCAAGGAGGTAACCAACCTGAAAGAGGTGCCGGCTATCTTTATGTACAATGCCCGTGAGAACAAAAAGAAATACACAAGTTGTATTCAGGCATGCCACACAATGTGGACAAGGCTATCTGCCGAAAATATATACTTCACCATTCTAAAGCATATTGTGCTGCATATAGTTGACACCCACAGGAGAGGGGTGTGGGTGTTTTGGCGCACATTTTGCTACTCCAGATAAACTAATCGACCTCAAATAATCGTGAGTTCCAACATCATAACATGATTTTAGTATTGGACAAAAACACACAAACCAGTGACACTAATAATCTTCCCACCTCTGACATAGGGTCGAAAATATGCACCGGGGTCAGATCTACCAAGTGAATTTTACCAAAAAATAAATCGAGTAACCTTTATGGCCCAGCTAAGCAAAGACCAATAAGTGCAATCAATTTGTACAGATTTTGCGTAAAAATGTGTACATCTACTTTTTTAGGTATTGGGAAATTTCTAACTCATGGAAGAAACAGATCGTATATGGAAGATACACCATGGTAATTTCGTGAAACCATAAACAGCTGGGTCCTGCTTGTTTTTCAAAAGGAGATTCAAACAATATGAATGGAAGTGATACCATGCTCATGACAGCCAAGCTTCTTGTATAATTTGTCCTCCTGTGTAGCCAGACCTCAGAAGTGCGACTTTTTAACCAAAGGACCTGTGGTAACCAAATTACAATCTTGAGAAACAATAAAAAAGGAGAGAGAGAGAGACAGAGAGAGAGAGAGAACTCAGCATACTACTCTAACATAACATACCCTCGCGAGATCATTTCCTTCAGTGTTTTGCAGTGCAAACTCAAAGACCTCCACTTTAGCTATAAGTGGCAAATTATCATAATCCGGAGCGAAACTAAGCATAAGTTTGTGCTCTTGATTTAAGGTGATCTGCTAACCAAAAGCATGCATCAAGGAAAAGATGAAAGAAGACACAGAGGAAAGGGCTGGTTTTTTATGAAAAAAAAAATCGGGGGAAGAAGAGAGGGGGATGAAAATTCTCTACTGACCTTTCTAGCATCCCTGTAATCCCGAATTAGATGGTGCAACGTGTCGCAATCTGGGACCCAACCTATTAATCCACTGTTTGGAGATAACGGAATGACAGAATATCTTTGGATGGAAAGATCTTTCTCTGAGGTTTTCCTAGCATTTTCTAGCAGTGTGTTCACCAATCCAAAGAGCTGGAAAAAATTTGGCGTCAAATTCATATAACAATGTTGGTGACCAGACAATAGAGAAACCAACAACATATAATATGGTAGAAAAAATAACCGTCATAGTCAATGGGCCTCAGAATCCAACTGGACAACAGAGTTATCCACTAGCCCTCATTATCAGAGAGGAGTAAAAACCTGCATGACACGTTCATCTTGGCGTAGATCTTCGTGGCCCTTCAACAAGAAAGCAAAATCCTCTCCATTGCTCCCATGAATTGTCAATTTCCTAGGTCGCTGCTTGGAGGTTATGACCTCAAGCTGGGGCGCAAATGATTTTATTGTCACCACTGGCGAATCTGAAATATGAAAAGAAGTGCACGTCAATGTCTAACAAAACAGACCCTAACTTAGTTCCAAGAGAATATTTCCAAACACGACCTGGATTTTACCTGCTCGGTACGTGCCGGGGACAGCAAGCTCCAAATCGCGACACTCCAACAATTCGGGGGAAACAGACTGATCATGCAAAGAAAATACAGGTTAGTCTTGGGGGTAGCAAAACGTGAATCCAATACAAAGACAGCATGATTCTTGCCTGTAGGTCCAGAGTAGTAAGCGAATGAAGCTGCTTATCTATCCGTCTAAAGACATGATAATACAGATCCCACGCCTGGTCAAATAAAAAAAAATAAATTTAAATTAAAACTAGGTAACCGCAGGTCATGACTCATGACAAGGATGGGCCAAACAACAGTTCAAAGCCCAAGGCAACTAAGCATGGCCAATGCAAGCAAATTCAAAGACATGAAACATCACCAGAAAAGTCTCTAGCAAGTATTTCAGGGAATATATAAACAACCTTATTTAACAATTGATAGGTCAAACTTTATCCATGTCATGTTAATATCTTGACATACAAAACAAATTGACAACACTCCATTTGATTAAATTACAGATGTTACACAAACAATTAACTCGCACATGTCCCAAAAAAATACTACAAGGATAAAAGGATGCGAAAAACAGCTAGCTACAAAGTTCTAAGGAATATTTACCGGATTTGATCATAGAACTTCTCAAATTTTCCACGCTAAAAAAGCAAGCACAGAATAAATCACATAGAAGTGTCATTTTCTTAATTTGAGCAAGTTGCTCAGCACAACATAATAATTACACAAAAATCACCAAGGAAGAAATAAAGGCTCCTTAAATTACGTTAAAGAGTGAAGCACAAGGCTCCAAAATCAATAACATCCGCCAAGAAGGGAGGTTTAATCACATAACTTGTCCACGTCTGGCCAATTTTCTTTTACTCCAGGATGATCAACATAGGAAATGCAAGAAAAAATGGAAGTAGTTGAAGAGTGGGAAATGTTAAATGTAAGAAAACCCCAAACATAGAAAAGTTACTGTTACAGATTACGCATGGCAGATCTTACAATTCATGGGGAGCTGTAGAAGAAAAACAGCTGTGTCATAAGACTCATAATTAGTAACAAAAGGCCCAAATTTGGAAACAACGTGACAAATACCCATTACAAAGATTAAGAATCCAAGCAACATAGAGAACCACAGTTAGACGTCACAGATGATTAATACCTGTGTAAGATCTCCATCTCTTCCACTTCTCTTGTAATTCATGCAGCACTCATAGGCTTCCAACAATTCATGGTGGTATGCCTGGAATCAAATTGAAGGTGCAGTAGTTAGCGAAGTTTCCAAGCTCATATGCTACAGGTTTTGGTATACATTGACAGATTGGTAATCCTTGGTTCAATATCTGATGCCATAAACTATTAAACTGTAACGACCCGTGCCAGCTGACCTGCTACCCCTTAACCTAACCACGTGGCTCAAAAGTGTCAACTGTAACAACCCTATCTTCAACACAAAAGAGTATTAAACCAAATACCAAAATATGGTGTTTAAACCTAAAAATTAGATTAGATAAAACCCCATCAAATTCTCTCACTCCCAAACTGTACCTCCCGAAATTTCTCGTGCATAGATTCCACCCTTCCTCTCTTTACACACACTAAGTGCTTAATTCATCTCTACCTTGCCTTGTTCCCTTGTCCTCTTTTCTTTTTCTCATCCTTTCTCTGCGTACCCACTCCTTAAAAATCTCCTGTACACCTCCCTTTTCCCCCTCTGTAGCCAAACCCTCGTAAGAGCAGCTTTCATGCTTGCTTCATACTATTAAACATGCATGACTACTAACCAAAGAATGCTTCCCATAAAGGACACCTCGTCCTCCCCACCTTCCTTTCCAATCCTTTTATGTTTATTCTCATCCATCTTTCTATTCTTATCTATCTTGAAACTGCCACATATATATAGATACAATCAAAACCCACATATGCATGCTTAAACTCACGTGCACATACACCTCATTTGCTTCCATTAAGGATTTGTTTGCTTCCATGCAAAATGGAAGACAAAAACCGAACTACGCCCAATTATAGTAACCGTCACGAATATTCTACAGTTTGGACTATTACATAAACGATCTGTTAAACTGGAACAAACATAGGCATGAGTAACTGGGAGCAATTGCTTAGCCTCAATGTCACCCGAATTGCCTCGTGTAACATGGATCAGAACAAGTGCAGGAAAAACATTGCAGACTAAGGCCCAGTTTTCCAAAAGATTTTAGCACCCAGGTGCTAAAATCGTGATATTTTAAATCAAAAAATCAAGTGGTTCTGTGTATCGTTTTTCGATTTTTTCCGCACCAAGTTAAAGTACTCCTTGTGTACTTTAATTTGGTGCAAAAAAAATCGAAAAACGATACACGGAACCACTTTATTTTTTGATTTGAAATATCATAATTTTAGCACCTGGGTGCTAAAATCTTTTGGAAAACTAGGCCTAAGACAAAAGAGCATACCCTTCGTTAACTTTTGTCACATTTACTCATGAAGGACAAATTTTATTATTGAAGAAACTAAAAAGAGCAATTACCTGAATGAAAGCTTTCTCTTTTATGGTTGTGTTGTTTGCCATTGCCCCATTATCAAGCATTTCATGCAATGGCTCTAACACCTTTAACATTCCCTCAATGTTCTGCTCACCAAAATATAAACGGCTGGCTTCTTCAAGTGCCTCATGCCACATTTCGTGCCAAAGTATTGCGACCCTGATTAACTCCTTTGACACAAGTTGTGCCTTCATAATAAAAGCCTAATGTCAGATCAACAAAAATACAGCAAAAAACACCAACTTGTTACCATTTGATACCGAAATGGAATTGTGCACAGGACGGAATTATTGTTTCACCTGATCAACAAGAACACCACTATGTTGCCTAACTTTGTCAACCACTTCTTGAGCGGCAGCTCTACGTAAAGGGCTTATTGATTTACAAGCCACAAGAAGGGGGTACATCAGAGCCTGTGAAAAAAATTGAATTCCTTTAGTACATCAACACCTTATTTAGAGGGAACAAAAAAGAAAAGAAGAAACACACTCAAAAGTCGTGTTATGAATGGAGAAGTGTTTCCCCTAACACAATAAGACATATATTGAGAGTACAAAATAATAAAGACTAAAACACCCTCACTCACAAATACCAAAAAAATAAATCCTAGCACTACCCCTCAAGCTGGGCAGATATCAACGATGTTACACAGTAAAATTTAAACACAGCTTGCACAACAGTTTGGTGAAAACATCAGCTTGGAGCCCCAGTGAACAAAAAGGGGTAGCTACCACACCACTATCCGCTTTCTCTCAAACAAGGTAGCACTCTACATCAATGTGTTAGTCCTCTCTTGGAAAACAGGGTTAGATGCAATATGAATTGCACCTATCTCCTCAAGGAAGGATCATACTCGACCTATGACCCATTGCACTATGAAACAGACCACTTCTAGGATGTGCCTTGAGATACTTCACAATGCTAAAAACTGCTTCCCAATGTGGAAGTTAAGGTGCAGACATAAACTGATGCACCTAAGAACGATAAACAAAATAAGTCCACGTCAAGGTAATATAGTATTAATAAGGATAGAGTACAAGTTGGATTAGTCAAGTGGCAATGTGCTTTGGGAGTGTTGTGTGACCATAGGATACCCTTGAAGTTGAAGGGAAGATTTCACAGTACCGCTATAAGACCAGTCATGTAATATTGCATGGATTGTTGGGCTAGTAAGAAGAAACATGTGAGTAAGATGAGTGTGGCTGAAATGGGAATATTGATATGGATGTGGGAAGACTTTTGCGAGATCAAATTAGAAATGAAAACCTTCACATGATGGTAGAGTTAGGTGGTTTGGGCACGTATATTGCAGATAGGTCAATGCAGTAGGTAGGAGTAGTGATAAAATTACAATAGATGGTAGAACTGAGGGGAGGGATATTCCAAAATTGACATTTGAGGCAGGACTTCAAAAAGACATAGTTTTCTTGAATATCACATAACAAGTTGTCCTCGACGGATTCGACAAAGCTCTACGGAGAAACGGATTTATGTAGAGTCTGGGACTTAAGGCTAGGCTTGGTTTGTTTGGTCTGGTCATTGAGTTTCTTAGTGTCATAACTCATCATATATCATGCTTTTCACACAATTCGTAGCACATGGGAAAATATATGGGCGGCTTTTGTCGGCATTGAAGAAATTATAACGGAATAAAGAAAACGAAGCAATATGGAAGACAAGGGTCAAGGAGTTCACCAAAAAAAAAAAAAAGGAAAGGAGAGGAGAGGGGGAAAAACACGAAAGCAAACATATTCAACTAAATGCTATGCGTGACCGAATGTATAGGCAATCATACTAGGTTAAGCTTCAATCAGCATGGAAGTCCAGAAAATTATATTTCTGCTTCAGTTGATTACAACCAAGTATGCAATAGAAAACTAGTCCACGGATTGCATTGCTCAGTAGAATTCAATCAATTAAGAAAGATAGTGCTATCAATAGCCGAACTAGACAATGCACTTAAGGGCATCAACAGAAAACATCCAGTGCATTAGTAATTATTTAGTGCATTTATGACATGCAACCACCGACCGCTTCAGTATGAAGTTTCACTTTTAACTTCAATCCAAGAGAGTTGGCTTGTCATTCAATGCGTAAAACGCTAGGAGAAAGTTTGGGCCCAATTTGAGGACTTGGTCGAGAACTAGTAGAAGGGAATGTGGGGCATTAGGAAAACCCTGACGAAACTTATGGATAGATTCATCTTTTCTTGAAAGGAATCTAATTATTCTGTCTTTATGGCCGTGAGGAGACTGCTAACTTCCATTTCTGTTCGCTATTAGAAGAAAAGGACATTCCTATAGATGTATAGGATATAATCCAAGCATACAATATATCTTGTGAACAAGCTTGTGCAGCATTGTGCAGTGCCTTCTTTACCTAATTCAATTCTTTCTTTGAATTTAGAAGAAAAAGAAAATCTCAGGGTTTAACCCGGTCTAATATGAACATCTAGTTTTATTGAATGGGCCAATGAAGTCATTCTGAAATTGAGGAGAAAAAAAGGGCCTACGAAAGGCATTGCAGTTCAACCTTGAATATTTCAACCATCAAGTGGATTTCCTCAAACTCTCTGGCAATGAATGAGTTTGATAAATACCCGTAAACTAACTATACATCTTTAATACGAAATACGAATAACTTCTGTACAAGAAAATATTCTTATTGGTCACATTGCAAAAGTAGCACAAGACTATTATATTTTTGGAAAAAAGAATAAAGGAACCATGAAAAACGACCTGTGGATGACTCTGCCCAATTCGCACTAAAAGTGATTGTATCAGCTCTCTCACAGCATGATTATTTGAATGTATTCTGGCAATAATCTGGGGCAAAACAACCAACCATGTGTTGATATTAACAAGTGCAAATCCTTTCTGCAGTGCCTTTTGAACCTCTGCTGTAGCTCCATGGTTGAACCACAAAGTAAGAAGGCGAAGTATATCCTGAAAGACGAGCAATACCCAAAAGAAAATTGAAGAAAGGTAAATCATATGTCGGAGGGTTACAACTAATGACCCAATAAACAAAACATTTTCAGGATGGGGGCACCATTGGATAGCCTGATATACAAATCTTGCGCCCGTTTCCCAACAGCTTAAGTTTGGGGATATTTGGTAACTTAACAGGCACATGTCAGTCATCCCAGTTATAGACGAGGACACCTCTCAGAACAAGAGTTTCACGTCAAAATAATGTGAAAACAAATACACAATTCTATTTTCCCACTTAATCCTAAATATGGTAATTCCATTCAGCGAAATTGGGAGCCTGGGTAGAGCCAATTAATAAACAAAATCAGAGAAAAAAAAAAAAACCTGTAGTTGTTGCCAACTAAATTGTGATCATAGCTGGGAACTTAATCTATGAATCCTACACAAAAGGTAAAAGGATGAAAGCCCGAAGTTAATGTTACATATGTTACATGGAGTTGGGGCTTGTGTCAAGTGTGGGCATGTCTCTTATACCGGACTTGGATTTTGTTAAAGCATCCAACTCAAAACCAATTGGCAATGAGTGGAGAGGCCGCCCAGGCTCATATACTAGCTTGGAGGTTATAATTAATCAATGTGAGACAAACTCTAACAATCCCCCGCACGTGCGACCCTTGACCCGCATGTGGAGAGGTAAACAACGGATCCACAACATTGGGATCAAAACGAAACATGATGCACCTATGGCACAAACAACAGGGAAATGATGAAGAGAGAACTTGTCTAAAATCCTCTGAAAGCCTAGCTCTGATACCATGTTAAGGCATCCAACTCAAAACCAATTGGCATTGAGTGGAGAGGCCGCCCAAGCTCATATACTAGCTTGGAGGTTATAATTAATCAATGTGAGAATAACTATAACAGATTCATCAAATTCTCATCCAGAACATTGGGAGAAAATTTTCATATTTCTTGACTACATAATTTATCCTTGATAAATAGAGTTTACGAACCAATATAGTCTACATGAGCTCTTAAACCGCACTTCTTGTGTGCATGCCCATTGTCCAACTAGACGCACTGGATGAACATTGCATAAACTTATCCAAGTGAATGTGACCAGCATAGGTACTTCAACTAATTTCACAAATTTAAAATGGTTTACATAACGTAAATGGTGACTGCAGTGTTGTGTCCATCACAGCTATTATTCACACCGGAAGACAGAGAACTAAGAAGTGAGTACACATGGCATTGAAGAGCAACGTTGATAAAATCCTCTTTCAAGTAGCGTCTACACATGTAAAGCAATGAGACCATGGCATACCATAGTTACATCACATTGCTTCCCATTGCCACATAAAGGTTACCTTTTTTATCTTACAAATCCTCAATTTCAAGAGCCTCTTACGCCTCAATGCATGTTGTAGTTTAGAGGGGATTGGTAGTGAGGAGGGGATTGGGATTGGTAGCCAAGAGGGGGGTTAATAGTGAAGTTTTTTGTTGTTATAACCATTTGTGTTTTGGTCGAGTGAGAAGTGATTAATGCGATAATATATGGATTAGGGCTAATCGAGTTAATGGGCCCCCACGTGTAATCCAATCCCTCCTACACAAGATATCAAACATGGCCTTTCGGGTAAAACAAGTGACAAAAAGTTGGCAGACACTTCATACGAGGGGAAAAGTGCGCGCAAATGACATGGCTTTCTCACATGAATGGTTGATTAAGACAATGGATTGCTCTGACAAATAACGTAACCAGAGCATAACTAGTAAGTCCAAATCTTGGATGACTTCTATATTGCATCAAGTTTCAAGATCAAGGGAAATGATTACCTGCAAACTGTCATCGACTCCCTTAGCATTAGCTGCACAGGCTATGGAGTGAAAGTACCCAGTGACAGCTGAAACAACAAACTGTGCTGCCTTGTTGGACAAACCTCTTACAGTATACTGAGACATCACTGCCGTATTGAACAGAGCCCAGGTATGCCATGCTTTCGCCCACTTTGAGGAATAGTGAGTCGCATTCCCAAATGCATTCAGGATGTCTGGGAAATTGAAGATGAATCGTAAGAAAGACGAGTGAAACATGAAGAGAAGACTTGGACTAAAGAGAAGACAGGGAACACTAAAGAAAACTGATTATGATGATGGCGAATCATTAACCGATACATGGTTTTTTCTTATAAAATTATTAAATAAAACACGCGTCCGGCGTCTCTGAACTTTATTCCCCAACCACGTTAAATCATCGTTCCAAATCAAGATTTTTAAGAAGTGTTTGCGAAACACGCTTTTGTTGTTAGTTATTCCGTTTAAACAAAAAAATTGAAGCTAATTAACTTTTAAAACTCACATCTTCAGTTTCCTGAAGTACTCTTGACACTTATCGGTACATTCGAAATGGCCACTAATCGAGTAGTTGGTTCATAAATTCACACCCGGTACTTGCTTTGGATATGAAAAAGGGGCAGTAGTTGTTCAAGTAGGCTTCGTAGCTCCTTGATATTGCGCGGTGGCGGCATGTTGATGATGGCGCGTATCTTGACCAGCTCGATACCCTAACGATAAACCCTAGGAGCTTAAAAGCGAGATTACGAATAAAACGCTTCTATAAGCATGCATTTGAATCAAGCCTCTTCACAAGAGTTTGCAAACTGGTCGTGATGATTGCAGCTTCGTCTCTGCCTCTCTTCAATGCAACAATACTTCTCTCCGTCAAATCCCTACACCACTACTGACTTCCCCATTTGCCCACCACAAACTTAAACCCCAAATGCCTCCTCATGCCCTCTCCTTCACCAACCCGTTCAACGCTAAACCCAACTCCACTTTTTCCAAATTCAAAATCCTCTCTCTAGTTCTTCTCTTAGGTGATTATCAATTTCTAACCCATGGCGTCGAACATATTGCAGAAATTGATGGGTAGTTGCTACTTGCTACGAATTTAGAATAAGAGCTTAGTTTGGTTTCCTCTAACATGCCTTATTAACGGTAGCAGAGGAGGATTCGCCCCATGATAAAGAAGGGTTTTGGTTTTGATTGTTGATGGACAGTTGGGTAAGGAGGTGTGGTTGGTAAAAAGAGGTGTTAGCAGGAGGGGGAATAAACATGAACCGTGTCTGCGGTGCCAGGGGTTTCGGAACAGAGGCGTCTTTAGCATAAACGACTTCTAAAAGCGTTTTTCTCAACCATGTTTTCCTATTAAGTCTAATTATCGCAAGAATTGCGGAATAACTCCTAAAGAAAGCAACGTAAACACTTTTTATAAAAGCACAATTTAACATATCTTCGGAATAAAGTTTAAAATAAGTTTCTTATTTAATTAAATAAAAAAAAAGTACATCGGTTAATGAGCCTGATGATTACCTTTTATAGTATCATCATCCAAACTAGGAGAAAGTGCCCATCGCCAATTTCCAAGTTTAAGATTTACACGGGCAAGAAGCGAAATATTTGAAACACCCATCAAACCATTCGGTGTAGCTGGTTGGAGATTTGTTGACGCTGAGAGCTCAATGGCTAGATCCTAAAGAAAAGACAGTGACCACAAAGCAAGGATGTTGGAAATGAGAAACAGAAAATGCATCAGATAGTGTGTTGACACGGCGAGAAACGGAAATAAAAAATTCAATCCATACCTGCAATCTAGCGAAGGCTTCCCTACGTTTATGGTCCTCTCCAAGAGACCATTGGTATTTTAAGTATGCCAGCATCACTTGAGGAGGTCCATGGTATTGTATAATTTCAGGGCTTGTTTCTGGGTCAAACTGAATCATAAAGAGTCAAGTGACCAAATCATCATACACGTAGCAAATTGCACACCAAAGTCAGCCCATAGAAAAGCACTACTGACCTGTAAGAGTTTTACTAAAGTGGATCTAGCCTGACTAATTCTGCCACTTTTCCGACACAGAGAGGCAAACTTAAGCCAAGTCTCAACATCCTCTGTAGGAGGCAATACTAATGCCCTAACAGCCAAAAGTGCTTGCCAAACCTGTACAACCAATTGGTCAAGCAATTTGAGAGGGTATACACAAAAGAACCCTATACAGAAGCATAGGGTGCACATAAAAACAACCTTGAAAACAGCTGTATATCAGGGGGGGAAACGAGCCAAATAGTCGACAACAATTTTGGGAACAAAACAATATAGGAACCACGGCGTTCACGAGCATGCCATTTGAAAGGGGCACAAATGTGCATTTGCAAAAGCATATTTTTCTAAACTTTCTTTAACTCAACCTAATTAGTGGCATTACTTGTAGGCATGTGTAAAATGGATTTTGAACCCTTTAGAGCATTAGCTGCTATGTTGGTTCAGGAATTGATTGACCAGACTCCTCTCTGCCACAAACCTCCTTCCTTGCATAACAAAAGCAGCAACCTAGAAATTCAAATATCCACTCAACATATGCTAGCTCGTGCTTGGTTTTTTCCCTCAAAGGGGTGGCTATATTGTGGTTTAGTTACCCAACTGTGGGTGCAATCTTGAATAATGGGTGGTAGATCACTTTCCCCGGTAGTGGCAAGCTGCTTTCCAACCCTCATAATGCCGAGTCCAACCACATCAATCTTCTCAACATCCATTGTTGAGTAGAAAAGCATCCACTATGTAGCCTAACTCATCGGCCTTCCATCTTCTAATCCTTCAAGTCCACGGTCAAATGAATGTACATTGTTTTCCTACCTCATCAGCTCAAACTTATATTCCATTGCACACAATTCTTGAGTATCCGCTTCTTAGCCTGTATGACTCATTACCAGTCAACAGCTAAGAAACAATGTCAAAATAACGGCTTCACAAGCATTGCATATGCCAGGCCAACAAGTTTTTGTCACTGTCTTTAACTTGTCAACTGCGAACGGTTAATGACTGCCACTTATACACCCTAGAACAAATATCAGTAGATATCCGCATCTTTTTAGCGTCAGACAACAATTTTTTCTATCCCCGAGAGGAAGTAATTATTTACTTTCTTTCTTTCCGGAAGAAAAGCAGATGTTTGTTCTGTCTAACCTTTTGAAGCCAAATTCCAACAAGAATGGGTTCAATAAGCGTCGTAGGATGACTCATCGTGATTCAGAGATAGAGTTATGGCCACATCTATGTGCAAATGTGTGACTCCTCCCCTTGTGTTAAACTTTTATTGGATGTGACAACACGCATGGTGGGAGGGAGCTGTAAAAACCAAGTCAAGAAGCCCTGAAAGCATATTTACCTCAACATTTCGTTTAGTGCCTTTTATGCGCTCATTCCACATATTGCGAATAATTGCACGACGCCCTTCAGCAACAGGGTTCCCCAAAGGAAGAGTACAGTAATCAATGACCTGGTGAAATCCAATTTTTCTAACTCATAAGAACTTCAGTTCATGCAGTGAAGTGGATTTACGAAATAAAACAGAGCAAACCTCCTCTAACTCTGACAGCTGCTGAACACGAACCATATTGCTGTATGCACGCTCGTAGCTCTCTAAGACCTGAATAGCATCAAAATTTAATACTGACACATCATACAATTTAACTTATTGCAAAACATACCAAGTCTTTTGGAAAAGCTAAATGACATCTGTGAACTTCAATAGGCAGATGTTCAAACAAAAACATACACTGTTCCACAGGAGCTTAAACAAAGCATTTTCTGCAGGAACTCGCGTACTTATTACTTCTGCCTTGTGAAAAAACATTTATGAGCAGGGTATCTGTTTCTTGGGGGCCTACTCCAACAAATGGTACTTTGTTTTCTCTTTTTATTTTTCCAAATATGATTAGCTTGCTTCTGTTAAAGGGGTTTGAAGTAAGTTGGAGTGAAACAGAGTATAGTTAACTAGCGCAAGTTTACTAACAATTGAAGTACAAATAGTCTAATAAAGACGAAGTGAAGGTTTGAAAATCATAAGATGCCAAAATGTAAAACATGTTCGTTCTGTAGGTTCGATTAGTCACAAAGATGGAGAGATTGGGGGTGACGTAGATGTATTACTATAGAGACTCCTTGATAGGGAACAAGAGGTTATTTGAATTTGATCCTGGAGGATATTTATTCATGAAATAATTATCTACTTAGGTTATTATCTTGCAGCTTTAGTGGTTATTTAACTTATTTTAGGATTTATCAATGTATACTGTTGCCAGATTATCTTTTCTCTATTTGTAGTTATCATTTGGAAGTCACTATAAAGAACTCTTCAGATAATATTAGGGATAGTTTACGGAATGAAATGAATTGCTTTCGAGTATAGGTGTGGAAAACTGGTACAGCAAGGCAGCAACATGTAAATGTATGGGTCCTGGACGATCACGTCATCACAATATGTGAACAAATACCAGCAATCTAACCATATTACGCACAATATAACGAATGATTATTTGACTTGTGATAAAAACTGAGAAGGAAAAAATAAAGCTACTGTTATTATCAAAACAGGCGACTTTTTGTGACCAAGTGAACTCCACGTCCACGACCAATCAAACATAGTCATGATACTATCATCAAATGTGAGTAATGACACTACCTCCGAAATTAATGAAAAGATGCACTGAAAACCCATCTACATCAGTGGTGTCACCAGTTAAATCGTTATTAAATAAATATACAAGAATGCTCACAGATGAAGGGCAATACAATATGAAAAAAATGGTCGAACATATCTATTGTCTTTTAACGAAAACAGCAACCAAAAACTAATGCCCACATTGATGGGGCTTCTAAAAAATAAAATCAAAAACTCTGTTGTCTTGCTACACCAGCATCAAAGAAATTTACACGACCCAACAACCATCTAATGCATACAATGGCAATCCTAATCTATCAACGCAATACAATATGGTCAATGACCAGAAATTAATTTATCAAAGACAATAATACTGAAGGCAAGATGGAACTGAAAGCATATGAGAAGGGATCAGAAACTAACCAAAGCAGCAAGCTCCGTAGCTAAACATTTCCTTGCTCTCTCAACAAATTCCCTTGCTTCATCATACTGGAGACATAGTAAACTTTGACAAGTAATTGAGAAACCTAATTTTCCGTAGTAGTCAAAACAAAGAGAAAGAAGCATACCTTCCCCTTACGAACCAGTAGGACAGCCCTGAAGAATGTGCCATTACTACTTCCATCTCCAGTAGCAGCAGTGTTTCCCAAAACCTTAAGTTTGGTTTCATCCCCATCATCCAGTCGAGAAACATATTCTGCCATCTGATCCCACTCTCCCATGTTCCACGCAGCACGCGCAGCCTGGGACATCCACGCCAGATACTTCAGTAACAGCACAAAGAAATCAAAGAATATGTTTTGACAGCCACTCGATGTCTAAACAAACCAGTGGAGCCATCTCTAGTCGAGCTGCTGGCTCGGCAGGGGTCCAGTATTCCTTGCACAGGTTGCTAAGCTCTTCCCAATGAGCTAATGCAGCAAGGCATCGCATTCGTCCTGAAAAACACAAAATCTTAGAGATAGCAATTAACACAAGCAACATGATACTACAATTAAAGGAAAAGCTATTTGTACTGTTTGTTTCTTCTTTTTCTTCTGCTATATTATGAAATTCCTTTTTGCTGGCAATTGACAAAAACTACAACAAAAAGTTGCCAGCCCCTCTCCCCCTCACTCCCCACAAAAAAGAAGATAAAAACCCCCTAAGCAGATGATCACTCCTAATTCCTAGAATAAGGTATGTAAGTGGCCTCTAATTCTTGATGAAGAACACCTGCTAAATGTTCTGTACATGCAAGAAGACAAAATATGTGTAATCATCTATTGTTTCATTGTGAGCTTGCAGCAAAAGGTAACGGTTTGATCTTCAATTACATAAATTCACAGGTGAACCGACCATAGACGACAAAAATTGTAGATCGCAAGCATGCATGCCCGCTGTATAGGATTGATGTGAATATATATTGATAGGAGGGCAGACAACAAGCAGAATCAACTCAAGGTGACTAAAAAGGCTTGTTGTGCAGATTTTAAGAAAACACAATGACTTGAGGACGACCAGATGGCATGATGTCACAAGTTGACCTATGGTTCTACAGAGAACATCGCCCAAAAAAGCTCATTGTCAAGACATTATTCACGAGATAGCCAACACTACGTAAATAATTGTAGATATCACTGCAAGCATACCTGAGTTGGCCTTAAGGAATTGGGACTCGGGACGACGGAAGAGGAGGGGAGAGCTCGGGCTACAGCTAAGAGGGAAAGGAATAGAAAATGGAGAAAGGTCAAACAGAGAGTGGTGTAATGTAGTTGAATGGTCGTGGCTTTGTATGCTTGGACCTTCCTTTGCATATGAGAGTTGGAGGAGGGGTCCAAATCACCCAAGGGCCTGTGGCCATTCCTTATGCCTAAGCATAAGGCATCTTATATGTGATAGAACCATCTTTGCAAATCTTAACGTCAGTGACCTTGCAGAGGTAATGAGAAGTCGTATTATAATATGGAGCTATTAGGTGGTCCTAATGTCACATCCTTCAAGATATAAGATGCAAGGTTTTTTGGAATGCAGGTCGTCCTGGTACTAAGAACATGAACAGGAAAACCGGTACACCATGCACACTAATTCACGTTACGAGGGGAGTAAGCGTCCCTATATTCTAACACTAAAATGTACATCGTAGAAATGACTAACAAAAGTTACAAAGCAAAGGGGTGTTTGTAATATTATCATTAAAAACACCTTCATTGGAGTATTTTGACAATTTGTGGGAAATTGTCAAAGTAGGAGTATGCTAACAAAACAATACGATTGTTAAATTTATCAGTTCTGAACATAATTCTACCATGTTTCGGAATATGCGCTCCACTACGTAACTTGTTAGGGTATTTGTGCTTCTGGTAACATAGGTTAATCTTGGCCAATGCACCTCCCCAACCCATTGCTCTAGCCTCCAAACCACTTGATTCCTTTGGTCCCGAGCAAGGTATCTAGGTCGTGCTCCTGAACAATGATTTTTTGAGTCGCCAGGCTCAATGGAGCCATATTTGAGTGTTGTAGATAGATAGGAGACACCATGGGGATCTTTGTAACTAATTGTATCCATTGAAACTCCATTGAGGGGTCCCAGAGACGGGGACATGGAGCCAAAAGAATTTACTTGTTTACAGATGCGGAGGAGAAGGGCATGGGTCCCGAGGGTTCTTTTGCTCTACGCCATTGGGCCATGGGCTACTGGTAAGTGACGTGCCGCGTGGCGACGACCTTCCGGATACCACAATAATCATAGCCTAGTTGAGTTTATCAAGAAGCAGTCATAAAAAAGCAGCACATATAGCACATCCAGTATCATTTGGCGACTAAAAAACTTTTGACTTCTTTATCTCTACTATTCAAGCTTTGAAAATAAGATTATGACCATATCAACATTGCAGCGGTAAAAATCTGTCTGCTCATTTGGCATTAATATCTTTAAGCATTCAAGCTTTAGTGCACAGATTTTCGGCATAAATGCATGTTTTTCATGTAGAGATATGACGTTTGAAAATACTTTTTCAGGGGATGTGATGTCTGAAAATATTTTTCCATATGCAGATTTGGTGTCTGAAAATCCACAAGACATGAGATGTACTTACACAAACAAATAACATAAAAATAAAAAACAACAAAAAGCTAAATTGCATGATTAAATACAGACTACAGACCTAACGTAGCATCCAAAACGAGATGTGGATTTGATACTTGTGAGGCTTTGGCAGTGTATGCCACAAGCGCATTATCCCACCGCTGAAGTTTCTCATACCTTGAACATTGCAAAAACTGATGTGAGTATTTTAATCGAAAACATCGCCAACCAAGATGTTGCATGACAGAAGCAATCCAGGAATGAGGAAACATCATAAATGATAATGATCTTTTAGATGAATAGCATGGCAGTAGCGAAAATTCACAACTGCAGTAGTTGAATGATACCATGATTCCTTCAGTTGAACGTTCAAATGCTGCTGGGCATAGGTCAATATTCCAACTGCAGCCTAAAAAACAAAACAAAACAAAACAAACATCAATGACCTAAGATATCCTAAAATAGAGCAACAGAATAAGAGAAATATTACAAAGACATCATATAAGAAACTTGGTGAAAATCGGTCGAATGAAGAGACAACTAAACACCTCGTGCTGGTGTAACTGATTGTTTATATGTATCAGTGCTTCTACTACAGCAACGGGGTTTGCATCCATCCTGTTAGAGCGTGCACCTTCAAATTCCATCTCTTTATAATGCAAAGCCTTCGCGAATGCTCGACACTAAAATAAAGAGGCGATGATTAAAAGACATATTATGCAACATTAGGCAAGATAGCTCCTCGGGTGCAACATGCAGCATACCTTTTCAGCAAGAGCCCCAAGTAGGCGAATATCTATAGGAAGAGGTTTTTCATCATGTTCCATGAACTCCGCCTGGGAAAATCAATGTCAACTCAAACACAAAAGTGGTTCCACCAATAAAAATAAGAACAGCCTCATCATCTTATTACAGTTTAACTATTATAAACAATCATGCTGTAGATCCTTCAGTAAGATATACTACGAGTTTGGTACATGATACTAACAGAGTTATCGAAAATCAATGCGCAAGGTCTCCTAGAACCAGAATCAAACAAACTTCACAACAGAAACCAAGTTGAAACAAACCGCAACACTTATACCTCTGTCTCCATAGGACTATCGCATTAAAACCAACAGGTGTGAGGGGAGTAAAGGACATCAACGAGGATATTTGTCATTTGGCTCAAATGGAAGTCCTCAGTCCTCACTCTATCAAGAAAATTCTTTTATTAGTTGTCGTTTGCAAGTACCTGATGGAGCCTTCAAAATGTTACCTCCATCTCAACCTTTTGTTTCATTTAGTCATTCATCATGGTTAACAACATAGTGAATCTTGTACTACTCCTCATGATAAGATTATTACAGTGGCAGGTGTGAAAAAGCTACTTGCAGAAGACATGAAGCCTATCAATCGTAAAATCCATTGGTTGCCCCCTGGTTTGTCCATACTCCATAATGAAACTATATGTTTTATATAAGACATGCCACACAAGGACTGAAACAAAACCCATACACTGCCAGCAGCTAACAAAAGGGAACAAACTTGGGAAAATGAAACAATACCAAATTCAGAAGTGTTGCAAGAATTTCCGGAGGAATATTTGGAGAAGAAAATGCCATCTCTAAACTTCGAACCAGCTGTCTTTGACTAGCCTCATTCAGTTGTGACCAGCAGCTAACAAAACCAGCTGCAAACAACTCTCGCCCAACAAAAGGCTGCCACCACTAATATCAGGATCCACCTCATTCTATAGAAATAAAGGTGCAGCAGAAAAATATATCATACCTGCAACTGTGCAAGCCTAGCACAGGTTCGTAAAGCCGGAGAAGGTGATTCCCTTAGAAGTTCAATGCTAAAATGCCTCATCCATTCTGCCCAATCTTCTTTTGTACTACGCTGAGAAGCCTCTCCAGCAGTGCGTAGTCTACCATCATTCACCTGTATGAAATAATACGCAGTTTAAAGATCCTCTAAAATTAATTCAATATGTAGGTTTGAAGAAAGACAAAAACGTAAATGTTCACATTTCCATGTTGATGTGCCTTAAGTGTGGTTGCTCATAGGCTAGCATGATGTGTTTTTTCTCATCTGAGATGTGCTATGCATTTCCTCCATGATCATGTGCTTGCTTAACATCCATTGCGTAAATAATTAGGACAAGTAAAGAAATGGTTATCGATGATGCAACTCCTTATCCTCTTCAATCTTAATTTCACCCCAGACCACAACTACGTAACACAATTTTATTGCTTTCAAGAAGAACAGAAGACCATGTTAAGAAATGGGCCTAACAATGTATATTAAGCTATCTAACACCCTCCCCCACGTGCAACTCCGTCTTGCATGTGGATATGCAAACTTTCAGAGAGAGAAGAACAGAATACAAAGGGCAGAAACAGAATGCAAACAGAGAGACTTAAACCCAAGACCTTCGCAACCAGAGCTATGATACCATGTTAAGTTACCAACAATTCCAAAAGCTTAAGCTATTACGAAATGGGCCCAACAATGTATATCAAGCTTTCTAACAGACCATAGGCCTAAATTTCCTAAATCAAGATGCGAAGTGTACTATAAATGACTTAGGCGCCATAGTAAGAAACTAAGAACCAAGGGAATATTGAAGCTTAGTTGCAGGATCCTTCTAAAATGGGTGCATTCCCAAGACGGGAGCTCGAATCGGCGCTCCCAAGATGAGAGCTTGACAGAAGCTCGCTCCCCTCGAGATGGGAGCTCGCTCCTAACTAGGATGGGAGCTTATCGGGCCATTAAAGCAATTATTCTCATACTTTTAAGAGTGTAGAAATAAGAATATGAAAATCATATGAGTCAAGAAGTTTTACAAATTGAAAATATCAAACCTCCAAAAATTTTACCCTTTTAAGATTGGGAAAATTCTCAATAAGTATCACTTTTCCTTTGATAGTTAAGTATTTAAAGATATTTTATATACATATTTAAATATGATCTATATACGCTCCTTAAGCGCTCCCAACCTTGGGAACTTCTAGGTGCCTCTGCTCCCCCGCTCCCGCTTCGTGCAACTAGGGATGGCAATTTCCACCGATCCGATCCGTCCCCGATCCGAATGGATTGGCGTTTTGGAGATCCGTTCGGGGATCGGGTAGGATTTGGGGATTTTTTTTAAAAAAAATCGGGGATCGGATCGGGGGCGGGGATAGGTGTGTCCCCGCCCCGAATCCGATCCGATCCGTCCCCGAATCCCCATTTCTATTTATATACAATTTATTGGGGTAAAGTGTAATTACCACTATGTTTGAAATAACACCTTGGCTCCCCCCCTAGGTCCCCCACGCCTAATTCTTTTCCATTGTCTTGTCTCCCACAGAAAATTTTAAAGTTAAAAAAAGAAGTAAAGAGAGAGAACCTATTCTTTCTCTTCCCAGACAACCTATTCTCTCAACACAACAGCCGCCGCCCCACTATTCACCCACCGACTCTCCTCTCTCTCTCTCTCTCTCTCTCTCTCTCGATGTCTCTTGTTCTCTCATCTCCGATCTCCCTCTGTTCGGTTTCAGCCCGGCACTGCGTTTAATAGCAGATAACGTTCTCTCCTCCAACCCAATCAAATTCTTATAGAACTCAAAAGATGGGATGATTTGGTTTTCTAAGCTTCTTAAAAGAAGAGTCGGCTTTCGGGACAGTATGTTGACTACATCTGTGCTTGAAATGCCTTTGGACTTCAAAAATTCGAGTTTGGGCGAAAGGGTTTTATCTGGATTGTACACAAGGACTTCGGGCACCTTTCTGATGGGATTTGAGACTTGGGTTTTGGTGAAGCCATGGTTACAGAAGAATACAATAACAGAGTCGGGCTTTCTGGGGTTTCGAAATTCATTCTTTTTGATGCTTTTATAGCCTTTTCAAGAGAAAACCCACATGATTTCATGAGTCTGCTGTGGATTTGTTGATTTTTTTTTTCTTTTTTGTGTTTTGAAGTAAACTGGATTTGTTGATATTTTTGGTGGCTGATTCTTGGTGCTGTTTAATTGTGTTGTTGATTTTTTTTTTTTGATCGGTTATTCTACTGTTGCTTGAAATTTCCCCGAATCCCCGGTTTGGATCCCCGTTCCCCGTTTGGGGCGGGGATGGAGGCGGAAAAATAATCCCCATTGGGGATCGGGGCGGGGACGGGGATGGGGGAGGGGTTCGGGGATCGGGGACGGGGATAGTAGTCTCCGGCCCCGCCCCGTCCCCATTGCCAACCCTACGTGCAACCAAGTATTGAAGAGATATGATGCAACTCCACTTAGCTATGGTTACAAGATATGAAACAACCGAAACTGATGCCAAATCAGGAAAATTAAATTACCTGATGGCTTCTAGGTTGTCTGTGCACATCAACATCATCATAGGGATCATTTTCGCTATCATTTGGAGGATCACTATTAACTGCAATTGGAAGGCGTTGACTTAGTCTTTGAGAAGCGGAACTTCCCAGGATAAGAGGCTCGTGTCTCTGTAAACGCCCTTCAATTTCTTCAAATTCCTTGTGCTGAAAACAAAGTTACATCTACTCTAAAAATCTTCTAATGGACAAATGATCATAAGTTCATAATGACATTAAATTATAGAGACAGAAAAAGGACCCGCAAGCGATATTTCAAAAGAAGTTTGTGAATTGATGGTATGAAAATGGCAAAGTCTTCCCCGACAGCATAAGCAAGACAACAAAGTGCATCAACAGCATCCTTACGGAGCTCATCATTTTTCCTGCAAATCAAAATTGAACAGTTAACTACCAGCCCATATGTGTATGCAATTTACATACCATGTGAAGTGAGATAGTAGACAGCTAGATCTGATAACAAATAGACCAACTAGATAACTCGAATGATTATTTTTGGTTAAAAAAACGAACAATAAGAAACTGGTTCTTGACAGAATAGTACAAATCACCCTCCCCTTGATATGTATAAACATTAATTCACAAAAAGACATCAAGGGAATGCCACCCATATACAGGAAAATCCCAACATCAAAAGGCATACACAGCCGTGTTATCACATCAAGAAATAAATCAAGGGAAGGATTACTTTCCCTCAACCCCCAACGAGGCAAGGTACTGAAAAAAAAAAAAAAGGCTCATTAGTCAACACCAAAGTTTTCAGAGGCGAAAGACCAAGGCGAGGCAGTTGACCTTTCATGAAGCAAGGCATAATCCTCAAGGCGTTGAGGCATAAGCCTTTGGAGTTTTGATGATTTATTGACAAAAATAAGATTAATTAGAAACAGCCTAAGGGGTTCGATTATCAGAAACAACCTCTTTGCTTGCAGGGGTAAGGCTGCATACATCAGCCCTTCCCCGCCCACATATGCGGGAGCTTCGTGCAATGGGTATGCCCTTTTTTTAAACAAGAAAATAGAATTCACCAAAAAAAAGCATTTTAAGGCATAAACGTAGTGTATATATAGATACAGCGTTTAAAATCACTCAAAGTCATCTCGCAAATACATGCAAACCCTTCGCCTTCGCTCCAACAAGTAATAAAGAACCAATTCTTCACTTACCCAAAAAAAAAACCAAGAGAGTCTTCTAATGTGTTCCCCTAAGTCATCTGGGCGAAAAAGGCATGAAAAATGTACGTCTCCAAGATGGAGAGACCCCTTTGAGGTTCTCCGCTCAAAAATCAATGCCCTGGAGCGGTATTTTTTTTTTTTCCCCCAGCGTGTCGCCTCAAGGTGAGCCCCAAATTCAACTTTGGAAACATTGTTTCATACAACAGACATTCGAAACCATTAAAAGATAATGTCGATTCCTCTCATGCCACAACAAGCATTATGAATCATATCCCAAAAATTCCTTCTACCTTCCCACGTTTAGTTCCTCTCCAACAATGAAGAAGTTCTTAAACTCCCTTCAAAAATCCCAAACCACGAGAGAATCAAAGTCCAAAGTTCCCTAGCCAAAAGAGGTGGCATTGACTCCGCATTCCGCATGCACACACAGGAAAAAACAAAAAACCATGATTCTCCTTTGGATTAGGTTGACAATGATAAGAATCTAAGTTTCTCACTTTCCAGGCTCAACCAAAGAGTCTAATCCAATTGTGAAAACTACATGCTAGATTCATCACAGGTTCTCAAGGTGCTCCTTTAAAATTGCTAGATGCTAGATTCAATTATTATAATTTGCACACAAATTACCTCCTTTGAATTCCTATAAAAAGGCTTACAAAGGTGTACTTAATGGTTAGAGCCACAGACCACAAGTTGGAGAACAAAATTTTAAAGATAAATTGAGGAAGTGGGTGAATGATGTAGCTATAAATACTGACGTTCAAATATTGAAGAGGACAGAGATTAGTTCAACATTGGACAGACCTATTGTCCCACTTCCTTTCTACCTTTTCCGCTATAAGGGACCTATTACTGGATTTTCAGTAATAATTAGACGTAAATACATGCAGGGACATGGAAAAAAGATTCACTGCCAGGTATGAAGTACATATCAAGTCGAGATATGAAGATATCAATGCATCTTGCAAACTGGAACAAGAATAAATCTAAGGCCAATTTTACTGTTGATGTTGGCAACAAAGGAAAAAGAAAACAGACCCATCCAAGACTAGCTTCAAGTGATGCACAAGGGCTGATATGTGACCAGTGACCTGATAAAAAAACAAAGGGGTGAGGAAAATAGTAAATTGCAAAGTTGAAGCACTTTACAGCAACATTTTCACTGGCTTACAAAGTGAGGAAAGATCATTTGCCTACCTGCACGCGAGGTATCAATCTTGTGAGAGTTTTAATCGAAGCACGTCTTATCTCCACCGAAGCATCCACTCTAAACAATCGTATGAGTGCCGGAAGTAGCAGATGCATATGTTCATCCAATGTTCCTAAATTATCAACTCAAATAAGCGGTTTCCATGGGGGTGATCAGATAAGGGATTTCTCATAGCAACAATAGAAACAAGCACTGACCACCAAACACTTCCAGAGTGTGGAGAATATCGAGGACGTAAGTGTAGTCATTACAGCGTTCAGCATCACTGAGGACTTGAATACAGCATGGAAGAATATCTGGAAGTTTTGTTCTGAATTCATCATTGAGGGCCAAGCACAGTTGTTCTACTAGATGCAAAACCTAAGAACAAAGTCCAGAATCATGACAAAACACACGAAAAATAAGATGCAGGTATTTTTACCCAAAAAGAAGCTACTTACAGGATATCCATGCACAGGACGGTTAGCAGCTGGCAACGTAAAGGATGACCATAATTCAGATATCAGAAGAAGCAACTCTGGCAGATATTTCCTAATATGCTGCAATTGTCTCCCGAGATGAAGATCCAATCAAACTCCCCAAATGGTCATAAAAATCAACAACTGGAAAAAGAACACACAATTTCATCTGGCAAGAATTTACCTGGCGCACAATAGATACCAGTGTTCCAAGCTTCCGTGTTATAAATTCCTTCAGACCATCTTCACACGTACGAAGGGTGTGAAAAAGATCGGGCAAGACCTGCCAATAAATGAGGGTGTTAGAACCCAGAATGTAGAGCCACTTCAACGAATCTATAAAATCAAGTGGCAAAGTAGTTAGCATCAAAAAAAAAAAAAATTATTAACTGCTACACTGGGGAAGTGTAAATTCATATCGCAATTTTTTATGTGCCTATATAATATACGTCTACAAATAGTTTGGGGCTATGTATCAATCATGTTAACTGACAGACCACAATTCTTTATAAATGTACAAGCATAGGTTCATCCAGTAAAAGACATCGAGAATGGAGGCATCTTAGTTTTTCATTTGATTTTATCACAGATAAAATCAACATTTGATAAAATCACCCTTGATTTTATCAAATGAGAAAGAGGGTTGATAAAATCTCAGCTTTTTTGCATTCAAAAAAGATCAGATTTTATCAACCCTCTTCCTCATTTGATAAAATCAAGGGTTGATTTTATCAAATTTTGATAAAATCTTTCGGGAAACTAGGCCGGTTATAGCGTATAATCACTTTTATGCAATATTCAGACTTCCATTAGTTAGGATGGAGGTAAGATAATCTGATTCTCGAGATAAGATACTCTAATTGTCCCCGACAACCACAAATGACACAATATCCCAGAGGAACAAAGCAGGTAATACAAGCCACGAAGTTGATAAAAATGCAGTAAAAACCATGAATTTCCATAGTATGTTGAAAAGAGATGCACCAGTTTAACATAATATCGCATCCCGTCAAAACAATTGCCACAACTCAATATTTGCAGGGATCTAAATTAACAGCTACATCAACGTACTTACCTTCGGCAAGTATGGGACACAACCAAGACCCATCGACTGATCTCGCAAAAACAAATCAATAAGAAGACTAAAATCAGAATCCTAAAAATGTCAAGGAAAGAGAGGGAACGTCTAACAAGTAAGAAACAAACTAATAATGCTTATCACTAAAGATACCTTGAATATGAACATGAGGGATCCAACCACTTTCTGGTGGTAACTAGATAGCGAAGGATCTCTAAGAATCCGCATGAGGGAATTGATAGCAACCTGAAGTAAAACAAGTATTGGATTTAGCAAGAACGAGAAAACATTATCACATTTTAAGGTTTATTTATGTTTTACCGTCGAGTAATAATCTTCCGATGTTGCAAAAGATGGCTCCATTGGCAATTCATCCATAGACCGGTTGTGTTGACCTGTATCACTGGCTGCGCGGGTAACTTCACCATGTGGCCCCGGCAGCAGTTGATTGCGCTTATGCGCATGAGGATCCAAGGCACCCATAATGCCAAGAACCTAGAGAACCCAACATAATATCAACAAAGGAGAGAATATCATAATGATAACTAAAGTCTAGTTGAAGCATAACTACCTTTAAAACTTCTCGTCTGGTAGACCACACTAATTCACCATCCAGCAATTTCAAGAGTAAGCCAAGCAGCGGTGGGTACTCATTATATGGAGTGATCACGTACCTGTCAAAATAGTCAAGCCAAATTTGTTTGTAAGACATGCATATAAGAGGTAAAACATGAACATAGAATTGAAAGCATCCCTACATCAAACCATAGTAACCATTTGAATAAGTTGGAATTGCAAATACCAATGTCCTTTACTTAAAACAAGTTTGCTAGAAGTATTAGACTTGATATATTACGAGAACATGCCTACATTTTTCTCCACTTAAAAAGATGTCTACTCTGAAGGGTCAAACTGGTGCTTGGTATGGCGAATTGCCAGCTACAAAATAAGAAGAAGGGCTCCCAACACAATTAGGGAAAATGGCTAAAGATAATATCTTTCAAGAGTGGAGCTAAAAAGTGTGTAATTCCTCCATCCCTCTTCATCAGTAATGCAGTTCTATAAATGTCATTTCCTTTAATATATGCTTAACTGTTACATGATGGATTTTATTTTCTTTGAAGGAAAACATGGTGATTGTGGGTGATGATTAACCAGTTAGATTCGTTTCTGGAGCAAGCTTTGAAAAAAATGTATTACTCGAGACTGCACCATGTGACAAGGGAATTCACCTTCCTAGTTTGCCCTGAACGGAGAGGCGCCCTTTGGTGTTAAGAGATTTAAAACATAGGACTAGTGAGCAAATATAACTCAAGCCAAGATAGATGCTATAGGGCCCAAGCTGCATTTCTACATGCTCATGTGGGCATTACAACATATATCTACCTCTTGCTTCTCTTGATTACAAATAGTACTGCAAATAATTAAATAGTTTAGCATCACAAATCGGAAAAAGCATATGCCATTTCAATAACCTTGTCATATGGTCACAGCAATGAATAACTAATTGGAATCTCATATACTATACACAGGTCAAAAACCGCATCAACTAGATTGGAAAAATGTGCTACTAAACCACACGTCCACAATCTGCCATTAGCCAATACTTCGAACTTACAGAAGATGAAGATCACCAGCTTATTCCATGCAGACATGGTGATGTTGCCAAGTTATCAAATTGTTTATCTTCTGCTTTTAATTGAGAAGATGCTTATGAGATCGAAACGGCAACATGTCCGAAAATAATCAATGATATCTAAATACGATTCTCTCTCAGCATAATGACTCAAGCAACTCAACATTGCACTAGAGCATGTGTTGAAGAAAGTTGTTCACAATTTTGCTGATGCTAAAAATAGGAGAAGTTACACATACTTTATGTATTCCATTGGCTTCCTTCCAACCATGTGCAAAGCAGCTGTTTCAATTATTAGTCAGATTTAGATGACGGCACCAAATTCCTAAGCTCACTGAACCTAATCTTCTTCTGAAAGTTTATAATTTGTAATTCCAATTCACCAGAGAACTTGCCTATTCAGACGTTGAAGTTAAGGGTTCATCAAGGCACCTCTATCCCCATCCTCAAGGGGTATTGCTCCTGACTCTTCAAACAGAGGGGCCTCAACATGAAGGCAAAAGGAACATCAACTAAGGCATGACACTTCATAGTTCATACTCTAGATATAGGCATATAGCTACCCACTGTAGCTCCTTGAAATGGCCTCTGAGGTATAACATACATGTCTAGGTGCACTTGCACCAACACAAACGGTGGTGAAGTTAATAGTTGAAAAACCTCTAAACTCTCAGACCATAAGGAGATAAACCACTCATCCTTGAGCATTACACATTGTGCATGGACGAGTTGACCTACATGGCCTAAGCCCCTATGCATAAAAGTAGTAGTAGTTGATAGCACAGTTTCTCTCCTCCAGAAGGTTTGACCATCACCACCGATGGTGGTAGCCTGGTGGGCAGGGTGCCTCACATTCCCAAGGGAGACTCGGTTTCGAGTCTTGCCAGTGGCAATGGATTGTAAGGGTACACACTTATGCCCACTTGTACCTAGTGGTGCCATTGTGACAGCCTGTCCACTCGAACCAAACATTCTACTGGCAGGTCGGGAGCCCCGATGGTCACCCCCAGGGGGTTGCTAAGCTAGTTGCCCCCTCCCACCCTTATTGCCACATATATATATATATATATATATATATATATATATATATATATATAGAGAGAGAGAGAGAGAGAGAGAGAGAGAGTAGGTTTGACCATCAATGGACTCTCTCCCTATCCGAGAGTAAGACCACCTGAGCTCAGGCCGTCCAACTTTGACAGTCCCATGCCAACCTGCTATCTAAAATCTTCCGAGAAGGCGTCATGCTAGCCACTTCATCCCAATCATCCATAGCTTACTCTGAATAAACGTAACAGGACTTTGTAATAGTATCTATTAAGGTATTGTGAGCTATATAACAAGATGCGATTCGTGATTATATACACTTGATATCCGTTATATCCACCAACGCAAAAGCAACATTAATTGCAACATAAAAATCACCATTCCTTGTTGTGGTAGCTCATAGATTTGAGCTATTAGCCTTCACAGTTCCTTTGGCGCCCTCATAATCGCCAAAAAAAACAGTTTACCAGCTTACACACGCAGACACACACAAAAAGAAACTTCAAATAAAATAAAACCACATAGAATTCAAATGTACCACAGGAAGTCTACCGGATATTACCTTCTAACAATATCAGGAGGAAAAAACGTGCTGAATTTGTAAGATTAATTAAAGAATAAAGTTAAAGAGTCGCCATCAACATCCAGAGCTGACTTTAAGACAAATTGAACTAAAACCATACCATAAATAGTTGAGGAAAAGTGAACGGATGAAAGAAACCTCATACCCTGTACTCTGTACAACTTGACCAAGAGTGACAACAGCCACCTCACGTTTTGCAGCAGCAGCTCCATCCAATAAAGCATCAACAATCAATGGCATAAGTTCAGGAATATATCGTCTCATCGCGAAACCACCCTGAACCAGTTGGAAAAGTTTCGCAAAAGAGGAAGCAAAAGAGTTAGCAGCATGCCATGTAATGTAAAAAACTATCCATACCACGACAAACAATCATCCTACCATCAAAATATACTTTTTTTTATAATGCAAAAGCAAAAGTAGATTTCATTTCACTTTCAGGATGCAGTCTGAGCTGAAAACTTGTTTAAATGCATTTAGAAAAAGAAAAAAAAAAGGTTACTTAATCCCAGCATATCTAAGGACTAAGCTGATGAGCGTTATGCTAGTTACAAGTTCACTTATCTAGAAACACCGTTCATTATATACATTGAGCACATCGGAACAACTCCGTACATATGCAGACAAAGAAACAGTTGATTATGAAGAAATTCTACCCACCACTCTTGCAAGATCACCAACAGTCACAAGAACTCCACTTATAATGCCACTATTAGCATTCGCCCCAGTTCCCTCGTAGAGTTTTGCCACAAGTGCCTAAGATTAAGTATGAACTCAATGAGCAAAGGAGTAAAATATTAAACTAAACAAAAACTGTAAAGAAGAAATCATGAACCTTGTGTATTGGAGAAATATATGGAAGTATTAACCGTTCACAGTGGCGGATTAAGCAGCCTAGTAATTTAGCACTTTCTTCTCTGCATTTGCTATCTGCACTGCTAACAAATCCAGATGGCATATATCAGAAGCCACAGATGTCGCAGAGGAAAATGATTCCCGCTGACATGTTCTCATTTAATTAGTGAATAAAACCTGTAACGAATACAAGCAACTAGAATAGTCTACCTCTGTTCTAGATATGTCAACAACTGAATAAGATGGCGACGGAGTGCTGGAAGAACATATGCGGGATTCTTTTCAGATAGTCTTCCCGCAACGGAAATTGCATATTCCCTTGCTTCAAAATCCTATAAGAACAAAGCACAAAACAATCATGGTTTAATAATCTAGTGTAGAGCCATTGCTACATGCCATTAAACCTTGGCTAACCAAACCAAACCTTGGCTGACAGGGTTAAAAATCAAGTTGTTACAGGAGCACATCCATTTATGGCAACCAACAGCTTGTACCGCCACAAAACAAACCTTCAAAAAGAAAGTCAGAGAAGGACATGAAGAGGACTAACGTGGCAGGGCAGCGCATTTCCCTTTTACTTTCCTTTTTTGCCAAGTCAAATTTCTCTTCTATTTCTCCGCAAGCAACTAATTTGGACTATAAAACTTGGCAATCGTATTTTAGCGACCAGTCTACATACTATTTCAATAGACAAGTTAATGCTTTTTACATCCAGCAGAGTGCATACAATGCCAATTTCTCCTCTTGATTTCTATGAAAAGAAAGCTGTATCTATACTTTGGATAAATGAATTCAGTTTCAAGCGTAGCTGCCTAAATGCCTTAGAGAAACATAACTGAAATTTTCCAGATCCATGCAGTGTCCAAGTGTTCTCACATGTGATAAGAGTAACCCAAAGATGAGTCCACCCCTTAAAACCAAAAAAAATGAGTTTTGAGCCTTCATTTGGACTAGAAATGAAGGTACTTACCAACGCGACAAAATAAATGCCAACATACACACCCTTCCTCTTACCCCCATGTCCACCTCCAGCAAAGAACTTTGCCTCTTTGCTACAGCATGGAAGCTTTTTTTGCCAAACATCTCCATTAGTCCCAACCTAAGAATTGCCCTCACCTTTTGAGTTAGATTTCTAGGGGACATGTAGGATGCCAAAATGCAAATTTAAAAGCCTGAGTAAAGGCAAAAGTAGCCTTCAATGCTTAGTTCTTGCTTACTTATTACTGTATTTTATTTTTTTTTATAACGGCGCATTCTTAACTTTACTTGTAGTTTATCCTTAACACTACAGAAATAAATACTACACTTACCTAAATATAGGTTTCTCACATTAAACGTATCCTAAACATCTCAGTGCCCTAATTTTTAAAAAACTATCAGGGCTGTGTTTCCACTGTTGTTTCATGCCCATATCTGTGCATCTTAAGAGTCTCAACTCCTAGAAACCCTCATGGAAAACCGTACAAGCCAACGCCCTCTCACCATGATCTGACAATCGCCTCTCACCATGATCTGACAATCTAGTATCCTCCTCTTGATATTCTTGAACAAAAAATATCCAACAAACCTGCTGATACTTTAAGATCTACAGAATTCAGACTTGAATAAAAACCAATCCCTTGTGAGTTGAGACCACAAAAACCAAATAGCAAAATTTGACCGACGAGATCCAGAGACAACTGATACAGTTCATTCGGAGAAAACATGCATACAAGCTATTATTGACCCCTTAAATGAAGGAAATGAAACAAATGGAATCAACATGAATTAAAAAGTGATGAGCTGGGACTTCCTTGAAACTTGCTAACGCAAATTCACAACACACAGCCCATAATATTTAGCTTATAAGCCTCATCATTCAACACAACAATACTTTGAACTGTGAGACCATACCTCATCATTTAGAGCAGCAAAAATGGCACTCAAACTATCAGCTTGTGCTAGAAAATCATCAAAGCCTACATTTCCATGCAAAGAGGAAAATATTGAATGCCGAACAGTGACATCTGCATCTGCCACTGCAGCAATAAGAAGCTTTTCCACCACCTGAGGAAACACCACAAACAGTATTAACAATGAGCAATACTTTAGTGTCCCCTAGTTAATTCACTTAGTTGCAATATCCTCTCCCCAAGGTCTAAGAACAAATAACTAGGAGAAAAACAACGGAATAACATGGTAAAATCAATATAGGACAAGCATTTTATACTACAGTCTGTGGCATTGGTGGACTGTAAAGTTCGAAGCTGCAAGAAGCATCATGAAGAAAGAGATGAAACATGTTCCACAATAGACAGAGTGGGGATAACATGTGAGCAGAGCGTCGGCACCTTCACAACAGCAGAAGTGGTAGTTTGATGTAAGGTGTTCAATCTGTCTGAGACAGTTCTACTCATCTCAAAGAGGACTAAGGGGAGGAGTGAATTCTCACTAGAGAACTTGATCTGGGCAATTTGACTTCATAGGAAGATAGGCAAGAGCTCCGTCAGTCTTTCCTACAAGTCACAAGGGGTACCACATATTCTGTAGATCCAAGAAGAACCAATGGACCCAAGATGGACCCAAGATTAATTTGCGCACTTCTATATACAGCATACGTATTACATTCGTTTCTGCATCTGTTTCCCTTAGTTAGAAAAAGAGGGATGGGACGTTTACCAAGCAAAAGAATGGTCATCCTTCGGCGTATGCAACTCCTACTATGCATACATAGAGGAAGGGAGAGGGAGAGGGAGAGAGAGATTGTATGTTTTGCTGTAGATATTCATAATTAGCCAAACGAAACAGAAGCAAAGTAATACTGTCTGACCTAAGGAATAACTGATCTCTCTCTCTGTCTCTCTAAAACAGAAGCAAAAGGTAATATTGTCTGAAATAAGGAATAACTGATCTCTCTCCCTCCCTCCCTCTTCTTTTTTGATAAGTAAGTAATTATATTAAAAAGAGCATAAGGGATGCTTCCCATTTACAAAAAAAGAAAAGGAGGCCACTGACAAAAAGGCCCTGTACGCCCCCACGAGGAAGTAAAAGCTCAAACCAGTCAAAAAATTGGTCAAGAGAAGGATAACAGTCTCTCTTGTCCCAACTATACAAACTATTCACCAAAAAACTAATGATTCTGAACAAAGGTTTCTCCACTCCTTCAAAACATCTCTGATTTCTCCCTCCCTCTTCTTAATAAATACATTTTCCACTATTCAAAATATATAAAAAAAAAAGGTGCCTGCAATTTTCTACTGAACAGAATAAACCGATTAGCCAGCAATTTGATGCAAAGGAACAAATACAAATAGTTTAAAATCACACCTCTTCAATAAGTCGTCGTCTCTTCCCCCCAGTTCGACTGGACCTACTAGAACTAAACTGGGCACTAGCTATGCCACAGAAGGAATTTGCGACCAATCTGCAGCAACAAAGGGCAGCATCTTTCCTTGTCGCTCCATCATCGTCTTCTAAATACACAACAACTGTTTCCCGTGCAAGCTCAAGAAGATCATGTCCCTAGGACAAATAGTAGTTTCACAGGTAAGGACATGGAATAAGCAGGAAGAGTGCCAAAAAGGGAAGTATGCCAACCTTAAAGTTAAAATGGGCGAGGGTTTGCAAAGCAAGTTGCACTAATGCAGAACCACTAAGATCTACAACTTGCTGAGTGGCATTCGTCGTACTTCCTCTAGTCATGGCAATTGATGACCTAGCGTGAGATTTCGAAAGAACGGCTGAAATGCAATCCAGCAGCCGATCTTGAATAGTAGGCAGCAAGGACGGGATACTGCAATGTCCACCCTTATTGTTGGTCAAAATTTTCCAATGGAATTCGTCGCAGAAAAATGCATAACCTAAATGTTTCTGAATATTCAAGGCTACCTGACAGTTATTTGCTCAAGAGCTTCCACTAGTGTAGAGGAAAGACCAGCAGAAAACATAGCATCCAAAAGACCACGAATGTGAGGTTCCATGGCAGGCCCCATAGCTTTTGCAATGCTTCCAGCACAGGCCAAAGCCTCAAGCGAGGGTCTCCCTCTACGAGGAGCAATCTATAAATACACAATGGCAAATCATCAGAAAGTCTCCTAGAGGATGAGTGAACATAAGTTAATCAACAGCTGAAAATGTGGCAAGGAACCAGCAACCATTGGCACATGTAACATACTGCTTCACGTAAATGAGACGTTATTGTCGGCAAATAGTTGAGAAGTTCACCATCCAAAGCACCCGCCATCTCCCCAAGTGCAACAAACCCACTGGCACGTTCAGCAGGTGTTTTAAGTACCGCAAGAATATGATTCATACATATCTGTCCAGGGAAAACCATTTCCATGAGCAAAGATGGGTATACACCAAGGACGCGCAAAAAATTCAGAGACTAACGTAATAAAACTGAAAGCAAAGTTCACAAACCTCTAGATAATTTGTAACAAAACGATCACGCAAAAAATGAGCAATGCGAGGTAGAAGTGAGGTTATGCTGAGACGAACAAGCCGATCTCGGTGCTCTAGGAATCTGAGAACAATTTCTGCAACTTCCCTGTACCTTGACATCATGAACTCGCCTGTATTCCTGCAAGGTTGAATTTTATTATTACCCTCAGCTGGATTAACAAGACAACAGAAGTTCGCAAACAGGAGTGCTCAGTGGGCAGAAAGAGAAATTGAATTATCACTATTCTACAAACTCGGTAACATTCATAGAACTATCGTCATTGATATACATGAAGTAAAAAATACTGCCAAACTTCCAACCGTGAAGCACACAATTTCTCATCACAAACTCCTCCTCAGGACATGACTACGTTGGGAATAATGCACTCCAGTAATGGATTCCATATAGCTCAATGATTCGACCCATTGGAAGTAGAAATAACCGACAGCAGGTGACTTCCGGCAAAACCAGACTCAGTTCATCAGAAGGGGCACCAGAAGAAGGTCAAAGTAAAATTCTGCTAGAACTGAGTACTGGCAAAAACCATTCGATAGTTGCACCTGCCTTATCAAAGTACCTTTGTCTTGGTCTTGGTCTTGGTCTTGGGTGAGAATCACAGCACTAGAGCTTCCATGAAATGTTTCCATGAGATGGCTAATGAATGCTTACAACTGATTCAACCTCGACCCCTTTGGTAACCATACTTGTTTTGAGCAACACTTTCTACAAATATCCAATCTTTCACAACAATCATGTGAAACACGACCAAGAACAAGACTTATAAAATAAGATCATGAGAAGCAACCACAAAAAGAATGGACACTAATATCAACTTCTCACTTGCTTAGAATTTAGATTCACACTGACCCTAGAACAAAGGGGGTTCCTATTTAACTCGATGTACAACAATAATCCAAATAATCCTGAATGAAGATCCTGAGAAATACAAGAAAAATAGCAGCACCCATGTAATCCCTAATTGATGGGGTAATAGGCAGGGAGGACTGGAGACAGAGCTAAATCCAAGAACCAAAAATATTTGCATGCAAGAATTGCAGGTGAAATCAAGCTGGAAAGCAATACTCATTGGAGCAAGCAATTCAAAGTCTGCAAACAGTGCAAAATCAAAACCTCAACCAACCTCAGAAGCTCGCCAACAGCAAGTAAAGAACCATGTATGCTATGAACCGGGGCGTTTCTACCCAACCCTTCTTGAGTAGCCTCAAACATACGATAGTACCTGTCAATTCTTGATTGTTAGTGATCAATACAGGATTAGCTTTCAAAACATTCTGAACAACCTCATAGATAAAATAATAATAACAAATGTGATTGCCTCTTACTTACGAAATAAGCAAACCAAGATACACCAACAAACAACCCAATCTAAACACACTATCATCGTTTTTGTTTTTCCTTTTTATCAGAGAAATATAAAGACTATAACATAGTTTAGAATGGCAAATTAATTACAGAATATTGGCTATCTAAATTCATGGAGCATAAACATGTAACTTGAATGATAGTTGATGCTTCATCCTAAAAAATGAAATAAAAAATTATAATTGTTTCGTAACTTTGTACATAGTTTTCTTAGTATGAAAAATAATTATTTAATGGCAAATTGGGTACATATAATCCATTAATCCATTACAACATCACAATTCTTACATTAAGGGTACATGTTAACCACTGCATAGAGAAACCTCGTAAATTATCCATTTCAGTCTCACCATTTTCACCAAACCACTTTTGCCAGTCACGAAATTTGAAGAAAAAAATATATGCAGTCACATACCATTGTACACGCCAACGAGTTTCGCGCTTTTCAATTACACGAAGACAAGCTCGTAATGCCTCCACGGCCCGCTCTCTAACAGCTAATGTTGGGTCTCTCAAAGCAACCCATATAGCATCCACAAAGTCAGGCACGTGAACGTTGAAGACAGTTGAAGCATTCTCAGCCATTTCCTACAATAAAACCAAAAACAATAGACGATTATCCTCTGGGAGATGGTAATATCCCAGTCTGAATGAAAGAATACCTAGAAAACACTAAAACAAATATGCAACTGAGATGAGCTTTAACCTTTAAAGTTGACAAATAAGTCTATCCAAAAGTATCAAATGCATTACCATTATATGAAAACAAAATTGGCAATGAAGCAATCACAAATTCCTTACATCTTTAGGTTGAACAAAAAAATTAATCAAATAAGACAATAGGAATAAATTTATCAATAAAGAAAGTGTAGTGTTTATGATAAGAAATTGATATAAACTTTAAAGTAAAGCCTCTGTTTTTTGACAAGCACTAACACAACCACGGGCGGGTCAGTAACATCATAAATGTTGCACTTACTTTCAAGATTAGGACAGCAGCAAAACGACGATACTCAATTCGTTCCCCTTTAAGCCAATCCAGAGCATTTTTCACCTGAGGAACCACTGTATGTTAGATACTCATAGATCCAGACGACCATACAATTGATGAAGGAATATAAGAACAGACCTGCCATTCCACCTCATCTGCAGTCATTGCCCCACCAGCCCTGGCCAGGTGACCAAGAACTTTACTAGCAAGGACTAAAATTTTAGGATCGCGCTTCACCTCGAATACAGTACGCATGTAGCTGGAGAATCTTGAAACCTTGGAGGCATTCTCACCAAGTGACACATCAATCAATTCATCAATAGCCCTTAATGCTCCCAAATTTTCTCCGACATCGTTACTCTCCAACAGATTAGTAATACGATCATATAACTGATCCATAAAGCGAAAAAAGGCCTCTCCACTAAGATCACGAGCTTCTTCCTCCAAATGTTTCCTTAAAGCCAATGCAGCACCATCCTACGATCCACAGCCCCAAACAGAAATACATAAAAATAAATAAAACAACACACAATAAAACAAAAAAATAAAAACAAGTTGTTCATTTATTTATATTTCCAGAATGCCATAGGAAACTGGTAACTTCCCAGCATAAAGCTCTGCTTGTTGAGAACTACTAACTTCCATAATGAAATTCAGGTGAACCCAGGACCAAGCGAAAACCAACAACTCCATCTTTCAGAAATGCAAACTAAAGTTCCTCATTATTTAAACTCTGTCCACCAGCCAATAAAATTCAAATATAAATGTAACACAAGACAAGGCACTATAGTACTCTAAATCCTACCGCTACCAAGCTTGTCACTCCTCTCTTCTCCATTTTCCATGTTAACAGTGTGAGATACAACAGTTAATTGTGTGAGTCCCACTTTACTAAGTCTTGACTTTAGTGAGTTGTAATTAAATGATAAAAGCAAATAACCATCTCATCAGAGTATAGTCCCACACTGGTTTGCTATTTTGTGAATAAATACGCCCATTATCGAGAGATGTGTTCATGATAGATGCAATGGTTCTTTCCTTGTTAGACCGAGTATGTTGGACGTGTTTGGTCACTCACCTAGCCTAAAACATTCAAAAACTGTTTCCATCAGACGGTAGGCTTGACGATTACCCTGTCAGGGACTGATTTAGTTCACTTGAACAATCATAGCCGTTGATAGGATTTTGTTGATCGTCATTATGCATCAGAGACTCAGAATCTTAGTAGCAGGATGCCAGGATCCTTCTAAAATGGGTGCGCTCTCTAGATGGGAGCTCGATTTCAAGCTCCCGAGACAGGAGCTCAACGGGAGCTCGCTCCCATCTGACAGGAACCCGCTCCTATATAGGATGTGAGCTTCCACACTAATCTTAAGGACGAAATTTTCACTTCTCTTTCCAAATATATACAAGGAAGAAGAAGAAGAAAAAAGAAGTAAGAAAGATTTAGGACTCTCTCTTTCTCGTCTCTTATCTACTACTTATCTACATGTTTAATCCATATATTTGGCATAAAAGAACCTATTGGGATGTCACTTCTCACTCATGTTTATACATATAAAATGCTTATATACGCGCTCCCTTCGCAGCTATAAAACATATGTCCCATACATATAAATATATATAAGTTTATTCATACATATATTTATTTATTAAATATTCCCTCGCCGTTCCCAACCAAGGGAACTTCTACATACCCCCGCTCCCCTGCACCAACTAAGCTCAAAATCATGGACCGAATTCATTTAGTGGGATCTTTTTAGACACATTTTTTTCACCAAGATACCTTTCTACATTAATAAACTTTTTCTTTTTAATAAGTAATAAATGTTATTGCAAAGGCATCAAGGATGCCACCCATGTACAAAAGAAAGCAAGGAACCAAAAAAAAAAGGTTGAACTATAAAAGGACCTATACACTCTTCTAAACTCCAAAAATATTTAAAATCTCAAAAAATTGATTCAATGTAGGATTGCTCTCTCTTGACTCCCAACTAGACAAACTAACAAAAGTACAAATCGAAATACTTAATTTTAAACGAAGGCCTCTCCTCCTCATCAAAATATCTACGATTCCTCTCCCTCCAAACTGACCACATCAAGCACAGCAGGATCATAATCAATAACATCCATCTTCTCTTACCCATATGGCCCTATACCACTCTTGAATAAGCTCCAACACCATTGCTAGGAAAACCCATGACATACCGCCTGAAACAAGAACCGCATTCCAAAGCTCCTTTATGCATCAATAAACGCCCCGAATATACCTACTGTAGGCTAATTATTTGAGCTTAATGGGAGTATATGTATATATTACTATTATAAAGGGAACACACCCCTCTTGGTGAATGGCAGGTATGAAATTGGCTCGCACTTTTAAATTCCTAAACTACCCCTTTTAACTACCCAAAGAAACTGGCAAGAGAAAGAAAAACTGCCTCCCTTTTTTTTTTTTTTTTTTTTTCTTTGTCTTTTTCTACTTCACATCTCAGATTTCATTACCGATCAATCTCAATTGAAGACTTTTCACTTTCCCTCTTTCACAAAATGCGTTTTTCCCTCGAGCAACATATCCTCAGGTATCTCGTGCACGTGTATGTATGGATATATACAGTTCGGTTTTCCAATTCTTAGTCGAGCCATACGCTAACTTGGTACGCCTACAGATTTCTATCATATAGAGCAACCAAGAAGAAGAGAATGATCAAAATATTCTCTCTTCCCTCTCATCCCAAGGGGCTTGGCCTTGTAGTCAAGGCTTTAGCTTTGCTCCCTCACGAGATCTCAGTTTCGAAACCTCTCACCTGTTATCAACTCCATTTGCTGCCTCCTAACATCTCATGTTCGAAATCACTCAGGTGCTAGCAGTGGTATTGGCCCCTATGCTTAGACGAGTGTCGGGTTCGCGTAAGCTGGCCCGGACACTCGGGAGCTACAAAAATCTCTCTCCTTTTTACTTCAGCTTTTTTCCGGTGCTTAAGCTGCAATTGAATGGAGTAAGAATAAAAAAATAAACTACCTTTGGATTGTCTCTGGTGCATAGGTCGGCGAGGACGCGGTTGAGCGCATCGAGGTTACCGCCGGCGGTGCCCGTCGCTGGACCACAGAAACGAATTGATTGCGATGTGCTCGCCATGTCACCCCCCACAAAACCCTAGCCCAATATAGCACACATCGGAGCGACGATGCTTGAGGTTGTAGTTGTTGATAATATGGGTTCGAATCTTCCTCTCGTTGTAGGTTGTACTTGAATCTACTTCCCCCAGAACGGGGAGAGCTCACGAAAACTATCAGAAAATCGATCGACCACAGGCGATTGAGCGAGATGAGTTCAAACTCGAAGGATGCGCTATAGTATAAATATGTGTACGTCTATGGGGCGCTCCGCAGCCGCTCTTTGCTGTCAGTATCTCTCGGCCGATCTTCTGGGCCCTTTGCTGTGGGTTTCACACTTTCTGATTGTCGGAGTAAAATTGAATTTCTCCTTTTCTTGAAGGAGTATTTTTTTGTCACAGGCTCACAGCAAAACACTCCATGTTTCCAATTGGAAATATGAAGTTGGAGCATCTTCACTCCTCATTTTTTTACTCATACTCAAATTTAAGTAAAAATCATCTAAAATTCTCCTTCGCTCCTAACCCATACCTGTACTAAATTTGAGTTTTACTCAAACATTTCACCATATAAACCAAATTTTTACTCAAATTTGGAAGGCTCTTTTGTTACACTGCTATTTACCCTTTTGTAATGCTGTGGATTAAATCTCCGTTGCACAATTCGAGTAAAAAAAATTTATCCAAACAAGTTGTTATCCAAATTTTTACTCAATTTGGGTAAATGATGGAGATGCTTTTAACACACAAAAAAATTATAAAAGAAAATACATTCCCCTTCCTATTCATACCCCTAAAATGCGAAATCCTTTAGCACCTTGACTTTCCTAATTAAATTTTTGTGATTTGAACCGTCCAATGTGTTTGAAAAATATTTTTAAGGATACATGAAAGGAATCGTCAAAAATATTGATCAGTAAAGGCTTCATTCGATCATTTTTTCATAAAAACAGCATATGTATAATTTTATGAAACACTGCTTGAATCAAGCCCTTCTCGGTCTCTTTTTTTTTGGGGTGATTTCTCACGTGGATGCTTAAAAACATCTTTTAAACACATTTGACGGATCAAATCATTAAAATTTGATCGGAAAAGTAGGATGTGGACGGAAGGTCCGCATTTTAGGGTGTGTATAGACAAAAAAAATTATAATACGACAATATATCACACATGCTGTAGAGATTTTTCAATGACATGTGTCCTCTCGCGCACATCCAACTGTCCAAAAATGTAACAGACGGTCTAGATTCTAAGTGCCGTATGGATTGAAAAGAAAATGAGTGTTGGCCGGATGAATTGCAAAAAGAAAAAAAGTAAAAGAAAAAAAGTAGCATCAAACATTGCCAATAAAATAAGTTTCTACAATGAGAACTAGCATTAACTCATGCTATGCATTGATACATTAAATAAAATGATGTGTTTTTTATCAAACAAAAAAATATATTTTCAACCACGAAGTGTATTGGATTACTCAACCACTTAAATTAAACGATTGTAACAATTATATTTCCTATCCGTTCCTCTTGACTCTAATTTCCCATGGTGATTGAATCAACTATAAAATCATAATCCACATATGAGATTAATCGGCTATAAAATCATAATCCATATATGTGACTTTTCGACAAAATTATTGAAGTCAACACCCTAGAAGAAAAACGTGCTATTATTTTTTTTATGATCAATGTACAAAAGGAAATAATAAATACAAGTTCAGCAAAGAAGACAATTAACTTGATAATTTTAAGTTTTTCAAAAAACTTTGACAATTCAAGGAATAGAGGATATAATCAATTCGCTAATTTTGAATTTCGCAATATATGCATGAAATTATGGAACTAAAATTTGCAATATATGCATGAAATTAAAGATATCACATTCTTTAAATTCCTCAGTCCCAACTCTTCATTTTTTCATTCAATTCCCCATTGCATTTTCAAGTGATCAGTGTGAGCGAGATGTTCTCTTGCATGAGTTTTGAGTGGATTTTGATATTTCGATTGCCCGTGGAAGAGGTGGAAGAGATTACATTCGTGAAAGAAATTTCATTCCCAATAATGTAAGTCTTATCTGTTATTATACCCATCTTATCTCATGTACTTTTAATTCTCTGTTTAAAATTCTCTTTTTATGTGTATATCCTCAATACCTAAATGAGATTTATCTTTCTAATTATTTTTCATTGCACCAATGATCTCTCCCTTAGATTTATCCATGCATATAAAAATCTTGAACAAAGTTGTTCTTAGAGTTCTAACAAAAAATAGTCGGTTACGTAGGGAACCATAGTCGGTTACAAAATTAAGAACAGTGCGGTCATTGCACTACAGGAAATCTCGCTTTTACCAAATGTCGGAAAAGCCACTTAAAATGCTGGAAAAGAGCATTAATGGCATTTGTTAAGTGTTATCAGTATTTGATACAAATGTCATCTGTAAGGTGTCGGTAATGCTACAAATGTCGAAAAAAATCTTCACAAATGACGGCAATACTCGATACTATTGCGGTATTTTCACAAATGCCCAGAAAGCCTACTGCCTTATAAACAAAAGGCCACATGGCGCCCGCACGTGACACACATGCAGTGGCAGAGCCATAAATCAAAGTCAGAGGGGGCCAGATTATGAAAGATATCTTTATACGATGATTTTTTAAAAACTAAATCAAGTTTTAATGGGATGATTTTGAGAAATAGAAAATTTAATCTCAATGATTTTTGTTATCATATTACTTTACGAACTCAATATCACTACCGCACGGTATCATTCACCATAATTTAGTGTTCTCGAAATGAAAATTGTTTTTACTTTAATTATTTTTGTAATTGTATAATTTTTCTAAAGAATAATTACAAAAAAAATGTAAAATATACTCTAAAATACATATTCGGGGGGCCGGGGCCACTCTCAGCCCCAACATAGATTCGTCCCTGCACACATGTTGCTTGCGTGTCGACCACATGGCCTGCAATATTGAGAATAAATGCTTCCCCAAGGTTCGGAACTCACGACCTTTGTCTTTTGTGCGTGCGAGCTTACCAACTGAGCTAGCCCACATGATGTTTCACAACGCACAATGAAAAATACTTATACTATACGGCAAGTTTTTTTTTTGTTTATTATAAAAAAAAAAAGACTTTTACCGGCATTTTCATAAAAATTCCATTAAAAATACTTATTTACGAAGCCTCCATAAATAAGGAGTTTGCGCCAAACAAATCCAAGCCATGCATTCCGCTATCCAACGGTCCGGATCAATGCACTCTCTCTCCTCCTTAAAAGCATGTCAGATTTAAAAATAAAAACAAAAATCGCGCATTAATTCGAGTCGTTGGAATCTGGAATGCACTGTCCAGATTTGCTCAGCGCAAATTCCTTGTTTACGTAGGCTCCGTATATAAGTATTTCTCTTTAAAAAACGCCGGTAGTACTTTAGCGGGAAATTTGACTTTTGCAAGCATTATTTTACACAAAATGCCTGTAAAAGTTACTTTTTTCCGGCATTAATTAAAATGTTAGGAATGCCCTATTTTGGCATAGTGTTGCATCTATTGCCATCCCCAACAACAACGATAGTGATCCTAACAGGTATATATATTTGGGGGGAATGACTTCCGTATCCCCAATTCTAGACTGTTGTGCATGCTTTAAGATGGATAAATTGTATTCAACTTGATACATGGACATTCCAAAAAAGAGGTGATGAGAAAGTTCAAAGGCCTCCATTGTACATGTAAAGATTGGAAAGAACATTTTTGGAGACAGGCACATGTATGAAATTTGCTAATAGTCTCACATGTGAACTTATTGTTACACTGCTCTTCCCGTATCCATTTTTGTTTTGTTTTATATTGGGACATTTACCATTAGGTCACCATTGGATCCCATAATTACCATCAGGTCAAGCCCAACTCTGAAAAATTCCTATCAACTCCCCAACCCGTATAAAAATGCCTAAATCATTGGGTACTCTATGAAAGTGCCTAAAATCCTCGGGTACCCTATGAAAGTGCTTAAACCACTAAATCCTATAATAGGAAAATGCACCATAAACCTAAATTCTAGGGTACCCTACAACTAGGGTATCCTTATGACTAGGGTACCCTAGGACTTGGGTACCCTATGAAAGTGCCTAAAATCCTAGGGTACCCTACGACTAGGGTACCATATGAAAGTGCTTAAAATCCTAGGGTATCCTACGACTAGGGTACCCTATGAAAGTGCCTAAAATCCTAGAGTATTCTATGAAAGTGCCTAAACTACTAAAACCTTATAATAGGAAAATGCATCCTAAACCTAAACTCTAGGGTATCCCTATGACAAGGGTACCCTACGACTAGGGTACCCTATGAAAAGCCGTTTAAAAAAAGGGTACCCTATGAAAATGCCTAAAATCCTAGGGTACTCTATAAAAGTACCTAAACCACTAAAATCCTATAATAGGAAAGTGCATTCTAAATTTAAACTCCAAAAAAGAGTGACTTACCTTAGTGGTAACTAAAAAAAATGACTTACTTTATTGGTAATTAGACATCTCTTTTCTAGACCTAGAGATAATAATCCCTTTTATATTTTGGTATTTCACGTGAGATTTTTTGTTTGATTCAATTACATGTCTTCCTCATTTGATAAATCAAGTGTTAAATTTTATTAAATGTAGATTTTAATAATGACTTACTTTATTGGTAATTAGACATCTCTTTTCTAGACCTAGAGGTAATAATCCCTTTTATATTTTGGTATTTCACGTGAGATTTTTTGTTTGATTTAATTACATGTCTTCCTCATTTGATAAATCAAGTGGTAAATTTTATTAAATGTAGATTTTATATTTTGAGAAATTTGGCCTGAATTGCTATTTGATGTGTCTCCGTAATTATTTAATTTCGTTTACTAAATTCTATTTACTTCGTTAAAATCACTATTTGTAAGAGAAGTTGGTTTGGTTGGCGGGTAAAGGAAGCTTCAATGCTTTAATTCAATTAAACTGTAACCAAAACGATCTTGCTGGTCGATCTGTTCTTCCTCTTCTGCGATTCACTTCGTCGTCGATCTCTCCTTTTAAAGTCGTAAGTCTCCTTCTTTCTCTCTCTCCCTGTTTTATACTCTTCGAATCCTGTATCTGTTGAGATTTGTAGAAGTTTTGGAGTGTTTTCTTGTTTGCTGTGTATCTGGTATTGGGTTTGCATTTCTGCCCTCTGGGTTCTTTTTGCAGCCGTTCGTTGCTGTATTGCGATTCTAGATGCGAGAAACTAGGCTCGATAATTGTGGGTTTTTACGATTCAAGTTAGATGGTGCCTCTTCTCGTTTTAGGCTAAAGCAGGCTTGGTGTTTTTTCTGTATGTTCGGGTCTTGTGCATAACTTATTGCTTAGTTTCCTATGTAGTATTTTTGCATCTCAGTCACTCTGTGTTCTTCTGTCTCTCTGTTTTTTGCTTGAATCTGGTAACGCGTTCCGTTTGGGAAATACCTGAAACCTGTTTGGTTCGGGTATGGGACAAATTCCCTCTCCCCGTTCAGTTATCGGGGGCGGATTCAGGTAGGGCAATGGTTTCACGGTTTGGTTTGGGTTATGCCCCAATCCGCCCCATTGCCATTCCTACCTGCTATACAAACCCTAATCCACCATGAAATCCACATCTCAGACATACAGAGCGATAGCGACAGAGAGATAATGGAAGGCCAAGAGGGTTCACAACAACTGCAGCTGATTCTTGCCCACAAGCTGTTCCTTCTCACTCATCCCATTGTTGCTGACATCGAGAAGGTCCAACTCCGTCAGGAGGTCTTGGACGCCATTGTAGCTGATGGTAAATTTTCAACCACTATTCTAGTGACTGGTTTGTTCGCTTGTATCGGGCTGATTTAGGGCTTTTGATTGTGTTTTTGCAGATATGGCACCATTGTATGAAACCCTAGCTGCAAATTCGGTGCTGGACTTGGATCAGTCTATCTTGGCCTCGATGCGAGCCAAGATCGATGAACAACTCAAGAAACTTGATGAGAAGTGAGTTCATTCTTTCATTATGATACATTTGCATATACATGTGTACATATGTAACCTTTGTGGAATATTTCTTACACAATGCTTAGTTGGGTGTTAATCCAAGAGGAGATTTTGGTGTAAGTTAATAAGTTTATTGTTGCGTGTTACTGGATTGGTCTGTGAGCATCTCCACCTCTTGCTCATACTATTATGTTTGAGTAGAAATAAAAAAAAAAAAATTGCTTCATTTGGTACGAAGCGCTCCAATAGGTAAACATCGGCAAACCCAAATCTAAGCACAAATTATATTTAAAGCTTACCTTACGGCAATGGTTGTATATTTGGGAGCGGATTTTGCGGGATTTTACTCAAATTTAGAGTTTGAGTAAGAGAAAAAGAGAAAAGGTAAGGGTTGGAAATGCTAAAAAATTATTGGAAAATTAGGTGTGCTAGAGAAGATGGAATTTTAGATGATAAAAAATAAGGAGATTTGGCTTCTTCCAACTGACTTGGACAGATTTATTGTGTCTCCTAGATAAATTGGTTGACATTTGGGGGCTCTGAATCATAGTTGGTTCAAAAAAGTTTTGTACAGTAGTTTGGGTATGCTTGGTTGATCACCATCTGATTTAGTCTTGTATGTACTATTTTGTAGGTGTCATTATTGTATTATTTTACAAATTAGAAGGGAATTAACTCCGAGCTTGAATTGTTTGTTCTATCATGGATAGATCTTCTTCACTTGGCCTTCATTGAGGAACAAACAAAATGATTAGTCAACTCCAGGCTTGATTTGTTTGTTCTACTGATTTGTTTCTCGGCAGTCTGGTCTTTCAAAGGTTATTTCATAGCATCCAAGTATTTTTGCAACCTGTAAATTTAATACTTTCAAGAGTGCTGACCTGATAACGATCCACAATATCTTTTCGCTTCATGCTTCTTGCTTTAAATTGATGGGGCATCACTCTCTATAATCTTGGAGGACAAATGATATTTTTCTTAAGCAGTGTCCTTAGTTTTCTAAGAACCATGTCGGTATGTTGTCTTACCATTTTTTAATGATTGTCAACCCAGATCTTATGCCTTGCCAAATCTTCTCGACCAATATTGGATAAGTTAGTCGGTGTCGATGTTGTCATATGCAACCATTACTTTCTTTAACATACTGCACATAATGGGCACTGAATCCCTTCTTGAAAGGGTCTGCTGTTGGATGTTTTACATGATTGACAAGTCTTAGTTTGAATAATTCATTTCCAAGAATTGACTGCAAGATCAATTTGCTTTCTTTTAGTATTTGATCTTTTCATAGTGTTTATGATGTACGGTAATTGAACTTTTTTACACTTTATCTGGTTTCAATTTGATTAGGATTGCTGATGCTGAAGAAAACTTAGGAGAAAGTGAAGTTAGAGAAGCTCATTTAGCCAAGTCCTTGTTTTATATACGGATTGTGGACAAGGTATTTACTGGCTAACAGTACAACGTCCAGTTCTATGGGTTGTCTGCTTTCTTCTATCTATTTCCATGCACTGACACACCTAACTTGTCTTCCTGGTATGCTCAGGAGAAGGCCCTGGAACAACTCAAGGTAACAGAAAGCAAGACAGTTGTGGTTGGGCAAAAGATGGACTTGGTTTTCTATACACTACAGCTTGGTTTCTTCTACATGGATTTCGATCTTATTTCCAAGAGCATTGAGAAAGCAAAAAAGTAAGGACGTGCAGAAGTTTTTACTGTTCTTAATTAACTGCTTTAGTCTCTGTCATTCAATATTCTGTATTGGAGCCTTGCCTATTTAGCAAATGACATGTTATTATGTTGATGACAGGCTATTTGAGGAGGGAGGTGATTGGGAGAGGAAGAACCGCCTGAAGGTGTATGAAGGCTTGTACTTCATGTCTACCTGAAATTTCAAGCAGGCCACCACTCTGTTTCTTGATTCTATCTCAACTTTCACGACTTATGAAATCTTCCCGTATGACACCTTCATATTTTATTCTGTCCTTACCAGCATCATATCATTGGATAGAGTTTCTTTGAAACAGAAGGTAGGCATAGTTCGCTATTTCATCATTATATTAGTGCTTGTTTCCTTCTTATCATTATTTTATGGTGAGATGCTTGGTGGGGAGTGTGCGTGCGCAATGGAGTGCTTTTTATGTGGTGTTCTTACAATATTTACCATATCTGTATCGCTGTGTGTGGCAGGTAGTTGATGCTCCTGAGATCTTGACTGTGATTGGGAAAATTCCACATCTGTCTGAATTTTTGAACTCTCTATGTGATTGTCAATACAAGTCTTTTTTCTCCGCATTTGGTAAGCATAAGCATACTTCTTTTATATGTTGTATTCCTGGTTATGTGTATTTACTTGTTTATATTTATGTGCATAACTGTATATCAATAGATTCCATAAAATAAACCAGTATATTGAGTGAAGTAACCAATTTCATCGAACGCTACAATATAGCTGCTCATTTGCACCTTCTTACCAACATGTTTTTGTCATTGCTCTGTTATATGGCCCCTTCTTGTTTATTTCATGCCTTTTAGGATCTTTGTGAAGGGTTTTTAGGTGGCGCTTTACTGAGGGGATAGCATTCGTTAATCATTTTACCATTACTACTTAATTTTACCTTGCTCACTTTCAGGCCCATGTTTGTATTCGTTTATGTGATTGATTAGTGATCTTTGATAGGTTTACAGTTGGGCCTATACAAAGCTGTTTTTTTATGGTTTATCATATTTGTGCGTTCCGCCAATAATGAAATTGGTGGATATCTTTCTGACTGTGAAATGGCGGTTTAAATATCTTCTCCTCTGCTTTGCCTCTTCCAAATGTTTGATTAGATTTTGCTCATCTGGCCACCTTCTTTAGAGACGAGGTACGGATGGAGTGTTGATATTGATTTGGAGTTGAAAGATTAGTGTTCCAATTGACAATTTTGAAAACTTGAGGTAAACGAGGATCGTAAGCCCTTTTAGTAGCTTTTGACTTGACAAGCACGTATAGTGTGCATAGCTAGTTTGATGGTACTTAATACACTGCGTACTCATTAAACCATTCATGCTGGATTTGACTCTGTAAGTTTTACGTTTTGTCCTTCCAACTGAAATTCGTCTGTTCTGACTTCCAGCTGGCCTGACGGAGCAAATAAAGTTGGATCGCTATTTGCGTCCTCACTTCCGGTATTACATGAGGGAGGTCAGGACCGTCGTGTATTCCCAGTTCTTGAAGCCGTATAAAAGTGTCGCCATTGAAGCAATGGCAAAAGCTTTTGGAGTAACGGTAGAGTTCATTGATTTGTAAGTGTATTCTGTTGTCTGCTATTCTTCTACTCAATGCCTTTTTGCGTTCTCCTTAACATGCTCCTTCTTTTTTTCTTTGGTGATGCGTTTACTTGAGTGTTTTTTAATTTTATTGTCTCCAGGGAATTGTCGCGTTTTATTGCAGCAGGGAAGCTTCACTGCAAGATTGACAAAGTCCATGTGGTTAAAAACTAAAGGTTTTTTTTTGATATCTTTGGGAATATCATGCGAAATCCATTTATCAATTGGTCAGGTTTTGATTTACCTAAATTCCGTTGCTGCGTTGTATACTTGTATAAGCTCAGCCTGGGTTCGCTCAAGCCGTTAGAATGGACCCGTACGTGTAATCTTGTTATATTAGGATTTCGTGTAATAGGGTTGATTTCAGGCTTTTCGCAACCTGCGATATAATTTTTACGTCACATCTTTTGTCTCATACGAGTGAAATCAGAAAAATACAAAAAAAAAAAATTCATATAAAAGGGCGCGACACTAAAAGGCTGTCTTTTATATTTTTCCGTTTTTCAGAATTTATTTCAACTTTGGTTTATATTTTTATGGTTTTTTTTCCATCATCAAGATAAAACGTGTGATGTAAAAATTTGTTTGAATCTAGTAATAGCTAGATGGACTACACAATAACAAAAAAGACCAAGACAAATGACACATAAATTTACATTGTGCTTGGAACTCGAAGAAAGTGAGAGAAAAAGATAAAAAAATGAGAGGAAAATTTTATTGTTCCAAAAACTAATATTTTTACTTTGTCCAAACACAAAAATAGGGGAGAATTTTTTCAAATTTCTCTTATTTTTTTTCTCTCTCTTGCACATGTTCCAAACAGAGCCTATGGGGCCTCAGTGAGTCTCGCTCCTAGTTCAAGGGGGTGTTTCTATAATTAAAACCCTACATTCGATTAAGTACTACAGTTCAGAGTTCAGTCCCTCGCCAAAGATAAGCCTTTCCGTTTAACCGTCGACCCGACCACTCTCTCTCTCCAAAATCGCCATGTCCATATTCCTCCGAGCCTTACCCATCACATCCCTCCGTTCCAAACGCCTTTATCTCTCACCTCTCCCTCTCTTGTACCTCAACTTGCAACAAACACTCGCCAAACCAAATACTCTGAGTAGGAGCAATTACTCTGTTTCTGCTTCACCAACTCCTTTTACTTCCTCAGAAAAAACCCGAAGTTCTTCGAACCCTAAATTACCGGAATCACCCTTCCAAGAATCCCTTGAATGGGTCAACAGAACTGGGCTGTGCGGCGAATTGGCTGAAAACGATGTTGGTAAACGGGTCAGGCTTTGCGGGTGGGTCGCGCTGCACCGGGTTCACGGAGGCCTCACTTTTCTCAACCTTAGAGACCACACAGGGATTGTGCAGGTTTACGAGATAAAAAAATGAATTTTTTATTTACCTCCAAGATTACCTTGTATGCATGATAAAAAAAAAATATATAAATGAAATTAAGAGTTCATACTATTCTGTTGCTACACAAGCCAGTGAATGTGGACTGGTGTTTGTTTGGTTGGTCGGGGTAGTAATTGACAGTGCTAACCAATTGGTGCTGATTAATTTATCAAATTTTAATTGATTTTCTATGTCTATTGTATGGATTGGATTAATTTATCAAATTTATTGTTTTATGGTTTATGCAATCTTACTGAGTCTGTATAGACGTTACAAAACTACTCGTGATCTTTTCTAGTCTTCATAGGTGATGTTGGCGTGGTTTGGTTTCAGGTTACCACACTGCCGGATGAGTTTCCGGATGCCCATTCTGTAATAAACGATCTGAGGCTCGAGTATGTGATTGCTGTTGAAGGTGTTGTTCAGTCTAGGCCCAGCGAGTCACTCAACAAGAAAATGAAGACTGGGATGATAGAGGTAAGTGTCCTATTGTTCCGTAAACACACTCAATGTCAGGATCCATGGACACAAGTGTATGTTATAGTTCACATTTGTATCAAGACAATATTGGTTTTCGTTGTTTGTGGATTATGTATTCCAATCAACTATGTTGGTAGATTGGTTTCTATTCGATAATGTAGGCCCTCTTGGAGCTTGAATGTATAATATATAATCCACCTCAATGGCAATGAGTGGAGAGGTCGCCTAGGCTTATATACGAGCTTTGGAGGTTATAATTAACCAATGTGGGACAAACTCTAACACTCCCCTGCATGTGAGACCCCTGACCGGCATGTGGAGAGGTAAAAAACGGATCCACAACATTGGGATCATAACGAAACATGATGCACTTATGACACAAACAACGGGGCAATAACCAAGAGAGTTTTGTCCAAAATCCGCTGAAAGCCTAGCTCTTACCATGTTAAAGCATCCAACTCAAAACCAGTTGACATTGAGTGGAGAGGCCGCCCAGGCTCATATACGAGCATTGGAGGTTATAATTAACCAATGTGGGACAAACTCTAACTATATCCATGGACGGTCGTGAGATGCAATCAAACAGTTGGTCTAGTTACCAAACAAACGGTGTTAAGAGCATAGGTACCTATCTTGTAATGGTCTGTTTCTGCAGTTTGTGTGGTAGTTACCAGTACTCGTAAACTGGCCTGTCTGAAAGTTAGTTTTTATTAGTTTTGAATGTAATGGGAACAGAGGCAGGATCCTAAATTGGGTTATTGTTAGTTGACCCAAAAAAGATGATGGATTGAATCTGGGCTTAGCATTTTTGGGTGGGCAAACGAAGCAGAAAAAATAATGAGAAGGCACCTTATAAATTATAATTGTGAGTAAAAGTGAGAAGCATCGTGTCACAAGGCTTTATCTGTTTTGCGATTGGATTGTGCTTTAGTGCTTTATGTAGTTTTTCACCCGGTTATTTTGGTATGCATGTTAGGTTGCTGCAGAGCATGTACAAGTATTGAATGCCGTGAGATCTAAATTGCCGTTCTTGGTTACTACCTCAGATGATGCAAAAGATTCTGTAAAAGAGGAAATCCGTTTGAGGTAGCTGGATTAAAATTGATCTCACATATGCTTAGAGAATCCTTATATTTGGCGTTTATCAGTGGTGATGCTTTAGTCATTTACCTTTTGTCAAGCACATATAAATACATGTTATTTGGTTTCTGATTTGTTTAGTTTTTTTCCTCACCTGAGAATTCAAGCTTAAAGTTTATATGTTTATTATACTCTTTTGAACCCAAAAGAACCTATATGTAGGAAACCAGCCTGGTTTTGGTCGCAATGATCCAACTAAGAGATTATTAAAGTTTCTCTTCCTTTTAAGAGTAGTCTGAACTGGTGAGATTCCCCTTCCCTACCTTCAGAAGAGATGACCCTCGTAATGGAAGTAAATTTAACCAAAGTTGCACATACGTCCTTTGCAATTATACAAGTCCTAATTGAACATTGGTTCCTATTCTATTAGGAGGCTGCAAGATTCCTTACTGGCTACTTGTGCCACTTTGTACAGTTTTTGGGGTCCTGATTTTTCTTGCATACGCAGACCACTGTTTGGTGTTGGTTTTGATAGATGGAGGAAAGTTGCTTGTTTAGAAATTTATTTGTTCGTCATTAATAGTTCTACTGCTTTATTTATGTTAATCTTCTTTCTACAAGCCATTTTGACTTGCTAAGGATTTAAAAGACTTCCAATCCCATCTCTACCAATGATATATAGGCTTGTCCATGTTTGTGTTCATTTTGATGCCTAACTCTATTAGTGCTATTGATTAGAAGGTCTTAAAATGCATGTTCTTAGGTATCGTTGCCTTGATCTGCGCCGGCCACAAATGAATTCACACATAATTTTACGACATAGAGTGGTGAAACTTATTCGAAGATACCTAGAGGATGTACATGGCTTTGTGGAGGTACTGTATTTGGAATTTTCCTTTTAACTTCTCTCTTGAAAATAATGCTTTCAGTATGCTTTTATGGTCTACATTCAGACTTCATTTTGATCCTGTCCTTTTCATGGTTATAAGGTAGATTGAGACCCCAATACTTTCTAGATCTACTCCAGAAGGTGCCCGAGATTATTTAGTGCCTTCAAGAGTTCAGGTATTTGGCGTTCCCTGCTGTCACTTGGCTACTTATTGCCATTAGAGCTTGCAAATCTGATTCAATCTAATGCATATTTTGAAGCCAGGAACATTCTATGCTTTGCCCCAGAGTCCACAGTTGTTCAAGCAAATGCTGATGGTCTCTGGTTTTGATAAGTATTACCAAATAGCGAGGTAAGTCTTTTTTTTTTTTTTTGATGGGTACTTCGATATAAATTGATTGCTGTGCTCATTTCTCAACCATGCTTGATGATTTCTATATTCTGCCACTAAACTTTTGTACTTTTTCTGCTTTCTTTATTTTTTGACATTCTCACCTTTACTCTTCCCTTTCTTTCTCTCTTGTCTCTTCACAACTTTTATCCGTAAACTTGTGTAGTTTTTCTTCATTTCTGTAATAATAGTTGTGCTGATGTTTTTGTTTTGTCCTTGGCAGATGTTTTCGGGATGAAGATCTTAGGGCAGATAGACAACCTGAGTTTACACAACTGGATATGGAGATGGCTTTCATTCCTTTGGAGAACATGCTGAAGCTCAATGAAGATTTGATTAGGCAGGTTAGTATGGTTGTTGCAAGGTGGTTAAAGTTTTGATATTACTTGATGCTGAAACACTGATAAAAAAATCTAGTAATATGATGGAGAAGAGGATGCGGTATAGGACGGAGATATATGTACCAGTCGCAAGTAAATTTTCTCTGACAATGTTCACGCTCTCAATTTGTAAGGAATTCCACATGAATTTAGACCAAGTAGGAAGTCATGTGATATGCCAGCTTTTCCTGAACATGTGCTTTATGTGTTTATTTGGCGGTAAAGTGAAACCTTTCTTTGTCAATCGGAGGTTTGGCAAACCCTTTGCTCAACTTGAAGTATGGCAAGGCCAATATGGAGATTATGAATCCCTTAAAATTTTGGGTCGTAATACTCTGTGACTAATAAATAGATTTTCTCGGTATACAACTATATGAACTGCTAATGAGAACCTTGCCCAAGTTAGTCCAAGTCTTATGTGGCATGTAATGGATCACCATTGTTATATTACTCCCTTTGTCCCACAATGTGCGTTTTTTTTGGGGAGTCCAACTCTTTGAGGAGCATCATCATGATGAAATAAAGATAATTTAATTTCCCCAAATACCCTTGAGTTGATATGCATCTTATAATTGGGGACAACAAAAAATGGAATCATGGGCCAAGAAAATGGGACACAGGGAGTAAATGTTTTGATTACTTTTCTTAAGCTGATTATGGGTGGAACCGGGCAGTAATCACTAGAATTCTTCTTGAACATGGATAGGTTTGGGTTATCTTTGCTTTGGCTCTGATTATGTCCATGGGACCTTTTTTTTTTTCTTTCAGGAAAGAAGTTCAGTCCGTATACTGCATCTATCAAGCTTTTCAAACTCAAAAACCAGTGTTTAGCTTAAAATATGTAGAATTGGGTAGATTAGTAAGACCATAATATTGCCGGATCTGTATTGTACCTTTTGAGTTTAGTGTGGATCTATGATAGAAACGACCGGGTAAAATTCTTTTCGAGCATAATACATCTCAGCTTGGCTTAGGCTTGTTAAGTCAAATGAGCTTGGCTTATGGTGTCTGACCTCACCTTTTAAACCTTTTAAAAAAATTCTAGAGCTTGATTTTTAGTGTACCAGGGAGCCAAACTTGCTAGTACATGAAGCTGTCTTATCTTACTGACATTGGTGTGCAGTGTGCACAGTTGAGCACCTAGTGTAGTGCAGGCCTGGTGATCTCTTGCTCATTGCTAGAAACGTTATTGCATTCCGTTGTTACGTACATAGATGTATGGCCTAATTAGTTTGGTTTTGTGTTGCTGTTACAAGAATTAATTTGTTCAATGTCACTGGAAAGGTATGACTAGTTCTGCTTAATTAGGTTTTTCTGGAGATCAAAGGTGTTCAGCTACCCGATCCTTTCCCAAGGCTTACATATGCTGAAGCGATGAGTCGATATGGTTCAGACAGGCCAGATGCTCGTTTTGATCTTGAACTAAGAGACGTAATACTCTATCTCTCTCTCTCGCCCCTCCCAACTTCTATTTGGATACTTTCCCAATCTTTTTTATGTTGATGAGCAATTTTCTTCGTGTTTGGTGTTTCTTGAGAATACCTGCTTTTGTTGTCTCTGTGATCTGCAGGTATCTGAAATTTTCACAGACTCCTCCTTCAAGGTTTTTACAGATGCCCTGGCAAGTGGGGGAGTTATAAAGGTATTGTGTGTGCCTTCAGGAGTGAAAAGCTATTCAAACACAGCCCTTAAGAAAGGTGATATTTACAGTGAAGCAATAAAAACCGGAGCAAAGGGTTTGCCTTTCCTAAAGGTCTTGGAAGATGGTAACGAGTGAAAACCAACAATCTGATTTTGGTAAAGGGATTTATATGGCTCATAACTCACGGGGTCTCTAATTTTGCTTTTAGGGGCCATTGAGGGGACTCCTGCGCTAGTATCAAGTTTACATCCTGCAAAAAAGGAGCTGTTACTAACACGATGCGCTGCTAGGTCCAGTGATCTTATCTTGTTTGCTGTTGGTCACCATGTCTCAGTTAATAAAACCTTAGACCGGCTGCGGGTGTATGTAGCACACGAGTTGGGCTTGATTGACCAGGTAAGCTTGTATTATGCCTTCAACATGTAAATTTTCGACCCTTATCTCCCTTTTTCTGACATTTTTTTTCCTTCTTCCGGCATGCAGGCCAGGCATTCCATACTCTGGGTGACTGATTTCCCAATGTTTGAATGGAACAGTTCAGAACAGAGGCTTGAGGTCTGTCTACTTTGTTAGATACTTTTGATTACTATGCATTGGAAAAGAAGTGGTAGTCATGCTTTCCCAGTGCTATGTTGTCATTTGTATTCTGTGTTTCTTTTAGGCAATTTAAAAACTGACATTTTCTATTTACAATTAAGTATGATTTTTCTGTATCGGAAAATTGCAGAAATTGTTTTTGTGGTTCTGTCAGTTGTCAAGACGAATCTGAGTGTTTAGTTTTTTTTTTTTTTTTTCAAGTAATGATTAAAGTGGTACTTTATCTTACTCTTGCTCGTGGTGGTTTGTAAGTCAATAGTGCAATGGAAAAAATAAAAACATCATCTAGTTTAGTCCCCATTAATGGGGATCTGGGACGGTTGGTTAGATTGGTTGCCTCTTTTTTTTTTAATCTATTGCATTTTGCATTTTGTTGGGGATGCTCTATATCATCAAACTTTTTCTCTATTGCAGGCTTTGCATCACCCTTTCACTGCTCCAAACCCCGAGGATATGAAGGATCTTTCCTCTGCTCGTGCCTTGGCTTATGACATGGTTTATAATGGAGTTGAGGTACTTACATATGGTACTCTTCGCTAATGCATTTCAGTTCTTGATGGTTGTCATCAGTTCCACATGATATTCAATTTGCTCTACTTAATCGGTGTGGTGCTATCAGATTGGTGGAGGAAGCTTGAGAATTTATAAGCGTGAAATCCAAGAAAAAGTTTTGGAAATTGTTGGCATTTCTCCTGAGCAGGTGAGGCGACTCTTCAGGAACTGGCAACTGATTACTAATTTCAGTGCCTTTGTTTTTACTGTAACCTTGCATTCTCTTCTACAGGCCGAAGCCAAGTTTGGCTATCTTTTAGAGGCTTTGGACATGGGTGCTCCTCCCCATGGTACATAATTCTATCTTTTCCGCGGTTCCCATTATCTAACGAACAATCACAGTCAACTATGTTTTGTTATATATCGGGCATCTTGTATGATGTATGTTTCAAGTTCTATTTATTTAACTGAGCCACGTATCTACATTGTTGTGGTTGATGGTATTCCATCACGTTAGACAAAAAATTGAAGCCAATGGTGGCGTGGAAGTAAATGGTGATGCTAAATAGAAAACCACCTTTTTTGTTCAAAAAAAAATAGAAAGCCACCTTTGGTGTATGGAGAGATTCAATTGTCCTTGTGATTTTCAAAAGTATTTTTCAGCGCTATGTCCAGCTGCTTCTGTCTATAGTCTCCAAGTAAAGAGATCCTTTTTTTTTTCTCCCGTTGAGAATTTGTTGTCTGGAATGACATTAATTCCTTTCTATAAGTTTCACATCACCATACTTAGATGCAAAACTGGTATGGGCGGAAAGTAGCGATTTAACTTTGGGACATTTACCATTAGGTCACCCTTGGATTCCATAATTAGCATCAGGTCAAGCCCAACTCTGAAAAATTCCCATCAACTCCCCAACCCGTATTAAAATGCCTAAATCATAGGGTACCCTATGAAAGTGCCTAAAATCCTAGGGTACCCTATGAAAGTGCCTAAACCACTAAACCCTATAATAGGAAAGTGCACCCTAAACCTAAATTCTAGGGTACCCTACGACTAGGGTACCCTATAAAAGTGCCTAAAATCCTAGGGTACCCTATAAAAGTGCCTAAACCACTAAATCCTATAATAGGAAAGTGCACCCTAAACCTAAACTCTAGGGTACCCTACGACTAGGGTACCCTATGAAAGTGCCTAAAATCCTAGGGTATCCTACGATTAGGGTACCCAATGAAAGTGCCTAAAATCTTAGGGTATCCTACGACTAGGGTATCCCATGAAAGTGACTAAAATCCTAGGGTACTCTATGAAATTGCCTAAACCACTAAAACCCTATAATAGGAAAATGCACCCTAAACCTAAACTCTAGGGTACCCTACGACTAGGGTACCCTATGAAAGTGCCTAAAATCTTAGGGTACTCTATGAAAGTACCTAAACCACTAAAACTCTATAATAGGAAAGTGCACCTAAACCTAAACTCCAAAAAAGAGTGACTTACCTTAGTGGTAATTAAAAAAAATAACTTACCTTATTGGTAATTAGACATCTCTTTTCTAGACCTAGAGGTAATAATCCCTTTAACTTTTTATTGAAGGTTTGATTCTATACTCCACGTTGATCTTTAACCATGGCATGCATGGTAGCCAGTCTAGTGACTGAACAATTTTGCTTTCTGCTTTGATAGCTGTTGTATCGGGTTGGATGCCTTGAGGAGTTACATAGCTGTATCTCCATATTTGATTTAAACATATCTGAAATGGAAGCCCATTCATTTGTTTGCTCAAAGCTTTGCTTTATTGGGGAATAGGAATTGTTTCGATTTTTGGTACCAAGGACTATTTACTTTCTTAACTTGTTTCTTTGACCGGACAACCAACATAGGAAAATATATTATCCCATACTGTAAATTTTGGTCTTGGATTAATAGTGAGGGGATAAGTACCACCCCCCAAGTATTGTACGTCTTCTATAGTGCTGAACATCATTTCCAACGGATATTTTAATCACAGCTGCAAAAGCTCCATCTGAACATGGGATATGTGGTCTGTTTTTGAATTATAGTCCAATCCTGACGTTTTAATCCGAATGGTAAAGGGGGCATGAGAACTAAATTGACGGACCCTCTCTCTGAAAACTGAATTCATTGGCCCTCTCTGGTGCAGGAGGAATTGCTTATGGTTTGGATAGGTTGGTGATGCTATTAGCTGGTGCTAATTCCATCAGGGATGTCATCGCGTTCCCGAAGACGACAACTGCCCAATGCGCTCTTACTCGTACACCCTCGGAAGTGGATCCTCAGCAACTGAAGGATCTTTCGTTTCAGACCATCCAGTAGCCTTTCCAAGTCACATTGGTAATCGTTCTCTCATTTGGGCGGAGTCTGCTGAAAATATAACCAGAAAAGCTATTTGAATAGCGGCATCCAAAATTTCTGTACGAACTCATTATTATTTGAGGAGAAGAATCTCAAACCAAAGGAATGGGGCTTGGGAATGGCAAAATCCCGGATGCTCATCTGTTGGTTTTGTCCCAAGTGGTTTCACTTTGGGTGCAGTAGCTTTGCTGTGTCTGCCCGACGACGGCCTTGGGGGAAGAATTTTGTCTAATTTAAAAACATTTTCCTTTCTTTTTAGTGTTCTAAATCCGTTTTGGTGATTGAAAAATATATTCAGATGAAAGCGAGCATCTTAATTACTATAAGTTATTTATGTTTGTATATTGCACTCTGGAATCAGTTTCTATGGAAAGCTTCCACCCTCCTTTGCCATGGGAACAAAAAAGCCCATCGTTGGTGTTCTGGCACAAACTGTCATCCTCATTTGTCTTGTTTTGTTAAAAAATGAGTAAGGATTTTTTCATGAAAAAAGGGTATTGGGGCACCACGTGACAGTGCCCCCTCCAACATTGAATATTTTTTCGCGTGGTTGATACGGTTTGTACACTTGCCAAACAACCGTAGGGACCAAGTATATATAGCTCCATGTTTGATGATCTTTCAATGCTGATATGCAAGGTCGAACACGATTCTATTAATTACAGGTTTATGTGGACTTTAACCTGGGACTAACCCCCAAGGGCATGGGCAGAGGGGATGGTGCAGTGCATTTGCAGTGCAATCTGGGCCGTTCAAATGTGTTTTCGACGGTCCGGATTTAAATAAAACTCTTCCATGTAAGTGTCCGGACCGTCGAAAACACTTTTGGACGGGCTGAAATTCCGACCTGCATAGTGCAACACATTCACTGCACTGTAGGGACCCCGGACTCCAAGGGCATGCCTAAAAAATAGTTGACAGTTAATTTCTGAGTTTGGCATCTGATAATCTGGGCTTATTGTTGAAGATTCAATGCATCAATACAAACACCACAAGAGTATTGTTTTGTGGTAGTTTATTCTCAATCTTGACATCTTCTTCAAGCCCACATAAGATTTTCTTTACTTCTTGAACTTCTTCAGGTTTGCTTTGCAGAAGATGAGATATTATTAGAAAATTGTGAGTTACAGTAGGTTCTTCATTACCCTTGATTGCCCATCTCTAATCCACTGAAAGGGCCTTGAGCTATGGTATCTTTGAACATCAAATTTAAACCTTCTACTGCAATTACAAATAGAAAAGGAGATAGGAGATCCCTTTTATAGCACTTATTGCATTTGGAACTCATTGCATGGGGACCCATAATCCATTAACAAGCCAAAAAAATCCATGTAGAAGATAGGCATTTCTTGATCCATTTATGGGTAAAGCCCATAATCTTCATCATTCCCAAATTGTAGTTTCAAATTTAACTTGTCAAAAGCCTTTTCAAAGTCAAGTTTTATGATTAACCCCATCTTTCTTCTTTTTTTCCAACCACCCACAATTTCATTGAGAAACAATTACCCAATGATGTTCTCAGGTTTCCTTTTAAGTTTCACTTGTTTGTTTGAACTGTAGTTAACTTTGAAAAATAAAATATGGTAGGTCGGCTTTTAATAAAAATCACCAAGCAAAATATATGCTGTCAATATACTTTCAAAAGGAAAACTATTACAGCATCATAGATGCGAATCCCGTAAAAGGCGTCTATTCTTTGGAAGTTTCTTTTCTTCACTTGTTTGTTTGGACTGTAGTTATATTTGAAAAATAAAATATCGTAGGTTGGCATTTAATGAAAATCACCAAGTAAAATATACGTTTAAAAGGTAAACTATCACAGTAACGTAATGCGAATCCCGTGAAAGGCGTTTATTCTTTGGAAGTTCTCTTTCTTCCTCGGATTTCTAAAAAGCGCTAGGATCATTCCTATTTATTTGCATGTGATAGAGAAGAAAATCATTTTGTCATGGAGGAGATGGTTACGGCAATTTGCAAGTTTAATCAGGTGTTGGAAGATGGTGGTGACCAGATGGAGGCTTGTTAGGCTATTTGGTTAAGATGGTAACGCTATTTTTAAGTAGGTAAATGAAAAAGTCATAATTCTCATGTACTTTTATACAACTGCGACATGGAATGCTGATTTGATTCCGAAAATCAAAGGGTTTTTGAAATCTTCGTGTGCCTTAAGTAGAGGCCAATGTGATTTTTAAATTTATATTCAATTTTTTACCCTTGGAAATTCTTATCAATTTTATATTCAAAATTGAGTTTTTGTAAGTAGAGAAGCTGGATCATGAGCGCAGGGCCGACTCATGTCATAAGCCAACGAAGCTAATGCTTCGGGCCCCCAAAAAATATGCAGACAAGAAAGGACCCCCAAACATGTAGGCCTCCTATATATTGTAATGGTTGTTTATTTTTGAATGATTATATGTTTAAATTTGTGAAATGATAAATATTTTGTAACAGTCTTTTTTATGATGATATGTGTTGACAATTTTTATTATGCAAAATATATGGTGGACCTTATCTAATGAGTCTGTTTCAAATCTTCAAAACTAATGAGTCGGCATTGCATGGGCAGGGGTATGATGGCCCAACAGAGTAGCACTCTGTTTGCCCCAATTGTTATTCAAAAGTATTTCCCTCTCTTTTTTGTGAATTCAAGTTAAACTTTGGGTGCATATAGGGTATCGCGTGGTGGTATCCGGGGACATCCGGCCATTCAAAACACTTTTGGATGGTCTGATCTTAAATACACTTTCATACCCAAATTCTTCTCTAAACAATGTGCATTAATAATGGTGGTCGACATTGGGAGGCGTTCTCTTCTTAGTTGTAGAGATTCCAATTCCATTATATCCTTTGAAATTGTCAAAACATGTTTTGCATACGTAAATTAAGCAAATTCGGTATTGACAAACATATAATTTAAAATTTGCATTCGTAATTTGTGATTTAATTACTTCAAGGTTTATTTTAGATTTTCTTTTTGTGGTCATTAATTACATTCCAAAAACACAAAAATTATACAGGCAATATCGTAGGTACTTTTGACTCTCAAGCACAATAGAGTAAGGCCATTGTTTTAGCAAGTACAACAAAGCTGTATATTATACATTTATCAATTTTCCAATTTTAATTTTGTGGTGCTTTTAATTTTGTGTACCGTTTTAAATTTTCTTCTTTGTTCGGTAGATATTGCCAACACCACATTTCTTTTAACCAAATCCATCTTTTTTCGGATTCCATACACTGCACTTTGGAAAACAAAAAGGAGCGTTTGCTTTTAATTTTGTGGTATGATTTAACCTGGAAAATCAATTTATTTCCATTTTACAAGGCATACAACTAGGACCCATTTTTGACATCACACAACTCCAACAATGTGGCCCAGTACAAAAAATGTCTACCAAATTTTATGTGCATAACCGAATTGAGTGGTCTTCCACTTTCGATTTTTGCTTTTGTAGTGCATAACGGCCTAATGTAGAGTGGCGTTCACCCTCGAACTTTGTAATTTTGCTTCGCCCTCTATAAAACTCACCATCTTTACCTATTTATTCCCTGAAAAAATCTCTTTAAAATTTTGATGGACTTTTTAGTGTAATATCTTTGGACTCTCGTTTAGTATTAATTCTGCGTCCACCACTCGGTGGATATACACCAATAATCAGTCGCCTCATTTAACGAATTATCCAACTAGGACAATAACTAAAATTCATAAGAATGTTCAACTCCATGGCATTAAAGAGGAAAGGGAACAGAATGTCCATATATAACTAGCCACTCATAAATAGATGGATTTTGAAAGAATAATGGTACGGCCACTAATTCAATTGAATACAAAAATGTCCATAAGTACGTGGATTTTGAAATAATAATGGTACGTCCGATCCGATGTACCTGATTATGTAACAAAAACATGCAACGAATTTTGTGGAGCCAAAAGGTACGAATTGGAACTCTATAAATACCCACTCAATACAAGTATTTTTAGTACACACTATTTTCCCCATTATCATTTTCTTCACCCTCTCTTCAGCTGTGGTCATAGCCCTAGCCCTAGCCATGGCCGAACTCCCACACCAAAACCCCCAATCCCCGCCAGGTCCTCTCGAAAACCCCCATATCCAGCACCAAAACCCCCCAGTCCCGCAAGGCCCTCTGCAAAATCCCCAAGTCCTGCAAGTCCCTCTCCAAAACCCCGAAGTCCCACCTCAAGGGCAACAGATTCCCGTGCCAAGGAAGGGTAAGGGTCGCCAAAGGGTGGACACAAACCAAAAAATGCAAAATGAGGCTAATCTCCAAGTAACCTTTTCGAAGCGTCGGAATGGGCTTTTTAAGAAGTGCAGTGAGTTAGTCACTCTGTGTGCTGTCGAGTTAATGATGATCATCTTTTCACCTAATGGCAAGCCGTACTCTTTCGGCCACCCTAGCGTGGACAACATCATCGACAGGTTCTTCATTGTGCCTTTGATTCCTTTAATCTATTCCATTGATTAATAAAAATATTCAAAAATAAAAAATAATAATCATTGACAGGTTTCTAAGTGGGATCCCTCCGCCCCCCCAGCCTTCCGACAACCTCGTGGTGGCTCAACGGAACGAAAACCTCCGTCTCCTCAATATGCAGCTGGCACAGGCGCAGGCTACGTTAGAAGCTGAGACCCAGACGGAGCTTCAGCTTCAACATGCTTCGGCTCTGCGTCGGACCCAGTACCAGTGGGAGGCTCCTCTCGAGGAGCAAACCCCTGATGACATTTTGCAGTTGCAGGCTGCCTTGAAGGCTCTCCAGGTTAACATTGCAACGGAAACAGAAAGGCGGATGCAACAGCAGCAGCAAAATCCTTCGGCTTTTCAGCTAGCCAGGCCGAGTGGTGATGGTGGTGCTTTTACTTTATATTATCACTTTATTTTTCACTATTTTCCCATTTTTAATTAAGTACGTGAATCACACCATGCATAGTAAAAGTACCACAGTTGTGTTAAACATTTGAATTCTGTAGTCAGTTCCTAATTAATTATTCACTTTTTTTTTTTGTTGCAATTTCTAATTACGTACTACTACCATTTTATATATCTCAAATATTAAATGTATTTAATTCTAAAAACTTTTTTTCGTTTCTCACAGCGTCCAGTTCCTTCGGAGTAGCTGGTAATGTTTTTCCAACATTTCCCCCTAGTCCAAATCCATTTGGAGAAGGTGTCAGTGGTTTGCCGCAATTTCTCGACGGGTCAAGTTCTTCTAGAGGAGTTGGTTCAACTGGGCCAAATTATTTTGGAGCTACTAGTAGTACTGGTGCTTTGCCATTCTCTGCCGGAGCCAGTAGCAGCAGTTTTCCGCAATTTTCTCAGTTTTCTACCGGTTCAAGTTCTGTTGGAGTTGGCGGTACTTGGCCATTTTCCACATGGTCTACTGGAGGCAGCAGCACTGGTGTTGCTGGTGCTTTGCCATTTCCTACATGGCCCAGTTCTGTTGCAGGCACCAGTGGTTTTAGTGGTGGACCTGGTGGTTTACCACCGTTTCCTGGCGGCAGTGGTGTACCATTTCCTGGCGAAGCAAGTCCTTCCGGACATGGGGGTGCTTTTAGTGGTGGACCTGGTGATTTACCACCATTTCCTGGCAGCAGTGGTTTTAGTGGTGGTTTACCACCATTTCCTGGCGAAGAGAGTTCTTCCGGACATGGGGGTGCTTTTAGTGGTGGACCTGGTGGTTTACCACCATTTCCAGGTAGCAGTGGTTTTAGTGGTGGTTTACCATCATTTCCTGGCGAAGCTAGTTCTTCCGGACATGGGGTACATGCTGTGCCATTTCCTCCCGGACCCAATTCATTTGGGCGTGGCGGTGCTTTGCAATTTCATCCAGGACCGAGTTCTTTTGAACGGGGTGAAGGCAGTGGCAGTGGAGATGGCGAGCACACTTCATCCCAACCTAGACGTGGGCGTGGTGTCCATGTCCGTGGCGGCCATTTCAGTTGGTTTGGCCTTGGCGCCCATGTCCGTGGCCGTGGTCGTGGTCGCGGTCGCGCCCCATCAGGCGGTGGTCGTGGGTCGTAGTTTTTTTTCTAAGTTTTGTTGATTTGTTAAGCTTTAGTTCCTTAATTTATACACAGCCCTTTTTTTGGAACTGCACACAGCTTTTATATTTGGTGGTGTTTATGTCTTTTATTTTGAACTGTAAATTGGAATACAACATACAGAGCTTCTTTTTTTGGATCTTAGAGATTATCTATGCTGTTTTAAATTATGTCAATTTTTTTTTATATTATGATTCGCCTCAATTTCTTGCTTGCTTGAAAAGTATGACGTTAATGGGTACTAGAAAAGTTTAACAAATGTTAGGATCCAAGAAAAGATTTCCGACAATGTACAAAAAAGAGAAATCAATGGTCCAGATTCACATCATCCCTCAAAAAAAAAATTTCTTTCGAAAATTTGTTTGATATTGAAGGAAGATCAAAGAAACAAAGATGCTAAATTTCTTTAGCTGTTGATTGCTACGGTTTTTTTAAATCTTTGTTCCTACATGTATTTATGAGAATATTTTTTCGTACAAAAAATAAACCATGGTATGGTGGTACCAGTTAAACAATGTGTTTCTTTTCATGTCAAACGTTGTGCAAAATACTGGTCGATGTTGCGAGGTTTTGCTCTTAGTTATCGACAATTACAATTTTGATTATATCTTTGAAAGACGGTCATGGTCAATATATGTTTTTCGTGCGTAAACCCAGCTAATTTGGTACCGATGAACATATAATTTCCAAAGTTCAATCGTCATTTCTGATTTACTTCCAGCTAATTTGGTTTCTTTTATACTCCATATTTTTTTGGTGGTCATTAGTTACATACCAAAACCCCGAAACATACACTAGGAAAATATCGTAAATTTTGACTGGGAAGCACAACAAAGATAATGCCAAGTAGTTTTAGTGAGTACAACAAAGCAAGTTATTATACATGGATGAATTTTCCATATTTAATTTTATGTTGCTTTTAATTTTGTGTACCGTTTTTAAATTTGTTCTTTGTTTGCTAGATTTTGACAAAACTATTATTTAAACCAAATCTGGACACATTTATTTGGCTTTCTCCATTAGGTAACGATCTAAAACAAGAATCTCCACCTCCAAAATTCAGATTTCCATACACTGTACTTTGAAAAACAATCAGGGGCGTTTGCTTTTAACTTCGTGGTATGATTAAAGCTGGAAAATTAATTAATTTTCAATTTTCACAAGGCATATTATTAAAGAATACCCAACGAGGACAATAACTAATTCAATTGAATACAGTAGATTAAAGAGGAAAGAAGACAAAAATGTCCCTAAATACGTGAATTTTGAAAGAGTAATAGTACGTACGATGTACCTGATTATGTAACAAAAACAAGCAAGGAATATCCTAGCAGAGTAAAGGTCGATGTACCTGATTATGAATTGGAACTCTATAAATACCCTCTCTAACACAAGTATTTTTATAGAACATACAATTTTCCTGGTATCATTTTCTTCACCCTCTTTCTTCATAGCCCTAGCCCTAGCCATGGCCGAAGTACCACACCAAGATCCTGAAGGTCCCCTCGAAGACCCCCAAGTCCCAGACCAAGACCGAGAGAACCCCATGCCAAAGCAGAGTAAAGGTCGCCAAAAGGTCACCATGGCCAAAATGGAAAATAAGAGTAACCTCCTGGTAACCTTTTCAAAGCGTCGGTCTGGCCTTTTCAAAAAGGCAAGTGAGTTAGTGACTCTTTGTGGTATTGAGTTGGCACTAATCGTCTTTTCGCCTGCCAATAAGGTGTTCTCCTTCGGCCACCCTACCGTGGACAACATCATTGACAGGTTCCTCCATTGTGCCTATGATTCCTTTAATCTTTGCAACCTATTTTAGTTATTAATAAAAACCTTCTTTTTGTTGTTAAAAAAAAAAAAAAATTACTGACAGGTTCTTGAGTCGGACCCTTCCGCCGCCTAACCCAACTGACAACATTGTGGTGGCTCAGCGGAATGAGAATGTCCGTCTCCTTAACATGCAGCTGACCAACGCGCAGGAGATGTTAGAAGCTGAGAGACAACATGGTCTTGTGATTGACCACACTAGGGTTGTAGGCCAGAGCCAGCACCGATGGGAGGCTCCTATGGAAGAGCTTAGCCATGACGAGCTTTTAGAGTTCAAGTCTGCCATGGAGACTCTCAAGGTTAACGTGGCAAAGGAAGTTGAGAGGCTCATGCAAGAGCAACAACAAAATCCTTCGACTTTTCAGACTAGGGCGAGTTCTTTTGGAGGTGGGGTAGGAGGAGTAGGTGGTGGTGGTGGAGGAGGAGGAGGAGGAGGAGGTGTAGAATTACCTGTACTACTTATATTATTATTGCTTTAATCTTTTGCCATTTTTAGTAATGTACATGAAGCACACCATGCACGTATAGTGTAGGCATATTAAAAGTACCACACTTGTCTTAAATATTTGAATATACGTAATTTTAATTCCTAAATTACAACTATATTTCCATTTAATGCAGGGTCAAATTCTTTTGGAGGTGGTGGTGGTGGAGGAGCAGGTACTTGTACTTCATGATTATTAATTCTTCAGTATTTTAAATCCCGAAAGAATCTCTCTCTAACCCCTTCCCCTCCCCCGGGCTTCTCCTCTCTTTCTCCCCTCCCCTCCCTCCCTCTCTCACTCCTCCGCCTCCCTCCTCCCCATTGTCCCCTCATCCGCCGTTTCGGTTTCCGGCCTGGACAGCACTGCTGGGTGCTGCTCTTCTCTGCCTAACGACTCGTCGGTCCGGCCGTCCACTCCGCGGATCTTTGCTGGAAGATTGTGGTTTCCGGCCTAACGGCCAGTGGTGGTTCTGCGTGCGTTTTGTTGGTGGAACTTGGTGGTGGGTTTGGTGGTGTTCGGTTTGATGGCGGTAGCTTCTCTTGGGTGGTGGATCGTTGGCTGCGACTTGTCTCTTGGGTCTTGGTTACGGCTTCCTCTCCTCTTGCACTAACCTTGGTTTTCCGATTTGTGTGACCGCCTTTGGTGGTACGTCGGCGCTGGTTCTATTTGCTTGAGGGCGGCGGTGGTGGCTGTTGGCTTGGAGATAGGGTTTTTTGGTTAGGCTTTCGGGTTGTATTTGGGTTGCCCTTTGGGCTAGGCCATGGGTGTTTGTGCTTATTGTTGTATCTGGTTTGACTCCTATTGGAGTCTAGGCCTTTAGGTGTTTGGGCTTCGGCCCTTTGGGTGTTTCCTGGGTTGACTTCTTGCTAACCTATGGATTGGGTCTCGGATGGGCTTGATCTGTTCTTTGCTTTGCTTAGGATTCGTTGCCATCATTCCTTGCCCCTTTGGTCTTTGTTATATTTCAAAGATTAATAAAATTTTTAGCCTTTAAAAAAAAATTCTTCAGTATTTTACAATTTTAATTACATACACTATGCATGTATATATATAGTGTAGTTTTTTTTTAAACACCAAAACAATTTTTTTTTTATTAATCAAAGCTTGAGTACAAAATTAAAGAGACCAACCAGCCAAAAAAATAAAAATAAAATCACAACACAATTAGATAGCATCCTAAAATTGGCGTAGGTTATAAAAAGTAACATACTTAATTATCTTAAATAGATATTTTGGATTTATTTGATTCCAAAACCTTTTCCTTTCTTCTAGCAGGTTCGAGTTCTTTTGGAGGTGGTATTAGTGGTGCTTTGCCATTCTCTACAGGAGCGGGTTTCTTCGAAGCCAGTAGCAGTGTTCCTCCATTTTCGCAGTTTGGAGGTGGCACTGATTTTCCTTTTTCCACATGGTCTGTTGGAAGCAGTAGTACTAGTGTTGCAGGTGCTTTGCCATTTCCTACATGGTCTAGTTCTGTTGGAGGAAGCAGCGGTTTTAGTGGTGCTTTGCCACCATTTCTTGGTGAAGTTAGTTCGTCTGGACATGGTGATGGCGATGGCGATGGCAGTGGCAGTGGCGATGGTGTTTCATTTCATCTGGAGTCGAGTACTTTTGGACGTGGCAGTGCTCCTCCGGGGCCAAGTTCTTTTAGATGTGGCAGTGCTTTTCAATTTTCTCCTGGACCAAGTTCAATTGGACGTGGCGATAGCCGTGGTACTGGTAGTGGAGATGGCGGTGCTATGCCACTTATAGGGCCGAGTTCATCCGGATGTGGACGTGGACGTGGCCGACCACGTGGGTCCCGTGGCCGTGGTCGTGGATCTAACCGTGGTAGTGGTCGTGGGTCGTAGAGATTATCTTAGTTGTGCTAATTTATAAGTGTTATTCTTTTCTTACACAGCTTTTGTTTTTGGTGGTGTTTTATGTCTTTTAGGTTGTACTTTAAATTGCAATACACATCTTTTGGGTCTTACAGATTATGTATGTTAATTTAAATTATGCTAAGTATTCTAGATTATCTTTCGCCTCAATTTGTTTTTAAAGTTTTCTGAGAAACTATAATTGATTTTTTTTTGTGTGTGTGTGTGTGAGAGAGAGAGAGAGAGAGAGAGAGGAGGATTTTTACATTTTTTAGCTATTAAGTTGATTTTGTATCCCTAAGTCACAAATTTTCAGACGTAGTAAGGCATTTTGTAATTTTACGACATTTTTATGGGATGTTCCTCTATGAGTCCTCTACGTTCTTAAAGCCTTATCTTTGGATCTCAGCCGGTCCCAAGCCCGGATAAAGGAGGAGGGTTGTGCGTTAGGTAGCTGACAGCCAGCATATAAAAAAAACCCGTTAGAACTTTATGACATGAACCTTAATATACAAAAGTTCGAAGTGGCCAAGGCCTTGAAGAGGATGAAACCGGGTAAGGCCTTAGGACCAGATGATATCCCCATTGAAGTGTGGAGAAGCCTAGGTGACTTGGGGGTGACTTGGTTGACAAAATTGTTCAACAAGATTATTTTATCTAGGAGGATGCCCGACGAGTGGAGGAGGAGTACCTTAGTACCTATCTACAAGAATAAAGGGGATATTCAAAGCTGCAACAACTATAGAGGTATTAAGTTGATGAGTCACACGATGAAGTTGTGGGAAAGAGTTATTGAGCATCGATTGAGGATGGTGACTACGGTGTCGGAGAAACAGTTTGGGTTCATGCCTGGACGATCAACTATGGAAGCTATTTACTTACTAAGGAGATTGGTAGAAAGACATAGGTCAACGAAGAAGGATCTCCATATGATTTTCATAGACCTGGAAAAGGCCTATGATAGGGTGCCTAGAGACATTATATGGTGGGTTCTGGAGAGAAAGGGAGTGACCAGAGGCTATATTGACGTGGTTAGAGACATGTATGAAGGGGCAGTCACTGCCATTAAATCACCAGCAGGAGAAACGAGTGAATTTCCCATTACAGTAGGATTGCACCAAGGGTCTGCCTTGAGCCCGTACCTTTTCGCGTTAGTTATGGATGAATTGACTAGGCACATTCAGGAGGATATCCCATGGTGTATGTTATTTGCAGATGACATTGTCCTTGTAGATGAAACGGCTAGTGGTGTCAACACTAAATTAGAAATTTGGCGGGAAGCATTGGAGTCTAAGGGCTTTCGGATAAGTAGGAGTAAAATTGAGTATATGGTCTGCAAGTTTAGTGATACCAGAAGTACGTATGAGGAAAGAGTGAGGATCCAAGATCAGGAGATACCAAAGAGGGACCATTTTAGGTATTTAGGATCTATTATTAGTCAAGATGGAGAGATTGCGAATGATGTGACTCATAGGATCCAAGTGGGGTGGCTCAAGTGGAGGAGTGCTACTGGTGTACTGTGTGACAAGAGGGTACCAACAAAATTAAAAGGAAAATTTTATAGAACTGCCATAAGACCAGCGATGCTTTACGGGACAGAATGCTGGCCTATTAAGAAGCAGCAAGTGAACAAGATAAGTGTAGCGGAAATGAGGATGTTGAGGTGGATGTGTGGTAAGACTAGACGAGATAGGATTAGAAATGAAACAATTCGCGAGATGGTAGGCGTAGCACCTATAGAGGAGAAGTTAAGGGAAAATAGGCTAAGGTGGTTTGGGCATGTCTATCGTAGACCAGCGGATGCAGTAGTTAAGAGAGTGGATAGGATAGCTTTGGGTAGAAACGCACAAGGGAGGGGAAGACCTAAATTGACATTAGATGCGGTAGTACGCAAAGATCTGAGTATACTAGGTTTAAATGATGAAGCAGCACTGGACAGAGCTCAATGGAGAAAAAGGATTCATGTAGCCGACCCCAATTGATTGGGACATAAGGCTTGGTTTGGTTTGGTTTGGTTTGGTAAAATTCCTTTAAACGAAGTCTAGAAAAATCTCGCACCCAGTTGTACTCTGTTTTGCTATTAATGTTGAAAATTTGTGTTTTTGGTGAATTCAATCTATTTCCCCATCTTATTATTTTATATAATTTTTATGAGAGGTACCCACATGTGTCCCACATGTGTCTACTTGATTGTGGCCAAAATTTAGAGCAAAATGCAAATAGATGAATTTTCAATAATTCATATACTAAGCTGTGTTTTTGCTACCGTGATGCTGAATTTTGCATTCATGGTCTGTGTTATCCTATTTCGTAAGGATAGTTCTTGACCTCATAAATTTTTGGATAATTTTGACACTACGTGCATATGAGTTCTTTTTATGTAGTAAAATTCTTATTCTCAAGAATTCTTGGAGTAGGTGTCGATTAACTTATCATTTTAGGGATCATGCATATGCATTATTTTCATGAGTTCTTTTTCTAAATGATTCATGTTCCTACACAACATGTAGGATTTGGTGAACAAGAGAAGGATATAAATGATACAAATTCAAAGTTACTTAAAGTGCAAAGGAATGTGAGTAATCTTATACTTTGAAATGAGAATTTTTATGAACTCTTTTCTATGAAAATGCTATTTATGAAGTGATATGTCTATTTGTTTTTGAGTTATATGTTTACGAAGTATGTATGTATGCCATACTTTTGCTTAATTTACCTTATGTGTCCGTTGGTGGATTCCAGAATAGCCAGCATTATGTATGTGCCTTCTTGGAGGGTTCTATAATATCCAAGTATGTGTCCTTGCCGATGGGTACTATAATAATCGGCTGGGATCCCGACATATGTGATGTACATATAGGGTAGGCATTGTGGTATTGGCTATGTAAATGTGTCGATTAAAGTTCCTCAAGTTTTTACGTGAAATGTCTTTTGATTCTTTTGAAATGCTCACAATCATTTTGCTACATGTATGGTGTATTCAAAACCCAAATTAGAGTACGAGTTTTACTCACTGAGTTTTCAGCTGGCGGCTTATTTATCAATTTCAGGCGATGGAGTAAGATTAGTTATGAAAACTATTAAGTATGACGTTTTGTGCAAGTTGACTTTGTGAAATGTTTTGCATATAGAAAGGAAAACTTGTATTTTGGCATGTTTTGTAATAGTCTCCCTCATGGACAATGGTGCATGTATATATTTTTACAAGTGGTGTATGTAAACTATATGTTATGGATATGTAATGGATGCTTTAATGTATGTATGCTCTGGACCAAATGGGTAGTGCTAATTTCACTTGATTGAGTAATTGGAAGAGAGTGATGCATTCTGTTGTAATTGGAAAGACCATAGTAAATTATATGGTTTTCATGTGTTACTCCAAGTCCCCAACATCATTTATTTATGTATTTTGATCTGCAAAGAAAACTTCATTAATCATTATGGCGAGGATAAAAATGAAATTGATTTTACCTAGCTCACGATCCACGTATCTACCCAGCCGCCACCTCAAACTTTTTACCTCGACATACAACGCGATTGTCATCTTTAGCCTTCTCTCTCCGTTGCCATCTGATTACTCATCTAACCTGGGGCAAGAAAGCTTTTTTTGGATAACTAGATGTCCGGACCAGTTTTTGCGCACTTCAGCGAGAAAGCCTATTAGTCATATTGCCTTTAGGAGGTTATTGACTACGCCTTCCTTCTCCACCACTCTAACCGGGTATGTGTTGCCATTTTTTTTTTCCGGTCGGCATGTGTTGCCATTGTAAACCAAGCTAATCTCCTGATTGATTGCTTCAAAAACATTGGTAAGAATTCACCTTGCCAACTGAGAAAGAAGACCGTTTAGAAGTTACCTCATCTAGAGTTATAGCATCACCCCAGTTTTTACCCATGTTGAAAAAGGTGCCTGAGTTCCAAAGATGTAGAGAGGATGCCCATAGCAAGTCAGCACCACACCTCCCGCCCACTTATTCTCAGCCTTCCAATCAGGGCTCTATTTTTTAACTTCTGCAAACAATTCCTCAACCAGCATAGACCTGCTTCTTCTAACATAGACGATGTTTCCTCCAAAGAAGCAAAAGCCAGAAGAATCAAATTCCCTCCCAGGCTTTTAACTGAATATTGGGGGAAGGTGTTTAGGTTTTGTTTGTGTTTGTCTGTGATGATGCTGCTTGCTCCTCTAGATTGGGTGGAGGTTTTGGAGTTAATCAAACTTAAAGTTGCCTTTTGGGTCAAAACTAAGTGGGGTCCCTACACATACTCTATTGATGATTTTATTTACAACTTGAGAAGTATATTGGCTGCTATTTAAGTGTTAACTTTGGCGAATGACTGTGCTTCATTCTCTGCTGCTACTTATTATCATTTATGGGGTGTCCCTTTATTGTTGCCGCAATCTGGGCGCACTTCATTTCTTATGGGATGTTTGATCACTGCTTGGTTACTGCTGCTATTCATCATATTTCTGCTGCTATTCCTCATATTTCTGCTGTTGTGTTTCTGTTGTATTTCTGCTACTTTTCATCATTATTCTGTTGCTGCACTTCGTTATGAGTTTGGATACATTTCACGGCCAAATTGTTCATGACTTTGGAAGTTCTGGATATTGGTTTTGTTCCTAATGCTATATTCAACTATGCTTTGTCGGATGTATCAGATGAAGGCGTTGCTTATGTTCTGATACTGTATCTTCTGGATTGGTTGTATTTTTCTTTGTTGACTCCTTATTAGCTTGTTATTTCCCTTGGGTTCTTGGATGCAAGTGATTATCGTGCGGTTGGGTACCAACCTAGTTGGGATGCTTCCGCTCGTTGTGATGCTATTTTTACTCGATCCCTTTTGATCTTTGTAATCTGTTTCCAAAGATTAATAAATTTCTCTTTTTCTTTCAAAAAAAAAAAAAAACATTTTCTCACAATTCCCCAACATTATTTCAGGAAAAGCATTTAAATTTACGGGTTCTTACATGAATTGTAATTGTGATCATTATGGTTTATTAATTTATGCTTGTTATACCATGCTTTAGAAAAATAAATGACCTTGTTGAAAGCGATTGAAAAATTAAACTTTTATTTGGGTTGGGCTTGGACATATTAAATGAAGCTCGATTATAAATAGGCCGGACTTCAGAATGCACAAATCTCATTATTATTTAATATACGCCCAACCTAGCCCTGTGTATGTGCACCCCTACACTTGATTCATTTATGGGAAAAGCCCGTAATCTTCATCATTCCCAAAAAAGTATCTCCAAGTTGTAAAAAGCCTTTTCAAAGTCAAGTTTTATGATTAACCCCTTCTTTCTTTCTTTTTTCTTGCCACCCACAAATTTCATTGCGCAACAATTACCCGACAATGTTCTCCGGTTTTCTTTTAAGTTTTTGATGAATTGTAGTTATCTTTGAAAAATAAAATATGGAAGGTCGGCTTTTAATGAAAATCACCAAGCAGAATATATGTTGTCAATATACTTTCAAAAGGTAAACTATTATAGCATCATTTCGAATCCCGTAAAAGGCATCTATTCTTTAGAAGTTTCCTTTCTTCACTTGTTTATTTGGACTGTAGCTATCATTGAAAAATAAAATGTAGATGGTTGTTTTTTAACGAAAATCACTAAGGGCGAAATATACACCGTCAATATATTTTCAAAAGGTAAACTATCACGAATCCCGTAAAAGGGGTCTATTCGTTGGAAGTTTCCTTTCTTCATTGGATTTCTAAAACGCGCTAAGGACATTCCTATTTATTTACATGTGATAGAGAAGAAAATTATTTTCTCATCGAGGATAACAACAATGTACGCGATATAGTGTAGAATAGAAAATGGGAGGGTGGTGGTGGCAATGGAAGAGGTGGTTATAGCGATCTACAATTTTAATTAGGAGCAAGAAGATGGCGGTGAGCAGATGGAAGCTTATTAGGCTATCGGGTTATAAGATGGTAATGCTATTTTTAAGTAGGTAAAAGAAAAAGTCCTAATTCTCATGTGCTTAATTTTATGCAACAATTTGTGACGCGAAATACTGATTTGATTTCAAAAATCAAAGGGTTCTGGAATTTCCAGATGACTTAAGTAGAGGTCAATGGGATTTTTTCAATTTATATTCAATTTTTTGCCCTTTGAAATTCTTCTAAATTTATATTCAAAATTTAGTTTTTGTAAGTGGAGAAAGTGGGTTATAAGATGTAACTTGTAACCATAGATCATGAGCAGGGCTATAATGCCCCAACAGACTAGCACTCTATTGCCCCAATTGTTATTCAAAATTCTCAAAAGTTAAGCAATTTGGTAGGTGGGTGCGTGTAGGGTATTGTAGCGCGTATTCCGATCATCCAAAATATTTTTGGATGGTTCGGATTTTAAATAGATTTTTACACCCTAATTCTTCTCTAAACGATGATCATAATCCTGGTTGATGTCGTGAGACTCTTCATAGTTGTTGACTATTACAATTTGAATTAGATCTGTGAAAGGCGGTAATTGTCAAAACATATTTTACATATGTAAATTAAGCAAATTTGGTATTGACGAACTTATAATTTCAAAATTGCAATCGCCATTTGTGATTAAATTACTTCAAGGTTTATTTTAGATTTTCTTTTTGATCATTAATAACAATTCCAAAAACATGAAAAGTGTACGAGGCAATATCGTAAGTACTTTTTACTCGTAAGAGAAAATAGAGATAAGGCCATTGTTTTAGCCAGTACAACAAATCATTTATGAATTTTCCACATTTATTTTTATGGTGCTTTTAATTTTGTGTACCGCTTTTAAATCTTTTCTTTGTTTGCTTAGATATTGCCAAGTGCCAACACCACAGTTTTGGCTTTAGTAAGTACGTCAAAGCAAATAATACAATGATGAATTTTCCGCATTTAGTAATATGGTGCTTTTAATTCTGTAATACCGTTTTTAATTAAAATTTCTTCTTTGTTTGGAAAATTCATCATTGTACAATGATGAATTTGACATTGGATTCCAGAATTAAAAGCATCATATTACTAAATGTGCGGAATTAAAAATGGATTTTGAAAGAATAATGGTACGGCCATGTACCTGATTATGTTAACTACTTGGTTACTTACCATAGTCCCTCATTACAAAAACATGCAAGGAATTTGGTGGAACCCTATAAAGAATACCCAACCAAGACAATAACTAATTAAATTGAACACGTAGATTAAAGAGGAAATTAAGAAAAAAGAAGTCCATAAATATGTGGATTTTGAAATAATAATGGTACGTACGATGTACCTGACTATGTAACAAAAACATGAAAGGAATTTCGTGGACCCAAAATGTGTGAATTGGAACTCTTTAAATACCCACCCAACACAAGTATTTTTAGAACACACAATTTTCCCAGTTATCATTTTCTTCACCCTATCTTCAAAACCATGGCCCAAGTCCCAAACCAAAACCCCCAAGTCCCGCAAGGCCCTCACCAAAACCCTCAAGTCCCTCTCCAAAACTCACAAGTCCCGCAAGGCTCTCTCCAAATCCCTTATGTCTTGCAGCAAAACCCCCAAGTCCCGCAAGCCCCACTTCAAAACCCCTTTGTCCCGCAGCAAAACCCCCAAGTCCAGCAAGGCCCTCTCCAAAACACCTATGTCCCGCACCAATACCCCAGAGCCCCTCTCCAAAACCCCCAAGTCCCGCAAGGCCCTCTGCAAAACTCCTATGTCCCACACCAATACCCCCAAGGTCTGCCCCAAGACCCGCAAGTCCCTCCTCAAGATCAACAGGTTCCCGTGCCAAAGAAGAGTAAGGGTCGCCAAAAGGTCGACGTGACGTCCAAAGTGCAGAATGAGGCTAACCTCCAAGTAACCTTTTCGAAGCGTCGCTCTGGCCTTTTTAAGAAGGCTAGTGAGTTAGTCACTCTGTGTGGCGTGAGTTAATGATGATCGTCTTCTCGCCTCACGGCAAGCCGTACTCTTACGGCCACCCTAGTGTTGACAACATCATCGACAGGTTCTTCATTGTGCCTTCGATTCCTTTAATCTTCTTTTTAACCTATTCCAATGATTAATTAAAATTTTCAAAAAAAACAAAATAAAAATCACTGACAGGTTCCTAACTGGGATCCCTGCGCCCGCCGGCCCTTCCGACCACATAATGGCGGCTCAACGGAATGAAAATTCTCGTCTCCTCAATATGCAGCTGACACAGGCGCAGACTATGTTAGAAGCTGAGACACAGCGTGATCTTGAGATTCAACACGCTTTGGCTGTGCGTCGAAACCAGCACCGGTGGGAGGCTCCTCTCGAGGAGCAAAGCACTGATGAGATTTTGCAGTTGCAGGTTGCCTTGAAGGCTCTCCAAGTTAAGGTGGTAAAGGAAACTGAAAGGCGCATATCAGAGCAGCAACAAAATCCTTTGGCTCTTCCGCTGGGGCTGAGTGGTGGTATTATCACTTTTACTTTTCACTATTTTCCCATTTTCAATTAAGTACGTGAATCACACCATGCACGTATGTAGGCCTATTAAAAGTTACCACAATTGTCTTAAACATTTGAATCCATATAGTTTAGGCTTAATAGAAAGTACTACTACTATTTTATATCTCTATATATCTCAAATACTAAATGAATTTAATTCTAAAAACTTTTTCGTTTCTCACAGCGTCCAGTTCCTTCGGACCAGGTGGTAACGTTTTCCCACCATTTCCCCCTAGTCCAAATCTTTTTGGCAGTGGTTTTTCGCAATTTCTGGACGGGTCGAGTTCTTCTGGAGGAGTTGCTGCTGGTTATCCGACCTTTTCAACCGGGCAAAATTATTTCGGAGGTAGTAGTAGTAGTGGTGTGTTGCCATTCTCTACTGGACTGGGTTTCTCAGGAGCAGGTAGCAGCAGTGTTCCGCCATTTTCTCAGTTTTCTACCGCTTCAAGTTCTGTTGGAATTGGAGGTACTTTGCCATTTTTCACATGGTCTGGTGGAAGCAGCGGCCCTAGTGTTGCTGGTGCTTTGCCATTTCCTACGTGGCACAGTTCTATTCCTGGCGAAGCAAGTTCTTCTGGACATGGGGGTGCTGTGCCACTTCCTCCAGGACCGAGTTCTTTTGGACGGGGAGATGGCAGTGGCAGTGGACATGGTGGTCCTATGCCACCAAGTTCTTTTGGTCGTGGGTCATAGAATACTATCTAAGTTTTGTCTGATGTATTAAGCTTTAGTTCCTTTATACACATCCCCTTTTTTTTGAACTGCACACAGGTTTTTTTTTGGGTGTCGTTAATGTATTTTATTTTGAACTTTAAATTGGAATACTGAGCATACACAGCCTTGTTTTGTTTTAAAAATGAGAGGTTTAAGGATCTTCTCCGAAAGTGCAATGGCCACATCATTTTAGACGTGAATATCCAGTAGAATGAAAATTTCTTTATTTGCTGAAAAGATGAAAAGCAATTGGCAATGTCCAAAGAATGTCAAATGTTTATGCAACTTTCTTTCACTTCTCATGGACCAAAATGGGAATCTGCCATATGAATTTTACGAGGAAAAAGAATAGCAAATTATAGATTGAGGAGATTATAATATGAGAAACAAGAATAGCAAATATATACAACAATTTGCAAGTTTAATTAGGAGCTAGAAGACGGTAGTGAACAGACGGAGGCTTGTTACTTGTTAGGCTGTTGGGTTAAGACGGAAATGTTATCTTTTATGTAGGTAAATAAAAAGAAAAAGTCATGATTTTCATGTGCTTTTATCATCAAACAACTACGACATGGAACACCGATCTATTTCGAAAATTATAAACTATAAAGGGGCTTTCTGAAATCTCCAGATACTTTTTTTTTTTTTTTTTAACACAGCGAAGAAGAATTTTTCTAATATATGATAAATACAAAGACTAAAGAGAATTTGGACACACCAGCATTACAACTGAAGGCAGAAACCTCATTGAGATTGACTCATTGACACTTTAGCCTCAATCAATCATATTCCATCCAACCCAAAAGGGAGAGGGTTGGAAAGTGGCCAACATAAAGAGGAAAAATAAAAACAAAATACAAGAAAAAGAGAAAAGTCCTTTATGCTTACTTATTTGGGAGCTGTTTTTGTTGTATTGTCCTGTTCCCTTTTGGGGCAATCTGGTTTTTCTGTTATTTTCTCGTCCCTTTGCTTTACTTCTAGTACCTGCTAGAGTGCTAGTTGTTTTGCCTTGCCTTATCCTTGCTTTGTGCTTGGTTTGGCTTTTCTTGATATACCCTTTGTCGAGTGTTAATAAAAAGTTTTGTTGCCGATAAAAAGAAAAGAAAAGAGAAGAGTAAAAAATCAATAGCAATTGAGAACCAATGGCTACTGGACTTGAACACTTGCAAAGTCAATACCATGATTCTTGAGTTGAGACAAAACAAGTAGTCCAAGGAGCGTGCAAGCTGGTTCGGGACACATTGCTTTGTTAAAAAAAAAAGCACCACCAGCAATAATACTTTAAACAATGTGTTTTTTTTTTTTTTTTGTTTCATGTCAAACGTTATACAAAATATTGGTTGATGTCGCAAGGCTTTCCTCTTAGTTATCGACAATTATAATTTGCATCATATCTTTGAAAGACGGTGGTTAATATATGTTTTACATGCATAAACCCAGCTAATTTGGTACCGATGAACAAATAATTTCAAAAGTTCAATCGTCATTTTTTATTTACTTCGAGGTTTCTCTTACACTCCTTATTTTCGTTGTGGTCATTAATAACACACCAAAAACTGAAAAAATACACCAGGGAAATATCGTAAGTGTTGACTGGCCGGCACAGCCAAGCAGTTTTGGTGAGTAGAACAAACTGACAAAGAAAGATATTATAAATGGATGAATTTTCCAAATTTAATTTTATGGTGCTTTTAATTTTGTCTACCGTTTTTTAATTTGTTCTTTTTTTACTAGATTTTGCCAACACTATTATTTACACTAAATCTGGACACATTTTATTTGGCTTTCTCCATTTGGTAAAGATTTAAAAAAAGGGTCTCCACCTCCATTTGTGGGATTTTTTGAAAAACAATCAGGAGCGTTTTCTTGGGCGTCCGTTGAACAAAAAAAAAAAAAAAAAATTGACATTCACCTTCTTAAACTATTTTTTCCCTTGAAAAGTGTCTTTACAAATTTTATTGGATCTTTTAGTGTAATTTAACTTCTTTTTCCTAAGAAAAAAAAAATTAATTAAAGGAAATAGCACTACAAAAAATTCAAATAAAAAGCTAATAATAAGAAGGTAAATCCCAATAACTCATACGACAAACTTGGTGCAGTGCAGGGCGGACATGAGATGATCCCCTGTCGCCACAAAACTCCAAATATTTCTACGAATTATACTACTCTTTAAGGTGAATTTTAAAAGTTCTATAAGATTGGCCTTGCAAGTCTCATGGGTGGCCAAAAAATTCATAAATTTCCTCTAGACCCGTGGGAAGAAACTCCTAAAATTCAATGTTATCGGCTTATTTTGGATCGTGGATACAAAACATATACTCCTATATATTTTTTATTTATGGATTATGGACTACACTATTTGATTTTTTTTTTTGAAGAGAATTTTTTTTTATTAATCTTGAAAATGATACCAGACTAATAGGAGCAGGGAAACAACATCATGTTCAAGAGTAATTTGCCTAATCCGAGACCCAAACCAATTGATAAGAAACCAATCGATGACACCCTTTAGGACAAAGCCCACCTAAAGGGCCGATGCCCGACATCCTAATGAGTCTAAAACTACTCAAAATTTACAATCAGCTCATAAAACACCAAAGGGCCTCACAATGCCCAGATAAAATGGGCTAAGCCAAAACAATGAAACCCTAAACAGTAACTCCCCAAAGAATGCCACCACCTCCGCTGCCAAACCCCGGCGCTCCATAGCCACCTGAAAAGAGTCGACCGATGCCACCACCATCACCGGGACTAGGGAAACAAGCCCCTTTTGCTGCCCCAGAGAAAGCTCGACCACCCCTACCAAGTACACCAAATAGAGACGCAACGCTGTTGCCCAAACCATCCCCAACCTAGCCGTACCATCAAACTACCCAGAAAAACAACACCAAACACGCTGTCCAGCTGGAAGATCAGACCCCCGCATTGCCGCACCCTCTTGATGACCGACCACAGCCGCTCAAAGACACAAAATCCCCCTAAGGGGTAGCACCACGAGAGAGCTAGCCACCACCAGGAAAAAATACCGCCGTCTCTACCACAATCATCATCGTCATATCCGGAAACCACGATGCCCCACCGCCAAAAACTACACCACCACAAGCCGTTGGACCGAAAACCGTGAACTTCCAACAAAAGAAAGCACTGGTGGTCTCATAGTTTTTGGGGTGTCTACATTCCATTCCAGTGTTGGTTTTTTATCATTATTGTATTTGTTTGGATTACTTTTGTGGGTTTGTAGTTTTGGTGAGGCTGGTTGATTGCTTGCCAACCTTGCCTCTTGTCAGGAGCTGTGGCTTTTGTTTCTTTCGAGAGGGTTAGGTTGTGATGTCGTTTTTTGTGCTCCCTTTGGTATGTTGTTTTTGGGTTTCTTAGTTAATGAAATTCTTTTTTTGCCGTGCAAAAAAAAAAAAAAGAAAGCAGCGTGGACAGTAGCCAGACTAGCAAGCAGTTAGGCGAAAAGAAGCTGCAAACGTTGCAGCCCAGTTGGGAACCAAAACCAATGGGGAGGGAGGATTCGTTTGGGAGATAAAGAAGGAGGGACGAAGGGATGGAGGGAGAGGGAAGCAGTTGGAAGAGGGAGAGAGGAAAAACCTGGGGGGAGGAGAGGGAGGCGCTGCTTCCCCACCCCACAAGACCAGGCGGAACCCTAGATCTAGGAAGAGAGATGTGAGCCGAAGAGTTAGAGAGAGAGAGAGAGAGAGAGAATCCAAGAATCAATTTAAAATGGGCCACTTAGCCAAAAATCCAAAACATTTGACATTTTTAAAGGGAAGGACAATGAACTTTTGCATTCGAACATAAAAACATAAAACATTTGATATTTTTAAAGGGAAGGACAAGGAACTTTTGCATTCGAACATAAAAACATAAAACATTTGATATTTTTAAAGGGAAGGACAAGGAACTTTTGCAATAGAACATAAAGACAAAAAAAAAAGAAAGTTAAGTTTTACTAATTTTTTTAAAATTTTAAATTCGAATATAAAATTCAAAAAAATCTCCACCCTACCTCCGGCAGACCACCACCCACCTTTGGCAACCACTTCTGGCGACCAAAAAAATTAGTGAGATGTCACTAATTTTTAAAAATTGTAATTTCGAACGTAAAATTCAAAAAAATCTCCGCCCCACCTCCGGCCGACAACCACTCCACCTCTGGCCAACCATTTCCGGCTACCAAAAAAATTACACTACAAGAAAAAATGTCTATTGTGAGGATTGAGTTTCCTCGCCAAAGAACCAAATTTCCTCGCTAAAGGAATTGGCGAGGAAAATATTTCTCGCCAGGTTTCCTCGCCAAAAGGTCGTCGCAAAAGGTATTCTAGCGAGGAAAAATAAATTTCCTCGCCTAATCTGCCAATTGGCGAGGAAATTTTTTTGTCACCTATTAGGAACAATTGGCGAGGAAAAATTTCCTCGCCTATTCGGACCAATTGGCGAGGAAATTTTGTTTTCCTCGCCTATTTGGAACAATTGGTGAGGAAATTTTTCCTCGCCTATTCTAACTAATTGGCGAGGAAATATTGTTTTCCTCGCCTATTTAGAACAATTGGCGAGGAAATTTTTCCTCGCCAAAACTCCTGAAACAAAAACAAGAAGAAATCCAATTCTAGCTTCTCTGCCTCCGCTGGGAATCGAACCTGCGACCTCCTCTCAAGCAACGCGCGCCCCATCCACCACACCAACTTCCATTTCAATGCAAAGTTCAACAACTTTTAATATATAACCTTTTGTAGTTCTTTTTACCTCACTATTTTTTTTAAATCTTTTTGTCTAAATTTGGTCTCTTTGTAGTGTTTCTTTAAACTTCTTTCTTAAATCTTTTAATGTTATTTGTTTTTACTGAAGTTCTTATTTTTTATAATTTGATATTTTTCTATACCCTTTTATAAGTCTTTACTTGTTAGAATTACTTAACTTTGCATTTATATATTTGTTTATTTTTAAATTGAATTTTGTTAATATGTGCCCCCAAGGCACATGATAAGAACACATTAATTGCTCCACCTTACTCCACTTCCACAAGGAATTAAAGTAGAGTAATCAATTGTGTTTTGGAAAGATAAATCTTTTTTTGATTAGACGAAAATGCCACCAACTACCCATACCCATGGAACAAAAACCTAAGATGCAATACTTGACCAAATAAAAATGAAAATTATTTGAGAATTAGTTGGCCAGTGTTCTCCCATAAATTTTTGGAACATAATTTTAGAAAATTAATTATCAAACATAAACCCAAAAATGAAGAAATGTTGTTGGGTGAGACCTAACCACCTTCTTCGTTCCAATCGATAACATAAATTCTTCTTAACATCATGTTTTTAAACATTATTAGTATGCTAAAGAGTAATTTGGAATTTATTGACAAATAATTGATCTACTCTTTGGCTTTCTTGAATTTTTTAAACTTCTTATCATGAGAATTTACTTCACTAATTTGTTTTGAAGAGAAAATGTAAAAGTAAAAGAGGACTAAATATAAAACGATTAAAAACAAGACAACATTAGCCCAAATTCTAGTTGAAGGGAAAAATCAATTGCTTTGTGTTTGTAGACCATTTTGGTGAGTGATGCCCGTAGGATTTTTTTCTCTTTAGCGGGTTTAAACCGAGTTGAAACACTTATTAGAAAACTAAAGGGCAGTTGAAAAGATAGCATTGAAAGAGAAGTTAAAGGGTAATTTTTTTTAATGACCGTTAAAGGGTAATTTAGTCTCATTAGAAACACGTTTTCCTCCTAGACTGTATGATACCCACCTTTGTTTCAAAATGAATGATCGTTTTAGGAGACCAAATCATTTTTCTACTAGAGTAATAATAATAATAGATTTATATGCAAATGACATGGTCAATATGATATGTATACATTTAGTCTCACTAATTAGTATGTGCATACGACAAATAAGTTCTTTTATTATAATTTTAGGGTATCATAAATAGGATAAATATCTTACCATTGGGATAATACAACACATCTATATCAAAATCTAAATAGTCCTAGAAAAGGTGTGGAAATATTTCGTCACCTAACATTAACATTTGGCGACGAAACAAAATTTCCTCGCCTATTCTGAACAATTGGCGAGGAAATTAGCATTTCCTCGCCAATTCTTAGTTTTTTTGCGAGGAAAAATAATTTCGTCGTCAAATCTTAGCTTTTTTGCGAGGAAAGATAATTTCGTCACCAAATGGGTACCCTTTAGCGAGGAAATATGCATTTCCTCGCCAAATCTTAGCTTTTTGACGAGGAAATATAATTTTGTCGCCAATGTTAGCTTTTTTGGCGAGGAAAGATAATTTCGTCGCCAATCTTTGATGTTTAGCGAGGAAATTCAAATTTCGTCGCCAAATGGTAGCCTTTTAGCGAGGAAATGTTCATTTCCTCGCCAAATCTTAGTTTTTGGGCGAGGAAAGATAATTTCGTCGACATAGTGTACTCTTTGGCGACGAAATCGATTTCCTCGCCATAAAGACCCATTTGGCGAGGAAATTTGAATTTCCTCGCCAGCTTTCGTCGCCATAGTTACTTTTTGTTGTAGTGTTAGTGAGATGTCAATAATTTTTAAAAATTCTAATTTCGAACATAAAATTCAATAAAATCACCACCCCACCTCCGACCGACCACCACCCAACCTCTGGCCGACCACTTCCGGCGACCAAAAAAATTAGTGAGATGTCACTAATTTTTAAAAATTGTAATTTCGAACGTAAAATTCAAAAAAATCTCCGCCCCACCTCTAGCCGACAACCACCCCATCTCTAGCCAACCATTTCCGGCGACCAAAAAAATTAGTGAGATGTCACTAATTTTTAAAAATTCTAATTTCGAACATAAAATTCAAAAAAATCACCACCCCACCTCCGACCGACCACCACCCAACCTCTGGCCGACCACTTCCGGCGACCAAAAAAATTAGTGAGATGTCACTAATTTTTAAAAGTTCTAATTTCATATAGAAAATTCCAAAAAATCAACTCCCACCTCCGGCCAATCACCGCCGCACCTCCGGCCAATCACCGCCGCACCTCCGGCCGACCACTTCCGGCAACCAAAAAAATTAGTGAAATGTCACTAATTTTTAAAAGTTCTAATTTCGTACATAATTTTTTTAAAACATCAAATTCTACCTCCTGCTGACCACCACCTCACCTCCGATCGGCCACTTTCGAAGACCAAAAAATTCACTAATTTTTAAAAGTTCTTATTTCGTACATAAAATTAAAAAAAAAAAAATCAACTTCTACCTACGGCCAACCACCACCCCACCTCCGGCCGGCCACTTCCGGCGACCCAAAAAATTAGTGAAATGTCACTAATTTCTAAAAATTCTAATTTTGTTCAAAAATCATGCTCATTATTATAACATCCTGAATTTGAGAGTACCATTACACAATCAGCATGGCAAAGGATGAGGAACAGCAGCAGCAAAACAGAATCCATGAGATTGGGACGCAATCATCATCAATACTCGAACTTCAAAACCACTTCACATATCAAGAAATGTAGTGATAGAAGGTAGCTTATAAATATGTCTAGCTATGTAGAGATCATGGCCCAAAGTCTAGTCATGCAACAAGGCTAAAAACTGACATATAAGATCGAAATTAAGTACGGTAATAGCTCTAAAGCTGACAGCCAGAGTATACAAGAAAAAACTATACCCTTGAAACATAACAACGTAAACTATAGAGCCAAATGACAAATTAGTTAGCTGTACAAAAACTTGACAAAATGATCAACTAATGGCATAGGATTCCACCTCCACTGTCATTCTATTGCAGCACACGTACATAAATTATCAATAAACATGAGTACACAAAAAAAAAAAAAATCCTAGAAGTTTTCCTCCAACCGAATTGATTCAACCTTTAGCATATCCAGATTCTTTCTTCTTCCTCTTCTCTTGGCGCTGGACAAGATACAGTTAGTTCTTGTTCATAATGTGTAGACTAAACCATGGGGGTATTACCTACAGGATCCCATCTAAACAAATGGTCCTTCTACCTTCTTCAAAGGAATGGGATTCGGCTATGCATAAGGGTCAAAACATCGAATGAATGGCATTTGGCTGTACATAAGTACCCTTTATTTGGCATTACATCAAACAGTTTATGAGCATTTTTTCATGTTTGGGCCAAAACCAGAATCACAGTCGTATAAGGAACACATTATTTCTTGAGCATTACATCAAACACTTAGCGAGCATCGGTAACATGGCAAGTCTCAGGGCTCATATCTACTTCTACGTAGATTTAAAATCTATAGTAACTTTTGATCATAGCCCAAAAACTTCATCCAAAATCAAAAGCTGACACCATCATCCACTTCCATTGTCACTACAACTGGACCACCCAGTAGTTCTCTGGGTACAAAACTAGAAGATCGAACTACAACTTTCCTTTTGAAGAATCCAGAATCTTAAATTGAAAGTTGCAGAGAAACTGTAGAACAAATTTCGTTGGGGATTTTTCAGAAACACCTAGCGTGCATAGCTCCAGCCGAAACCCCCCAAATACTACTCTGAACCAAAAACACAGCACCCAGACAAGACAAGCAGAGGGAGATACAGAACAGAGACACAAACTCCAAATTCAAAACTAAAATCGAAAAGTACCGTAGACACGAAGCTGGAAAGAAGTCGCCATGGCTGATTATAGATGAATGTTGCTGAAGTTTGCTTTTGGAGAGCAGCCCATAATCCTATTGATATCTCTTTTACTACTTCAATTTTCAAATTCGCTTCTGATTCAGAACTCTTTTGAACGATCTGATTTGATTTGATCTGATAATTGTGCAGAATTCACGAAGGTCGCGTTTCGTACTACGATCAGATTCGTGGTGCTGGGATTCGAAGGGTTCTTCAGGTCACGGGCCATGTTATTGGCCGAAAACAAAAAAACTAGTGAATACTTACTAGTTTTTGGGCGCCCTTCCTTTGAATCTGAAAAAACGCGTGTCCTTCCATTGAATTTGAAAAAATGCTTGTCCTATCTTTAAAAGGGGTAAAAAATATTGTATTTTTGACTAACTTTTCCATTTAAAATTTGACTACACTATTTGTTATCAATGTACCTTGAAATATTTGGGTTCTCATTTAGTACAAATCCCGAGTCCACCACCGACTTGGTGGATATATACCAGTAATCAGTCACCTAAATTAATGAATACTCAACCAGGACAATAACATATTCAATTGAATCCGTAGATTGAAGAGGAAAGAAAACAAAAATGTCCGTAACTAGTCACTCATAAATATTTGGATTTTGAAAGAATAATGGTACGTACGATGTACCTGATTATGTAACAAAAATATGCAATTTTGTGGACCCAAATGCATGAATGGAACTCTATAAATACCCACTCAACACAAGAATATTTAGAACACAATTTTCCTAATTAGCATTTTCTTCACCCTCTCTTCTCTTGGTGTGGTCATAGCCCTAGCCCTAGCCATGGCCGGAGTACCAAACCAAGACCCCCAAGTCCCCCTCCAGGACCCCCAAGACTCCCAATTCCCAGACCAAGAACGAGAGAACCCCAGGCCAAAGAAGAGTAAGGGTCGCCAAAAGGTCAACATGGCCAAAATGGAAAATGAGAATAACCTCCAAGTAACTTTTTCGAAGCGTCGGTTTGGCCTTTTCAAAAAGGCCAGCGAGTTAGTCACTCTTTGTGGTATCGAGTTGGCACTAATTGTCTTTTCACCCGGCAATAAGGCGTTCTCCTTCGGTCACCCTAGCGTGGACAACATCATTGACAGGTTCCTTCATTGTGCCATCGATTGCTTTAATTTTTGTAACCTATTTCAGTTATCAATAAAAATCTTCTTTTTGTTGTTCGAAAAAATAATAATTATTGACAGGTTCTTGACTTGGACCCTTCCCCTGCCTAACCCCATCGACAACATTGTGGTGGCTCAACGGAATGAGAATGTCCGTCTCCTCAATATGCAGTTGACTAACGCACACGCTATGTTGGAAGTTGAGAGGCGGCGTGGGCTTGAGATTGACCACGCTAGGGTTGTACGTCGGAACCAGCGCCGATGGGAGGCTCCTATCGAGGAGCTTAGCCGCGATGAGCTTTTGCAATTTAAGGCTGCCTTGGAGACTCTGAAGGTTAACGTGGCAAAGGAAGTTGAAAGGCTCATGCAAGAGCAACAACAAAATCCTTCGGCTTTTCAGACCAAGGCGAGTTCATTTGGAGGGGGAGGAGGTGTGGAATTGCTTGTAATTCATATTTTTATTGGTTCACTATTCCCATTTTGGGTAACGTACATGAATCACACCTTGCATGTATAGTGTAGACATATTAAAGGCACCAAACTTGTCTAAAAATTTTAAATATATGTAGTTAATTCCTAAATTAATAATTTTTTTTTATTTATTTAACGCATGGTCAAATTCTTTTGGAGGTGGTAGTGGTGCAGGTGAAGGTACTTATACATCATGATTATTCATTCTTCACTATTTTACAATTTTTAATTCCATACATGAGTCGCACTATGCACGGATATACTATATAGTGTAGGTTTATTTTTTGAACACCAAAACAATTTTTTTTTTGAAACAGAAAAAAAATACTCTCTCTGTCCCTATTTTACTGTCAACTTTTTTTTATTTTGGGTTGTTTTTTATAAGTGTGTGTTTTGATAAGTTAATAGGTAAAAGTTTGTACAATTATTATTTTGCCTTTTTGGAAAGTTAGTGAATAAAGTGTTAATGGGTAAAAATGAAAGATAATTTTGGAAAGTGGAGGTAAAAGTTGATGTGAAAAGTGTAAAGTTTTGATATGAAAAGTGTAATGATGATTTTTTTAATAAGTTGGATTTACGAAACAATACACTTAAAAAAGGATGGAGAGAGTATGATATATTAATACTTGACAATGTAGGGATAGTAATTTCTCCATATCCAATGGATACCCCGCCCATATGGAGACGGGGTTTACTCAAAATTTTCTCCAATAGGGATGGGTATGGTGGGATTGAAAGAAAACCCGCTAGGGTAAGGAGCGAGTCTGATTTTGTAATCTTCACTCCCAAATATCCGTTCCTGCCCCATACCCAATTATATCTAATATATAAAGTATATTATAACTTTACATATATATTATTTATAAATATGTATAGATCTTCAGTATCTTATGTAAATTTATACCAAAAATCTTATCAATTAGACAATTACTACCTATTATTATAGACTATTTAACAGCCAAGCAACATACGTATGAATCTTCAGTTTCATTCTTGATATATATATATATTTTGATTTGGATATGGGTATATTTGAGGAATCTCTGATCCCGATCGGGAGGCGGGTTTGATTTTTTATTTAATATCTCCAATGGAGGTCGGGGCGAGGATGGTGAAAGACCCTCCGGTTGCGGATTGGGTATGGAATAGAGTCCCCTAGCCCTATCCATACCTTACCCGCTGCCATTCCTACAACAAAAGGGTTCATCTAGCACAAAAAAAGGGCAACACCAGTACAATAGCATGGTGAGATCCCGAAGTGATAGCATCCAACAAAGAGTTGAATGATTATGCCAAAACAAAAACAGATATCCCGAAACACAAATATTTACTCCCACTAATCAAAGAATGAGCACCAGGATTAAAGAGAACAAACGCATGAAAAAACGGCATCACAATGCAATTAGATAATATCCTAAAATTGGCGTAGGTTATAAAAAGTAACATACTTATCTTAATTATTGTGGATATAGTTAATTCCTAAAATCTTTCCTTTTTTCTAGCAGGTTCGAGTTCTTTTGGTGGCAGTGGTTTTTCTCAATTTCTCGACGGGTCGAGTTCTTTTGGTGGTGGCAGTGATTCTGCTTTTTCCACTGGGCTAAATTATTTTGGAGATGTTGGTAGTGGTGTTTTGCCATTCTCTACCGGTCTGGGTTTCTTAGGAGCCAGTCGTAGCAGTGTTCCGCCATTTTTTCAGTTTTCTACCGGTCCAAGTTCTGTTGGAGTTGGCGGTACTTTGCCATTTTCCACATGGTCTGCTGGAGGCAGCCGCAGCAGCACTAGTGTTGCTGGTGCTTTGCCATTTCCTACATGGTCCAGTTCTGTTGGAGGCAACAGTGGTTTTAGTGGTGCTTTGCCACCATTTCCTGGCGAAGTGAGTTCATCTGGACATTGTGGTGGCGGTGGCAGTGGCAGTGGCAATGATGTTTCATTTCATCCGGAGTCGAGTTCTTTTGAACGTGGCAGTGCTTTGCCATTTCCTCCGGAGCGAAGTTCTTTTAGACGTGGCGGTGCTTTGCAATTTCCTCCAGGACCAAGTTTATTTGGACGTGGCGACGGCAGTGGCAGTGGCAGTGGAGGTGATAGTGCTATGCCACCTATTGGGCCGAGCTCATCCGGACGTGGCCGTGGCCGACCATCTGGGTCCCGTGCCTGTGGTCGTGGGTCTAACCACGGTAGTTATTGTGGGTCTTAGAGATTATCTAAGTTGTGCTAATTTATAAGTAATTTCTTTTCTACACATGCTTTTGTTTTTGCTGGTGTTTTATGTCTTTTAGTTCGTACTTTAATTTGCAATACATATCTTTTATTTTGGGTCTTAGAGATTATGTATGTTGCTATAAATTATGCCTTCTTCCCTTCATTTTGTTTTTTCCCCCCTTTAACAAACTACAACTGATTTTTTGTAGGGGAGAGAGAGAGAGAGAGAGAGAGAGAGGAAGAAAGAAGTCAAGGACAGAATGAGGTCTTTTGCATTTTGCAGCTGTTAAGCTGGTGGGGCCTAGTGCTGACATAGCAGTCACGTTGGCTGTAGTGGTCGGCATTGTTGTGTCTAGAGCATATTATTGAAATAAACAACATGGAGCCACGGGACTAGTAGGGGCAGTCGCCCTCCTATGTCTTAAAAAATTTGTTCTATTATATTAAAAAAAATATTTATCATCAAACTATATAGTCCCGTCTCCTCTCCGTTTTTCGTTAAAAAAAAAATTGTAACAACTTTAATATTTATGTCCCTTCGAGGACATCCGACAAAAAAGTTTTAATATTTATCGAGCTATGAAACAACTTTGTACTAAAATTGGTTTTAATAAGGTTTAATTACAATTCTTTTAAACAAAACAAAGCCCAAAATTTATAACCCAACTCACTTCAGGGCCAAACTCAAGGCCAGGTTCATTTTTAAAAACTAAGGCTCACTGAAATTTCGGAAGCCCAAAACTCTTTAACGTGGGTTGTGTAGACATCAAAGTGAAGGCGAAAGAAATTGGGGGCTCGCAAAACAGTCGATTCTCAATTGCAAGAATTGAACATTCGGTTTAAGAAAGACACAATGGAGTTGCTCTTTCTCAGTACATCTTTAGATCCTCGTGATGGCTTCAGATCATTCAACATTGAAGATACTTGCAGGCTTGCAAAGAAGTATTATCCAATGGATTTCACTGAGTAAGAAAAGTACCACCTGAGATATAAATTGCAAAATTATAAGCTTGATGTGTCTAGGCATCCTGAGTTTCAAAATCTGTGAACGATTTCAAAGTTGAGTGATTGCTGGCGAAGATAAGAAAGTGCACGATATATCATCTTTTTCGATAGGTTGATTCAGCTTACATTAACTTTGCATGTTTCAACGGCTACAACAGAATGTGCATTTTCTACTATGAAATGTGTGAAGACAAGACTTCACAATAGGATGGAGGATGATTATTTAGCAAATTTCTTGATCACTTATATTGAGAAAGCTATTGTTTGAGGGTTGGATGCAGACTCTATCATTGATGCTTTTAATAACAAGAAAGAGTGTCGAACACAGTTTAAGATGCCTGATTTCAGTAACCACTAGATAGGATTAGATAGACGTTAATACCTTTTGCAATCTAAGTTGATATTACAAACATGTTTAGTTTCATATGTATTGGTGTTATTTTGTATACATTTTTTTTTGAGTTAATAAAAATTCATATCATTGTCTTAATTTTAATTTTTTTATTGTATATATCTGTCCCCCCTATGCCAAAATCCTGGCTCCGTCCCAGGAAATAAATGTAAAAGAAATGTAACAATGGAAATTACCCCATTAAATTCTTCCACCTCATAAGCTAGTTATATTTACCCGTATCAGATTTTGAAAATCTCCAAAGATAATTACTTATTAAATTCACACGGATTTATAAAATCTATTCTTTCTAAGTAAATCATTAATATATATTTTCACCTGAAAAGCAGGAGAAATCCCTATAATATCTCTCGCTTTTCAAAGGACACACACCTCCTAATTAGAACCTCTCTTTCTTGGAAGGAGAACTAGTGTTTTTTTCTCATGGATAAGAAAAATATGGGTGGTCGAAAAATTAGGTTGGTGATCACAAAAAATGCGAGTGAATCACAATTAAATTTATTGAAACGTCGATTTGGCATTTTCAAAGACCACATGACATTTGAGTTTTCAATAAGGCCAGAAAGCACAACATGTGTGAGCTAAAGAACAAGCTTACCGCAGTGAAAAATGCAGGGGAAATTGAAAGGAAGAGGAGATGAAATTCAGAAAGAAATTAATTGAGCTAGGCTGAAACTAGAAGTATATTGTGGGCTATATTTTAGAACAATTTATGGAGAGAGTGGACAAGAGACTGGATCAACTCAAGAAGCTAGAGGTTGGGAATCCTTCTCCATTTTGATGACGGGGCGGGTCCAAGCTCCGGAGTTTTTTTTCTGGCTCAGAGATTGAAATATAAGCAACTCTTCTTCTCTCCCTAGTTTTATAATCTTCTTTTTTTTTCTCGCTGTTTCCATTTTCTTTTTGTTGTTGTCGTCATCGTGTTGTTGCTTGGTTGTAGTCTTTTTCTGCAACATTGCTCGATTGATTTGGCGGTAAAGTTCCCTCCAAAAATTATTATGACAAATAGGTATTTCGACAAATAGGTAATTATCAAACAAAAAAATTCTGAACCAAATTTCTTTGAAACCAACCACTCCTAGAAAAACAAAAAAGTAACAACATTCTATTTGAAACAAACCTAAAAAATATAATGAATTGGGTAACAAGCTCATCCATAAATAGTCTGGTAGCTAGGTATATATCCTTGTATTCTTGAATGACTTCCACATTCACAGAGTATCCCGCAAAAATATATTCTCTCAGTGCCAAAAGATTGTCTCGTCCACAAAACAACAACTTAAAAAAATGCATTCTTATTGTGAAAGATTAAAAGGTTTTCTTGATTATTAAAATTACTCATTAGTATTGAGTTTTAATAACTCATTGGTATTGAGTAACGAGTGGTAATAACTTTGAATTTTTCTCGGTAAAAGTATATTAATTTTAAGTTCTCGTTTCACGGGCGGGTGGTACATTGTTTTGGACGGAGGGAGTATAAAATTTATCTCAACCCATAAAGCTAAAAATTGGTACATACCCTCCAATTGCCATTGATGGAGAGTGGGTATGTTGGTTTTTTTTTTTTTTTTGAGACTGGGGTGACCTTATAGCCTCTGGAAACAATTACAAGGTGGTCTAAGGGCAATTGGACAAATAATGACTTTTTGGAGGGAACTTTACCACTAAATCACTTTATTGCATGTATGTGTTAGTTTTAACAGAAAAGTTAACGGCTTCATTTTGATTCAAAGTTGAGGGGGTGTAAGTATCTAGTAATGAAGTTAAGGGGGTGTCTTTCAAAATTGGACAAAGTACAAGGTGTATAAGTCAAAATTACCCTATTTTCAAAAGGTAAACTATAATGGCAACGTAAATGCGAATCCCGTAAAAAACGCCTATTCTTTGGAAGTTTCCTTTCATCCGATTTCTAAAAAGCTAAGGTCATTCCTATTTATTTACATGTGATTGAGAACAAAATCATTTTCTCTTCGAGAATAACAATGTAGGCGACGAAGGGTAGAAAAGAAAACGGGAGGGGGTGGCAGCGATGGAAGGGGTGGTTGCAGCAATTTGCAAGTTTAATTAGGTGCTCATGAGCAGGGGAAGAATGCCCCAAAAGACTGGTACTCTATTCCCCAGTTGTTATTCAAAATTCTCTCTCTGTTTTTATTTATTTTTATAAGGTATTATCTCTTTTGTTTGTGAGTTCATGTTAAACTATGTACAAAATATTGGTCGAGGTCGCGAGACGTTCTTCTTAGTTATTGAGAATTATAATTCTAATTATATCCTTTGAAAATGTTAATTGTCAAAACATGTTTTACATACGTAAGTTAAGCAAATTCGGTATTGACAAACTTACAATTTCAAAATTGCAAGACATTTTGTATTTAATTATTTCCAGGTTTGTTTTAGATTTTCTTTGTGATCATTAATTACATTCCAAAAACACAGAAAGTATACCAGGCAATATCGAAAGTTTTGGCTCGCAAGCAAAATAAAGATAAGGCCAATGTTTCAGCAAGTACAATAATACAGACTATTATACAATGATGAATTTTCCACATTTAATTTTGTGTACCGTTTTTAAAAATGTTCTCTGTTCCCTATTTAGATATTGGCAACAGCACTATTATTTAAACCAAATCAGGACACATTCGATTTGGCTTTCTCCATTAGGTAAAGATTTAAAACTAAGACGTTTTTTCTAATTATTTGTTGACAATTACAAAATGAATTATATCTTCGATAGAAAAATGTTAAAATTTGCTTACAAGACTATCGGTAAGGCTTATTGTCAGCCTATCAACCCAGTGGGCTAGTAAAAGATCATTTGGGACTTGTAATCCTTTTTTTTTTTTTTCAGCATTTCAAATTCTCTTCTCTCGCAGCCTATACTCTATTTCGTCTTTGTAATTTTTTGACTTTTCTTCGATGTACCCTTTGTTGAGTTCCTATAAAACTTTGTTGCCAAAAAAAAAAAAAAAAAAAGGGGAAATCCGTTGTTTTCCAAAGTACAATGTATAGTTTGAAAAATGGATTTGGTTTAAAGAACTGCGGTGTCGGCAATATCTAGCAAACAAGGAACAAATTTAATAACGGTATTACAGAATTAAGAGCACTATCTTACTATATTTGGAAAATTCATCGATGTATAATATTTTACTAAAACTAGTTGGCCTTGTGTTTGTTGTGCTTGCAAGTCGATCTTGCCTTAAGCTGGTATTTTTTTCTTTATTATTTTGGAATGTATCCAAATTAAAAAAAAAACACACCAGGCAATATCATAAGTTTTGACCGGCAAGCACAACAAAGATAAGGCCAACTAGTTTTACTAAAATATATATTATGCAAGGATGGAGTCAGAGGGGGACAAGTGGTGGTTCGCCACCACAAAGTTTTCAAAAAAATGAAATTATTACATAGAAAATTAATTTTTATCTCCGAATTATATAGACTCGCCACGACTAGATTTTTTTTAAGCTAACATCATAATACAGTTTGTCTTTTTATTTTTTATGTACATATTTTCGGTACCACAAAAGTAAAATCCTGGCTCCATCCTTGATATTATGCATTAATGGATTTTCCACATTTAGTAAGATAGTGCTCTTAATTCTGTAATACCGTTTTTAAATTTGTTCTTTTTTTTGCTAGATATTGCCAACACCACAGTTCTTTAAAGCAAATTCATTTTTCCGATTCCATACAGTGTACGTTGTAAAACAATAAGGAGCGTTTGCTTTTAATTTTGTGGTATGATTTAAACCTCGAAAATTAATTCATTTCCATACAAGACATACAACTAGGACCCATTTATGACGTCACGCAACCCAACCAATGCCGCCTGGTACGAAAATGTCGACTTGATTTTATGTGCATTTTTTATTTGAGTGTTCTTCCGCTTTCAATTTTTTCTTTTGTAGTGCATAACGGCCTAATGTGGAGTGGCGTTCAACCTCGAGCTCTGTGATTTTGCTTGGCCCTTTATTGTTCTACCCCAAAAAAATTTGTAATGAAATTCACCATCTTTACCTATTTTCTTTCTTGGAAAATCTCTTTAAAATTTTGATGGGCTTTTTAGTGTAATATTATCCGGCTCCCTTCCCTTTGTGTAGCCCTTGCCATGGCCATGGCCCAATTCCTGCACCAAAACCCCGAATACCCCAAAGTCCCACAAGGCCCTCTCCAAAACCCCCATGTCCCGCACCAAGACCTGCAAGTCCCGTACCAAGACCCCCAAGTTCCTCCCCCCAAGACGTCCAAGTCCCACATCAAGACCAACAGATTCCAAAAGTGCCAAATAAGAGTAAAGTGCCAAATAAGAGTAAGGGTCGCCAGAAGGTTGACATGACATCCAAAAATGCAAAATGGGAGTAACCTCCAAGTAACCTTTTCAAAGCGTTGGTCTGACCTTTCAGTTTCTAAATGGGACCCCTGCACCACCCAAACTTGCCGACAACATCATGGTGGCTCAACGGAATGAAAATTTCCGTCTCCTCAATATGAAGCTGACAAACGTGCAAGCTATGTTAGAACTTGAGAGGCAGTGTGTTATGCTCTCTTGCCTAATTAAAAACTCCGATGTCATGCTCTCTGAAAGCACCAATCGGCGTTTCAATAAGTTTAATTGTGCTTCACTCGCATTCTTTATGCTCACCAACCTAATTTTTCGACCACCCAAAATTTTCTTATCTATGGAAAACAAAAATGATTCTCCTACAAAGAAAGAGAGGTTCTAATTTCGAGGTTTGTGTCCTTTGAAAAAACGAGGGATATTTATAGGGATTTCTCCTATTTTTCGAGCCAAAAAATGTATTAATAATTTACCTAGTAAGAATAGAATTTGAAAATTTGTGTGAATTTAATTAGTAACTATCTTTGGTGATTTTCAAAATCTCATGAGGTGGAAGAATTTAATGCATCAAATGGAAAATAAGAATAATTAGGAATTGACTACATATATTCAAATGCACGTACTTAATTAAGGATGGGAAAATAGTAAAAAATAAAGTAGTAATATTAAGTAAAAGCACCTCCACCACCACTCGGCCCGGGCTGAAAAGCCGAAGGATTTTTGTTGCTGCTCTTCTTGCATGCGCCTTTCAGTGTTTGACTAGGACCCCTGCACCACCCAACCTTGCCGACAACATCATGGTGGCTCAACGGAATGAAAATTTGTCTCCTCAATATGCAGCTAACAAACGCGCAGGCTATGTTAGAATCTGAGAGGCAGTGTGAGCTTGAGCTTGACCACGCTTGGGCTCAAGCTCACGTTGCTTCTCAGCTTCTAACCATGATGTTGTTGGCAAGGTTGGGTGGTGTAGGGGTCCTAGTCAGAAACTGAAAGGCGCATGCAACAAGAGCAGCAACAAAATCCTTCGTCTTTTAAGCCCGGGCCGAGTGGTGGTGGTGGTGCTTTTAGTTATTATTATTACTTTATTTTTCACTATTTTCCCATTTTTAATTAAGTTCGTACATTTGAATATATGTAGTCAAGTCCTAATTATTCTTCTTTTCCATTTCATGCATTAAATTCTTCCACTAATCTAGTTATATTTACCTGCATGAGATTTTGAAAATCACCAAAGATAGTTACTAATTAAATTCACACAGATTTTCAAAATCTATTCTTACTAGGTAAATCATTAATAGATTTTTTGGCCCAAAAAACAGGAGAAACCCCTATAAATATCCCTCACTTTCTCAAAGGATACACACCTCCAAATTAGAACCTCTCTTTCTTCGTAGGAGAATTATTATTATTTTTTTCCATAGATAAGCAAAATATGGGTGGTCGAAAAATTAGGTTGATGATCATAAAGAATGCGAGTGAATCGCAATTAAACTTATTGAAACGCCGATTTGGTGTTTTCAGAGAGCATGACATCGGAGTTTTTAATCAGGCAAGAGAGCATAACTTGAGTGTGCTAAAGAAGAAGCTTACCGTGGCGAAAAATGTGGGGGAAATTGAAAGGAAGAGAGGAGATGAAATTCTGAAAGAAATTGAGGCTGAAACAAAGAAGTATATTGAGGGGGATAGTTTGGAACAACTTGTGAAATGGGGAGATGCACTGGAGGAACTTATGGGGAGAGTGGTAAAGAGACTGGATCAACTCAAGAAGCTGGAGGCTCGAAATCCTTCTCCATTTTGATCACGGGGCGGGTCCAAGCTCCTGAGTTTTTATTGGCTCGGATGGAAAATAAAAGCATCTCTTCTCTCCTCTTTTTTTATGTTTCTTCTTTTCTTTCTTGTCATTTCCATTTTGTTTTTGTTGTTGTTTTGTTGCTTGGTTGCAGTCTTTTTCCGCAATATTTCTTGATCATCTTCTTGTCATGGCTTGTTGTTATGCTAGTAATTGTAGTCACATTCCTACAGTCTTTAATTTCTTGTGTAATTGGGAGAGAGCTGGGATGCTTGCTGTTGTAATCGGAAAGACCCTAGCTAGTAATATTGTTAAAAATGTAATTTGTAATCTTCTAGACATATTCTAAGCAAAAAAATATGTGTTAGAATTATCTAAGCAAAAAAATATCTAGAAGGTTCTAGATAGGCCTAAGAAATAACTAGTTTAAATATTTCTAGAAGCATGTTGACTTTGTGTAAACTAGATAGTTCTAGAGGAGAGAGGTCGGCAGAAGTTGTGATGTTTCTAGACCATGTATGTCGGTGAACTAGAGTCGGCAGTGGAGCTCTATAAATAGAGCTTGACTTTGTACACTTTGGGTAATGAAAAAGACATTCCATTGACTTGTAGTCCTCCCTTGTGCTCTCCGAAAGAAACAATCAGTAAAGCTAAAAGTCTCCACCACTTTTATTACACCTTTAGCCCTTCAATTAATAATTACTCAAGTTTCTCCCTAAATTTGCTTCTACCTTAAACTAGGACTCCAACAATTTTGGTATCAGAGCCGGAACCCCAAATACATCCTTGTCCTCCTAACTCTCATCTACCATGGAAGCCAACTCCTCCACTTTCAACTATGCACAAACTCTCATCCCTATATTTGAGGGAGAGAACTATGATTATTGGAGCATTTAAATGAAGACTCTATTCATCTCACAAGACTTGTGGGATCTTGTTGAAAGCGGATACGAGGCACCGGCAAATGACGAAGAAGAAGCAACTTGGACGGAAGCAAGGAAGAAGAAATTCAAGGAGAACAAGAAGAGAGATGCATTGGCTCTACTCAACATTCAACGTGGGGTAAGCAAATCGATCTTTCCAAGAATTTTGGGTGCAAAAACTTCAAAAGAAGCATGAGAGACACTAAAAGTTGAATATCAAGGTTATGATAAGGTTATCTCCATTAAACTTCAAACACTTTGGAGAGATTTTGACAATCTAGCAATGAAGGAAAATGAATCCGTTCAAACATTCTTTTCCCGAGTTGCTGGAATTGTCAATCAAATTCGAAGTTATGGAGATACCCTTACGGATAAAAGAATCGTCGAAAAAGTTTTACGAAGTTTGCCTCCAAAGTTTGAGCATATTGTCGCCGCTATCGAAGAATCCAAGGATTTATCTAAACTTACTCGACATGAACTAATGAGTTCTCTCGAGGCACATGAACAAAGAATGAGCAGGTTCACAAATCAATCCTTGGAGCAAGCATTTCAAAGCAAAATCTACTTTGGAGCAAAGAATAAAGCAAATCAAGAGAAGGGCTCATCTCGAGGAGGAGGCACCAATGGAAAAGGACGTGGAGGCCAAAATGCATTCCAAGCCCAAAACAAAGGAAAAGGATACGACAATCAAAGGAATCCCAATGGCGGTAACTCTAACTCTTCTTGCATTATTTGCAAAAAAGCAAATCGTGCATCCAAGGATTGCAGATTTAAATGCAAGAGATGCAAGTTCCCAATCATTCCGATCGTGATTGTTGGTTCAATCATGAAAAAAGCAAAGCTAATTTTTTGGAAGAAAATGAAGCAGATCAATTATTCTCTTGCATGAATGCTCAAGAAGAATCAGATAACATTTGGTACTTGGATAGTGGATGCAGTAATCATATGACAGACGATCGTAAAAAGTTTGTGCAGCTTGACAATAAAGTCTCTTCTCAAGTAAAGTTGGGAGATGGGAAGCTGCAAAACGTTGAAGGAAAATGAGTTATCGCCGTCTACACAAAGGGAGGTAACAAAAGATTAATTTCTGATGTCCTTTATGTTCCCGGGCTTACTCAAAATTTACTAAGTGTGGGGCAATTATTGCAAAAGGATTATGCACTTAAATTCGATAATGGTGAGTGCATAATTGTTGACAAAAAGAAAAATTTTACGGTGGCCAAAGTCAAAATGACTCCAAATAAAATTTTTCCACTAATGATGCCACTTAATGAAAATTTTGCCCTTAAAAGGAGAAAAAGTTGTTGACTTGCACAAGTCTTGTACCACCTTTCTGTATAATAAGAAGCTATCATTTCAAACCTCCCACTTTCGGACTACTTCCCTCACAGACAAAACAATCAATCAGTGAAGTCTCCACTAGCCTTTCATTTAAATACCTTATTACACCTCTAGTCCCTCCTTTTCCAATAACTCCAATTTTCTCCCTAACTTTTCCTTCTAAATTAAATCTAGCACCCCAACAAATATATGGTTTTCATGTGTTACTGCAACTCTCCAGCGTCATTTATTTATTTATTTTGATCAGCAAAGAACATTCTCATGAAGATAAAAAAATAAAATTTATTTCACTCGGCTCATGATCCAAGAGAACTAGAGTATTGGCAAAATTCCAAAAAGTATGAATTGCCAAGCAAAAGTGTGAAACTCGTAATTTCAAAATTGCAACAATTATGAGAATCCTGTATAAAATGTCTATCCGTTGGAAGTTTCCTTAATTTCTGTCTGTGGAACCATTAGTGATTGATTCAAGAAACAATCTCAGAGCATCTCAAATAGAGGGGATCAATCTCTCAGTGGACATTCACCCATCCAAACTCAGAAAAAGGATAAGGAATGAATTGTATGAGGAGTGCATGAGCTCTGGAAAGTGAGTTTATCCAAAACTTTAATTCTTCATGAGGGACAAGGCAAGATCAAGAAGTAACATCTGTTGAGGTCCACTGAACAATTAGTGCTGGCAAAAGGTTAGGAGTGGACATGGTCAAGAGTGATGTTCAAGTGCTGAAACAGATGATTGAGATTGCAGCAGAGGAGCTTGGGCTTCTGCAGAGGAGCACCCCTGTTTGCTAAATTATATCAGACTAGTATCACCAGATTTTTAGAACAAGTGTATGGCTGCAGATTTCTAGAGCGTTGTGCGCGTGTGGGGTGTGTTCGTGGTGGTGTCTTTTGGGAGTGAGAGTGTTGAGGTTTGAGGGGGAGAGTGGTCCTTTGGTTAGGGGTGTTTTCTAGTTGGAGTTTGGGGAGTGTTTTCAGGTTTGTTAGTACCTTTGTTCAAATTTTGGCTGTAGTTTTGTTTTGGTACGAGGTGTGTCAATTGTCAAGGTTGGGGAGTTATTGTGTCTGCTGAGTCCTATTGAGTCTGTCTGGTATACTTTCTTTTATGGGTTCTTGTTCTTAGGTTGTAGAGTCTGTGAGTCAGTTAATTGGGCGTTGGGGTGTGCTTACATTTGGTTGGGGTTGTGAGTCTTTGTCCTACGAAAGTAGATAAATTTAAGTTATCAGCCTTCTAAGATGTTGCGAATTCTTTTGGTGATACGATTTATTGTGAATGATAAGGTTTGCGAATCTTTTGGGTAGTCCTCTAGTTGAGGATAGTTTGAAGATTCTGAAATTGATTGCAAATATTTGCCTGCTGTCGGATTGCTGTTTGGTGTGGATGCTGCTACATCTTCTCTTTCAATGCTATTATATATTCCTGGTGATGCTGAATATTAGTATAAAGGATGCCAATACTTTTGGTAGGAATATTGTTGCCGAGTTTGGATTTCTGCTGCTACTGCTACCTAATTTGCTGATGATGAAGTTTTTGGGATGCTTATTACTGAACATTTTGCTAAAGGATGCCAATCCTTTTGGCAGGCATTTGTTTGCTGATTTTGGATGCTTTCTTTGCTGCTACTCCTTAATTTCTTAGTTACTTGCTGCTGCTTTATGTGTGATTTGTCTTTTTATGTGATGGAGTTCTGGGGATGGGGGTTGCTGCTGTGCAGTTTGTGCACAGCAGATGCTGTGCACAATCTGGACCGTTTGTTACTTGGATGGCCAATCCAGATTTCAAACAAAATAGGAGTACTATTCGCTCGAATAGTTTTTGAGTAATAGCTGATGCTGATGCTTCATGCCTTGTGGTGCTGCCGAGGGTGATGCAAAATGTCTGGCAAAGTGAGCTTTGGCCTAGGGTGTTTCTTATGTATTTGTAATTTTCTTCTCTCTCACATTCATCCTTTGTTGGATGTATTTTTATTTATGGCCCTGTACTTTGTTTCATGACACTTTTTAGTCGGATGGCTTGTATTTGGCTAGGGATTTAATTTCTTTTCTCAATGTACCTTTATTTTTTCTCAATCGGCAAAAAAAATTATTAATCTTTGAAAGAGATTACAAAGATTAATTGGAACAAGGGCACAACGACGAACGCCACCCAAGACCCAAAAGACAAGAAAGGCAAGAAGTCAACCAATACAGGACCAAGAATCAAGAAAGCCAGAGCCCCCAAAACTAACCCAGACCAAAACCCAAAAAAAAAGAGAAACCCAACAACAACAAAAGAAAAGCAACACGCCAAACTGCCTCAAAACTGCAGAAATTAAAACCAAAGCCAAACCGCCTAAAATTTTTTGACATCTCCGATACCAATTATATTTTCGATTTCAATTATATTTTCATTGATGGAAATGTTCAAGATGTTTTATAGTAGGTAAAAAGAACCGGCAATAATAAAAAAAAAGGAAGGTAAAAATTAAATCAACCAAATTTGAACTCCTAATTTCAGAAGTGCAATTGTTGTTCGCGGTTTACATCGAGGTTTCTATTCGTTAGAATTTTTTTGCGGTCATTAATTACGTACGAAAAAGAATAATACAACGGGGAATATCATAAGTTTTCACTGTTAAGTACAACAAAGATAGGTTTTTTTTTTTGTCATTCGTCATTCCAAATCTATTACATAGGAGAAGGGGTAATGAGACTCAATCGCGGGATGCAGTGTGGGACCACTTGCAAACAAAGATAAGGTCAACAAGATAAATAAGTCTAGCCTTATCCGATTAAAAAATATCTAGTTTGGGCAAGTACAACAAAGAAAATTATACATTGATGAATTTTCCATTTGTAATTAGTATTGTCGTGATTTTAATTTTGAACACCGTTTCAAATTAATCTGTACTCTGTTTTCCAGATATTGCCAGTACCGCAATTATTTAAACCAAATCTAGACACATTTACTGTGGCTTTCTCCATTACGTAAATACTTTACACAAAGAGCGTTTTCTTTAAATTTCGTGGGTATGCTTAAAGCTGAAAAATTTACGAAAATGCTAAGATTACAATCATTCAGACACAACTTCGAACACAACCGCTCACATACACGTGGGTTCCATGCATATTTAAGGAAAACTCACGTGTATGTGATGGGTTTTGTTCAAATTGTGTCTGGATGGTTCTATTCCTTACATCTCTAGGAAAATGAAAGGGGTCCCTCCAATGCGGCCCGATTTGGGTAATTTTTCCTCTTATTCATTAAACTAGACAGGTTCCCATAATGAGCCAAGTCAGTACATCCCAGTAGTGATCTAGATTGTGGGCTCTCTGAAATCTTCATTTGGGATCGGAACCGTTCATCTTTTCAAGAATGTTGAGAACATTATGGATACAAAAAATTATGATCATCAGACACTGGTAAACATTCAATTGAGACAAATTCATCTTACAGTATATTCTCCAAATGATATTGGCCACCCATATTAATGGTATCTGAACATATGGCTACCAATATCCAATTAATTTGATTTATTACATGAATGATCTACTCAAATATAGATCATAGAGGACCCACAATTGAGGTCACTATGGAGATGTAGTGACTTGGGTGACTATGGGTACCCCAAATCCCATTAAACTATCTTTTGGAATTTATGCAGATTTTCAAATTAATTCTCTGTATTTACTCTTTTTAACTATTTTGTGGTTCATAAAAAGATATTTTTAACACTTTGTAGGGCTTTTTATAGGAATTTTGTTGCTTTTTTCCCAAGAAAACAAAGATAAATGAAAGTTAGTAGGACAACGAAAAAATTTTGTAGGGCGATCGCAATAACCCAGATTAGCATGCAAAAAGGGGAAAAAAAAGAAAGGGTAATCGCAAAAAGCCTAAATGCAAACTTTTTTCTTTGAACAAATAGGTAATATTACACCAGAAGTAACATAATATTGCAAGAGGAAATAGAAAACAACCCAAAGAAAACCCAAACGGTAATTGGCAAGGTATCAAACGGCCGCCAATTTCTCCCGCAATATTTGTGCACAATATGAATCTATACCACTACTACCCTCAAAATCTTAAAAATTTTCACCTGAATACTCCCACATTATCAGTCAACTCATTTCAAAAACACCCAACCAGGACAATTTGACTTGCACATAAGAATATTGTTCAATTCCAAATGCAGATCAAAAAGGAAAAAAAATAAAATTTCCATGACTAGCAACTCATAAATACCACCCTAATTACAAGATAACTCTATAAATATCTTCAACACAAGTAAAATTAGAATACACACCTCCATATTGTCATCTTTTCACCCTCTTCCCCTGGTGAGGTCAAAGCCCTAACCCTACCCTCGGAAGAGCTATGCCAAGGAAGACTAGTAAGAATCGCCAAAAGATCACTCATTCAGCCACCCTAGCGGGGACAAAATCATTGCCAGGTTCTTGAGTATTCTCTCCGTTTCATTTTAATTGTTCGATTCAGTCTCCAATTCAATTTATAAATTGTTAATAGTATTTAATCTATAATGAATTTTATGAAAAATATGAATTTTATATGATAGATCTCAATTAGTTCTATTACACAAAGTTTTTAAAATCTTTAAAAATATTGTACAATGAAAGATAAAAATAATTTAAAAATTGCATTGAAGACCAGAACGAACTATTAAAATAGAACGGAGGGAGTACTTTTTAGCAATATTTAATTATGTACATGAATCACACCATGCAAGTGAACAGTTTCTCAGGTGTGTGAAATGTCTAACCAGCTTTTTGCATGGGTTCGAGCTCTTTTGGAGGTGGTGGCGGTAGCAGTGCTTTTCCTGTTAATTCTTCCAGGATCGAGTTCTTTTGGCAGTGGCAGCAATCACACGGTGGTGTTTTTCCCTTTCCTCCGGAAACAAGTTTTATGGAACAACTACAGGATACGGAGTATAATATTATCATATTTTTCTTTCTGATAATTATTACCTACACGATGTAATAGTCGCACTTGCTCTTTTTTTTTTTTTTTTTTTTTTTTTCCGTTTTTTATGCACTGGATTTATATTTTCTTTTGCGCTATTGTTGTTGTTTCGTCATTCAATTTCTCGAATTCGGGGGAGGTGTTGTGCGGTACATGTTGTGCACCGTGTTGTGCGGCAAAATGACGTAGTTTTGTTCATTTTCTTGGTACACTTCAATAGGCCCTGTTTGGAGAGTTAATTTTGAGATTTAATTTTCGGGTTCAATTTTAGGGGATTTAGGCTCTTTGGGGTAGGATATAGTGGTTTTAGGCACTTGGATTTAGGCACTTTGGGATTAGGCGCTTTGGGTTTAGGTACTTTGGGTTTAGGGTTTAGGCACTTTGTAGTGGTTTTTTCCTTCTTCCAAACAAGGTCTTTGGAAGCTTCAGAGGTGTGTCAAAAACTACGTCGTTTTACTGCACAACACGGCGCACAACACCTACTGCACAACACCCACTCACAGATGTTTTAAAGTCTTTACATTATATTATTACATATTAGTACGTACAATTGCACGTAAGCTAACTAATAACCTGGTTTTTGTCGTTTGCCATTGACTATTGATTTATATTTTCTTCTATGCTATTGTTGTTGTTTTGTCACTCACTTTTCACATGTCTCAAAAGTCTTTACGTCATATGGTTACAAATTACTACAAATGTACATAAGCTAATAACCTGGTTTTTGTCGTTTGTTATTAACGGTTATTAACCGTTGGACTATAACATTCTCTTTCTTTTGTTATATTGCTGCCGCCGTTATTGCTGCTATATTGTGTTTAATGTTCGTTATCTCGTTATCGTAAGTTAGATTGTGTCTTTGATTTAATTTTTCATCGAGAAGGCGATGTGACGGCAACAAGCTTTATAGAGAAAAACACATAGGCATTAAGGAACACAACTGATCCAGACACAATCCCGAACTCAATCTCTCTCACACACGTGGGTATACAAGTGAGTCCCGCGTAATAAATGTGTGTGGGAGTACTTACATGTATGAGAGTGGTTGTGCCCGAATAATTGTGTTCCTATTTTTTTTTTTGAAGGAAAAAAGAAGTGAAATAGCTAGGGGGATTAATGCATTGAATTCTTCCACCACATTTCCTAGTTGTATTTCCATTAGAAGGGATTTCGAAAATCTCCAAAGTTGGTTACTACTTCAATGCATATAGATTTACACAATCTGTTCTTAGTAACATAACAGGTAATTCATTAATTCGTAATAAACTCATTTGGGACCACAAAGCAAGGAGAAAATCCCTATAAATACCTATCCTCTTCTTTAAAGGACACACACCTCCATATAATCTCCCTTGTTTTGGTACTTATATTTTAGCCATGGATTCGAAAGATAAGGGTGGTAAAAAGCTCTGGAGGGTGAAAATAAAAAATGCACCCAAAATACGACTAGTCTTTTCAAAACGCCGATTTTTTGTTTTCAATCAACAGGCGATTGAGCGTAACATTCTTAAGCTAAGCAAAACGCTTAGCGCATTGAAAGTTGAAAATAACAAACGAGCTGAAGAAATAATGGCCGAAAAGGCTAAACATCCTTTCTTGAAAGTTCCTATGAACGAGCTTAGTCTGGAACAACTTCTGGAGTACAGAGATGCACTGCTGAACCTAAGGGAGAAAGTGCATGAAAGAACGGACGAACTCAAGAAGCTGGAGGCTGCAAATCCTTCAGCATCTGATCATGAGAAGGGTCCAAGCTCCTAAGTCTCGTGAATCGGATGGAATAAAAGCAACTACCCTGATCTCCTCTCCTGTTTGGTTGTGCTTTTTATTTATGTTTGTTATTGTTGTGTTGCTTGGTTGCGGTCTCTAGCCACAATCTAGCTTTGTTTTTAAGTTTTCCCTTTATGTTGGTCTTAAGGGTCATGTTTGTTTGTTTTTTTTTTCTTTTTTAAATAACCAGATGTCCGGGCCAGCTTGCGCGCACCTCGACTAATTCTGGAACCCTAATGAGTCATGTTTGTTGCAGTAGTTGAAAAGTTTTCTAGCAATGTGTGTACTTCGCTTCTACATTTGGGGAAGGGTGATGTTTGTTGCAATAGCTGAAAAAGCTTCCTATTAATAATATGGTTTGTTATCTACATGTTACTGGAACTTTAATCTGCTGCATAAATCTGGAAACATTTACTTTATCCACACTTTGACTGAAGAAAAATCTCCAAGGGAACTCTGTCCATTTGATTTGAGTCCTGATCTTCTTTCATATTACTCTCTTCTGGATTTTATCCAGGTTCAGGTAATCTTTGATGAACCAATCCCACAAAGGATAAATAATGCCAAAAAACGAACGGTCTGGATTCTGTCAATAGTTAAAATGTCCATGACCGTCCGTTTTTTAAATGAAAATTCAACTTTTGACATACCTATCAATGTTCGAACAAGCTGATTTTTGCATAGACACATTATTTTACGGGTCCTACAAGATGAACAATTCAAATTGTTACAATGATCACACAGTGAGCCCACAATTTTTGAAAGGCGAAGCAGGATTTCATTGAAATAGTGGTAGCTAGGTACACTGCTTTTTGGGTCCTAACCATTCTCACACACACACACACACAAAAATTGCATCATAACCTTCCACCAATTTTAACGGGTTTGATAATTGTTGATATATCATTCACACATAAAAATTGTGTTTTTTTTGGAGTATTATCTATCATTAATCTTCGAATACGTGTACTTTTTTGGTACGAAATACTCGATTCGTCCGAAAAAGTGTCCATTCAATGAGAACTTAAAAAAAATGCGTTTTGGTTTAAAACATTTCACTTTTTTTCCCACATGATACTAGAAATTAACAAATTCTTTAATTTTCGAAAAATTAAATTGTTCAAATAATAATGGTATTCTTTTCAAGATCCCGGCTTACAGATCAAATATTCTTCTTAGAACAGAGGGAGTTATGATTTTTTGGATTCCACCTATAAGCAGGGGCGGCTGCACCCTATGACTTCAATGGTCACATGACCACCCAAAGAAAAAAATTTCCCTTAGAATACAAGTAGAATTTTTTGGACAGTCCATTGTTGAACACCGTACCAAAATTAAATTGAACACCCAAGCTCCAATAAATTGAACATCATGCCACTAAAAAAGCCTAAGTATTGAACACTTCGGCCAATAAAAAAAAGCCCAAGTTCAATTCAAATTGAAACCCAAATAATTAAAGCCCAAATAAAAATAAGGCAGGTGAAGTACCAAAAAAGCTAAAGGCCAAAAGGCATACCCTGGCCTGATGCCCAAACAAATCAGTTATTCGACTTTCACTTACAAAAAATAAACTTCTTCTGGAGTCTCTGGTTGACCGACTGAAGGCAGCGGAGTTCAAGTCCCTACCCCTTCTTCTCTTCCAACTTCCAAGTTCCAAGATTTCTTCTCAGTGACTCAGTTTCTAAGCCCACCTCACTCACTCACTCACTCACTCTCTCTCTCTCTCATAGGTAATGTGATAAACTGATAATATATTGTAATGAACCCTAGGTTTTGTTGTTGGGTTTTTATGAATTATTGGGCTTAAATAATTGATTTATCAATTCCTTCAATGTTCAGCTACCAGTCAAGATGAGATAAGCATGTCATATATAGATTGGTCTATTTGCTCGTGACAATGGTGTTAACTCTTCACCACTGTATCGGTTGAAAGAAGTTTTTCAGCGATGAAGTATATAAAGAGCAATTTGCCCAATCGAATGGGAGATCAGTTGATGAATGATTGCTTAGTTACTTATATTGAGAGCAATGTGTTTGATACTGTTAATTGATAACGAGGCTATTATGCAGCGGTTTCAAAATATAAAAACTCGTCGAGGGCAATTGTAATAAACTTTATGTCTTTATGCGTTGTTTTTGGATGGCATTATCGATATTAATGGAATTTTTTTTTGTCAATATTAAGTTGTGATTTATAGAGGTAGTAGACCATAAGAATTTATGAACACCCTTAGAAAAATTCCTGGAGCCGCCACTGCCTATAAGTTTGAATTCTAGCTTTGTTCTTGCCCACCAACTACACCACAACATTCTCACATTTATGTTGGACCTACACATAAAAGTATGAGGCTACACATGGTGGGGACCACATGCATGTGTGGCGGTGCAACTAGGGCTACTACAAACGCGAGCAACTCGACTCATTAAGGCTCGACTTGTTTATTAATTGAGTCAAGATCGAGTTATAGTTTTAGGCTCGTTTATTAAATGACCCGAGCTTAACACTCTAAAGTTAGACTCGGCCCGACAAAGCTCGGGTCGTTTGTATAGGCTCAACTCATTATACAGAATCATTTAGTATATAAACCTAGGGTGCTGATTTTGAGGCTCCCTTTTTTGATGCAGGGACTCAACTATTTAATGAAGTTACAAAACTACCCTTTCTAATATATAAAAATTACTTGAGGCACTCCACCCCCAAATTATCTTCTCATTTACTAAGGCACTCCAAACGAAAAATTGAACCAAAACCAAACATAAACATTAGGTTCTAAATATTAACATTAACTTTATGTTCCAAACATTAAGCATCCACAACATAAAAATTAGGTTCCAAACATTAAACATGCATTTATATCAGATTGCTTCATGCCACTCTGCGCAAAACAAGAAAAGAAAAGAAAAAACATTGCAGAATTCTCCAAAATAAACATGACACAATTGAAAATGTTGATGCTGCAAAATCTTCATCATAGCTGAGATACAAGATCTTTATATTTTCGTACTTTTTATCTACCATTTTTCCCTCAAAATCTTCATAACGGTCGCAAATTTACAGTTTAAAACTCATAATTAGACAAACAAAGCACAACACCAAAGTTAGAGAACTCCTGAGAGGAAAAGTAACAGAACTCTCAAGAGACTTTGCATGGACAATTTAGTGGCGTGCAGTAAAATGAGTTGATCAACTATATGTTTTTTCTGATAAAAAAAAACCTATTTGCTTTTTTGGAGTGCCTGAAGTAAATCATGGAATTTGCAAAAGGGTAATTTTGGAAAACTACTGTAGCTTGGAGCCCCTACATCAAAATTGGGAGTGCAAATATCAATTTCCTAAACGTAGCTCGCCTCATTAAGGGCTCGACTCAATTATTGCCGATCCGAGATTGAGCTCAAGTTTTTGACTCGTTTAATAAACGAGCCAAACTCGAGCTCGATAAGGCTCAACTCATCTCGTTTGCACCGTTGCTGCGGCTGGTGGGTCGTACCTATCATTTCTATTATTTTTAACTCATAATCCAAGTGTAATGGATAATAGATCTCTATGGTGGAATCTTCAGGCGTTTGTCTTGGGCTTCCTACTTTGGGAGGCCAGTATTTATGGGCTACAAAAAGTAATTATGGCCTTTAAAGGCCTAGAGAAAGCAGGTTCCTCAAGAGCTCAGCCCAATCAAGACTCCTCCATGGTTTATTGGTTTATCTCTTAGAAAATTTCCTTATCATGGGGCCCAATAGAGAGCTAATATCTCGTTAAAAGGCCCAAGAGTAAGAGTAAAAGTTGTGGAGGTCCATAAGGACCATAACTTAGGTCTGTCAAGGGTTGGGCTGGGCTGGTCTTGAGATATACACACCATGTTCTAATAGTTTCTTCATCAACCTTAAAGATTGGTTTGTATATGTTTTCTCATTTGTCTAGTTAATGGTCTTCTAAATTCGAAATCTCTTTTTGATAATTCACCGTTCAGCCCAATGAATCAACTAATTTGGAAATGAATCTCAAGATTCTCAAAGCCCACTAGTGAGGGGCTGTGATAAAGCCCTGTGTATGAATTAGCCCAACACAAATCGACCTCAAAACAAAAGTTTTCTGAGGCCCCAGGGCCTTAGATTTGCATTATCACAATTTATGTGACATGACTGCAATAGTAATCTATGATTACAGTCCTAAAAAACCAACAAGAAATATTTAAATATGTGAAAAAAAGAAAAAGAAAAAAAAAAAGTGATCTTGGAATCAAAGGATAATCGATTTTTTTTTTTTTTTGGGTGTAACGAAATTGAATATATGAAACCAACAAAGGTTTAGCCATAGTAGCATAGAGAACCCAGAACCTAAGCAAGAGTAGCAAACAACCATAATAATAATAATAATAATAAAATAAAGGTTTAGCCATAGTAGCATATAGGTGATTTGGATTTGGATCTTCATTGTTGAATTTGACATCCTCTTGAGAGTCAGATTTATTGCATACAAAATCTCACCCTTTCTCCAGCATTATAGTTAGACCCCGTGATCGAGACTTGCTCATGCACATGGAAGTTCGTTTTCTCGATTATTAAAATGTGCAAAATTGTAGTCTCTCACGGATGTAGTCATCCCACTTGGTCTTGTTGTTCAGTGGTAATTAGGGCAATATGAGTCTCTTGTTTTTTTGAGGAAACGAGTAGTTTTTTTTTTATTTTTGGGTGAGAACGAATATGTCTACGTCTATGTGAGATGTGCCTATTTTGTTGGGAATGAAAATTAATGGGATCCGGTGACCATATGGCTAGTTATTATTGGGTGGGCACAAGGCGGCGCACGATGTTCTCGAAAGATAATTACTCAAACCTATAGAAAACTTTGTTAATTATTAATTGAAGCTTCTAGAAAAGATTAATTAATTGGTCCATGGTTTTAGGATATTGTTGTCAATGGCTACATTGTTACATTCATGATGTTCCAAAACATCATAAAGTTGCTTACCAGAATTACAATGATTCATCCTTGGGCGTTACAACCACTAGGCTAAAGCATTTCATTCACAAACTAATGATTTTCCCCCAAAACAGAACGTAAATTGGTTTACCTGAATTATTATGAGCCTTTTCTGAGTTTCCAATTTTTTTGTATACTTATCAATGTCCAATCAAGTGGATTTTTAGCGTGGATATAGTACTCGGCGGGTCATATAAGATAAATGGTTCAAATTATAATAAAAACGCATGGTGAAGCCCACAACTTTCCGTTGCCCGCGGACAAAATTTGCACTTTTCATTAGCATAATTGCAGTAAGTTTTTGTTCAATTTAAGCTTCCATTTTTTCGGCGACACCAATAGCTATCAATTCTGAAACTCGTATTTGCGCTCCTTCCATGATTAAAAAAAAAAAAAATGCAGACTAATAAAAAATTAATCCACATATCCAAGCATTAATAATACAATATTTTCCAACTCCCAAATCACTACATTTACAGTGTACACAAAGAAACTGGCAATAAAACCTCAATACACAATTATGTTGGCCAGCTTTAAGATTAAATGTCAAAGCCCTATAAATAACTCATGTTTACCCTCTAATCTTCTCCACAACAATACCTGGAAAAAAAAAAAAAAGAAAAGCTTTTTGTGCTCGATTGTTTTTAGCCATGGCAAAGAAGCCAACCGTGGGTCGCCAAAAGATCAAAATCGCAAAAATAGAGAAAAAAAACCTCTTACAAGTCACCTTCTCAAATTGACGATTTGGGCTGTTCAATAAGGCGAGCTAGCTTTGCACATTCTGTGGTGTTCAAATCGCAATCATAGTTTTCTCTCCAGCAGGGAAAGTATATATTCCTTCGGTCACCCTAATGTGAACTCAATCGTTGACCAATTCTTTAGTTGAAACCCTCCACCACGTGCCACCTCATTGAGGCACACCGCAACGCTAGTGTGCGTGATCTCAATTCACAACTCACTGAAATTCTCAACGAATTAGAGGTTGAGAAAAAAAGGAGTGAAACCCTAGATCACATGAGAAAATTAATCAGCCAAAGGAAGTATTGGTGGAAGAAACCTATGGATGAATTAGGGCAAAATGAGCTTGAACAACTTAGGGATTCAATGGAGGAGCTCAAGAAAAACACGGCGAATCAAGCGAATAAGCTTTTCGTGGAGGGAAACACAAACACTTCTCAGTTTTTCTTAGTGGACGATGGTATCGGAATGGTTGACGCGGTTGAGACTATACCCTATCAGATCGATGTTTCTTCAGCAAATCCTCACGTCCATAATTTTGCTTACGGCCTTGGATTTTTCTGAGCTTTGCTTGTCCAATTTAGTGGTGTTATTAACTTACTAACCCAGAGGGGTTGGCCTAGTGATCAAAACTTAGGACTTAGGGTTTGCTCCCTTCTAAGGTCTCAAGTTCGAAACATCGGAGGTGCTATTAACTCCTTTGGGGCCACTTTGTACAAATCTTAGAGCATTGCTCTTAAATGGGCCCTCACTAGTGGACGATGGGATTGATCTCCCAGGATTTGTGGAGGTGCGCAAAAGCTAGCCTGGACACCTGGTTATAAAAAAAATGCAGATTAAGGCTCCGTTTGTTTGGACGTAAAATATTTTCCTGTAAAATATTTTCCCATTTTCCGGTGTTTGGTTGGATAGATTTTGTGTAAAATGTTTTCCTAAGTAAAATGTTTTCCCTCATATGGAGGAAAATGTTTTACTACAGAAATTCCCGTAAGTCATTTTCCCAAGGGTTCTCCACAACTGCATATGATCTCTTTTTAGCAATTGGCAACCTGGCAACCTCCTACACAGGCGGACGCAGAGCAAGAGAGAAAAAAAAGTACTGTAAAAAACAGAGGTGAAGAGAGAGAGAGAGCGCTGGAGAGAGAGTGAGACAACTCTACATTGGAACAACTACTTTTATTGCATATATAGATACATAAGTGTGTATATACACACACACATTACACATGTATATAACGATTACGTGTATCTAATTACTCAATCCAATTTGATAAATTTTAATAAGATTGTGAGGTTCAATAGCAATATGTTGTTTGCTAATGAATTTTCAACCAAACACTGAAAAATAAAAACAAGATTTTATTTTTGACCAAAATCATTTTACACGAAGAATATTTTCCGGTGTAAAATATTTTACGTCGAAACAAACGGAGCCTGATAGAAAATTAATCCACATATCCAAGCATTAATAATACAATATTTTCCAACTCCCAAATCACTACATTTACAGTGTACACAAAGAAACCGGCAATAAAACCTCAATAGACAATTATGTTGGCTAGCTTTAAGATTAAATGTCAAAGCCCTATAAATAACTCATGTTTACCCTCTAATCTTCTCCACAAGAATACCTGGGAAAAAAAAAAAAAAGATAACCTTTTTTGTGCTCAATTGCTTTTAGCCATGGCAAAGAAACCACAGCAGAGAGGAGGGGCAGCCACATCAAAATTGCCTCTCTCTGTCTCCCTAACCTTAAACGTCTGTGGTGGGCTGAGAAATGTTAAGTGTTAGGGTTTTTTCTGGTGTAAATCGTATATATATAGCTAGGGGTACATACGCAATTACTATATATTTCGGGGGTGTTAGGGTTTTTTCTGGTGTAAATCGTATATATATAGCCAGGGGTAATATGCAATTACTATGTATTTCAGGGGTAAATATGTAATTTCATATTTTTGTTCGTTATGGTTTGGTTATAACCTTAAACTAGAACCGAACAATACCCATTTGGTTCTGCCATATCCCATACCATACCCGTACCCACAGAGAATATTTCGGTTATGGTTCAGGGAAAAATATCGATTATGGTTCGGGTACCCATCGGTTCGGTCGCAATTGCCATCCTTAGGTACGGGCATGTGCGTCGATTGCTTAAGCCGTGCCTTCAAGCACGTGCATGGGCTAATCTATATTACAAAAGAGAGCAGTTTTTGTCGCAGCCATATTTTTTTGTCCCAGTCATCGTATTGCATTTTATCCCTCTTTCTGCCAACTCCCTCCCTCCCTTCCTCTCTCTCTACCCTTTTTTTCCACTGCCCCATGAATTCAGGGGAGGCCCTGTGCAGTAGGTGTTGTGTGGCAAAACTACGTCGTTTTGCTCATTTTCTTAATACATCCAAGGGCCCTGTTTGGAAAGTTGTTTTTGGGGTTTAATTTTGGGGTTCATTTTTAAGGGATTTAGGCTCTTTGGGGTAGGGTTTAGTGGGTTTAGGCACTTGGATTTAGGCACTTCGGATTTAGGCACTTTGGGTTTAGGTACTTTATAGTGGTTTTTTCTTCCTCCAAACAAGGCCCTTGGAAGCTTTGGAGGTGTGCACAAAAATCAAGCAAAGTGACGTAGTTTTGCTGCACAACACGACGCACAACACCTACTGCATAGCCCCCATCCCGGATCCCCGGCCCACCACACCCAAAATTTTAAACCACATTCTCTCTCTCTCTCCCCCGTTTTCGAAATTCAAACCACATTCTCTTTCCCTACCTCCTCTCTTTCCTCTTCTTTGAAATTCGAAGGACCATAAAGAAAGGGCATGGGCATGGACACGTGCATCAATTGCTCAAGTCGTGCCTTCAGGCACGGGCACGGACATGCACTATATTATACATTGATGAATTTTCCACATTTAATTTATGGTGCTTTAATTTTGTGTATCGTTTTTAAAAATGTTCTCTGTTCACTATTTAGATATTGGCAACACCACTATTATTTAAACCAAATCTGGACATATTCAATTTGGTTTTCTCCATTTAGATAAAGATTTAAAACTAAGACGTTTTTCTTAGTTGTTGACAATTACAATTTGAATTATATCTTCGGCAAATTCCAAGCCAGCTCCCCCTTTTAGAGATTTGTCCTATCATAGTCCTTTGCTGTCTTCCTCTCCCACATAGCCCCTTATAATACGCGTGCGTGCCCCACCCCTTATCCGACACACTTTTTCTCTCTCATCTCTTTTCGGTCTCTCTCTCTCCTTTTTTATTTTAATTTTTTTTAAAATATAATATCTTTCATTATATATATATATATATATATATATATATATATATATATATATATATATATATATATATATATATATATATATATACACGATCAACTTCTAATGAGGGATTCCTCATTTTAAATAAAGTGAGGACCAAGCAATTTTGTCACTTTTCAAACTGAATTTTGACAATCCGAATCGTTAGATGTGTTTAAAAATGTCTATATATAGCGTTTTTAACAAAAACTGATTAGATGAAGCCCTTCCAGGTATTTTTTTTTGGACGAATCCTCGCGGTGGACCTTAAAAACACATTTTCAACACATCGAACAGTTCGGATCGTCGAAAATTGGTCTGGAAGCATGAGGTCCTCACTTTATTTAAAATGAGGGATCCCTCACTGGAAGTTGATCCTATATATATATACAATCCCCTTCACATGAGGACTCCCTCATTTTAGGCAAAATGAGGACTTTTAATCGCAGCCCTTGGATGAGATCCAAGGGCTCAGATTTTAAAATACCAATCGCGGGTCAAAACCGGGTTAAAAATCCATTCGAGGGTCAGATGAGCATACGGGCCATAACCCTTGGATCAATCCTCTTTCCTTCCTATCCCCAAATCACACGACTACTTTCAAATCCATCTTGAGCGGCGAAGCGACCACGAAGAGGACAGCGATTTCCAGATCGAAGAAGAAGAAGCCGACCATTACCAAGGTTTGGATGTATTTGGTTTTTAAGAACAAGTTTTGGTTGAATTATGAGCTGGCTTGAAACACATGGAAATCCAACTTTAAGTGCATATGGTGTACGTGTTGATCTGGGCATATGGGAGGCAGATGTGAATGACTTAATAGTAGGTTACAATGGGTTCACATTTTCACCAGGAAAATGGGTTCAGATGTGAATAACGGTAGAAAGTCTCACAACCTCTAACCAGCCCTCCAGTGCAAACTAATCCAAAAGACCATCACAAACTGGAAAAGCAAAAACAAAGTTAAAAAACTAGTACATACTCCAAACCCAAAATGCATAAGCTACATAACCTCATTCTCTATACACAGATAACATCCCAAAGTACATCATGTTCCATAAAGAGATTGTCTTAACAATTAAAAAATCTTCACATAGAATGTTGCTTGATTGTGCTTTGATACAACCTGTCGCCACAGTTTGATGCAGTGATTTAGTCAAATTTACACCACTACTAAACAAAATCACTCTACTAAACAAAACATTGGCTAACAAGGCCAGATTACAACACTAGTCACTTAAGAAGTACAATTATCAAGGCTACAGAAATGATGAATGACTTCAACACGTGTGTTAATCTTCTTCGGATTGACCTCATTCACTCGCTCCTCATCAGCTGCAACATTTGGCTTGGGTTGGTGATAACCAACTGGATTGCACCACTCCCTCCAATAGCTGCAACTTTCTTTGTCATTCTTCTCCTTGGGACACCCATAATAGAGCCTTCCCGGATTACGATCTGCTCGCCGGCCGTAGCTACATTAGTATGTGAGTGACAAAAAGAGGAAGCACCATCAAGGAAAAATTCGAAATTAAGCACAATCAGGAAGACTCATGTATTGATCATTAAGCACACCAAAATGGCTGCAGAAACAACCTGTGAGCAACCCTATTGATATCCCAGTGCCTTAGTCATTATACCCAAATGAGCATTTCAAATTGCATATCCCCAATGCTATACCCAAATGAGCATTTCAAACTTTGCTGCAAATCAAACTGATAGCCCATTTCTCCTCCATACTCGAGGACAAGAAATCAGGTGACTAGTAAATACACTACTTTTGAAACAAATAGAGCGAACCCAGTTCATAGCACGAGAGAGAGAGAGAGAGAGAGAGAGAGAGAGAGAGAGAGAGAGAGAGAGAGAGAGATGTTAAACAACAATACACGAGAAAGTAAATCGAAATTAAAAAAAAAAAACCCTTATTTTAAACATCATCTCCTAAATTGAAATTGAAATGGAAATCGAACATACCAGATGTACATAACATGAGTAAGTAAATCGAAATAGAATCAAAACCCCTTATGTTTTTCGAGAGAGAGAGAGAGAGAGAGAGAGAGAGAGAGAGAGAGAGAGAGAGAGAGAGAGAGAGAGAGAGTGACCTTGGTGATGGTCGGCTTCTTCTTCTTCGATCTGGAAATCGCCGTCCTCTTCTTGGTTGCTTCGTCGCTCCAGAAGGATCTGAAAGTAGTCGTGTGATTTGGGGATAGGAAGGAAAGAGGATTGATCCAAGGGTACGGTTATGGCCCATATGCTCATTTGACCCGCGAATGGTTTTTTAACCCAGTTTTGACCCGCGATTGGTATTTTAAAATCTGAGCCCTTGGATCTCATCCAAGGGCTGCGATCAAAAGTCCTCATTTTGCCTAAAATGAGGGAGTCCTCATGTGAAGGGGATTGTATATATATATATGTGCATTTTTAGTTAAATTTATATTTTTAGAACCTACTCGACGAGATCTATCAAACAAGACCATACAAAATTATGCGTCAAAAAAAAAAATTTTAGGGTGTGAATTGTATAGAGGATGTGTGAAATCTGCATTTGAGGGGTGTGAATTATTCTGGACTGGTGTGAATTCTGTATTTGAGGGATGTAAATTCTTTTATTTGTGGTGTAAATTGTGTAATTTAGGGAGTAAGTTGTGATATATGAATTCTGCATTTGAGTGGTATGAATTTTTTTAATTTGGAGGGTGTGAATTCTGTATTCGAGGGGTGTGAATTGTGTATTTTGGAGAGTGGATTTTGATGTATGAATTCTGCATTTGACAGATGTGAGTTCTTTCGTTTTGGCAGGTGTGAATAGTTTAGAAGGAATGTGAATTCTGAATTAAAGTGGTATAAATACGATTTTATTTTAGTTTTACGTGTACCCATGTTCACAAAATGGACAAAAGCCTAAAACACAGAGAGAGAGAGAGAGAGGGAGAGAGAGTGAATAAATGGGACTATGATTGCGTCATCAAACTAGCAAACAAACAATCAACAGTAGCATTCTATTTCAAATAATAAGAAAAAAGAGGAAAAGGACCGGGTGGCAACAATTAGGGATCCCCTCTTGGGTTCCTAACAAGTAAAGGGTGATTCTATATAGCTCCCATTTATTACTTCATACCACCCGATTTCTACATGCAACCCAGCTGACGTGGAAATTTTTCATTTTTGCTTCAAATATCCCGGTAAAGTTCCCAAAATACCCTTCCTTTAATTTTTCTCCAAATTTTGAAAAAACTCTCCCTCTTCTCCTCCCTCCTCCCCTTCTCATAACCCACGGCCTCTCCTCTCCCATACTCCACCACTACACCGAAACACCCAACACCCATTACCCATCACCACCCACTGCCCCTCCGACCGGCGACCACCACCACTGTCACAACGATGACCAAACGGCTCAGATCCGACCTGAAACTAAAAGGTGTGTTCATTTACTAGGTATATATACATATATCGTATAGATCTTTGTAAGGTTCCTGAAAAATCGCTTTATAGTTGTTAATTTCAAGTGAGATTGGTTGATCGGAAGCTGCTTGGACTGAAATTTTGTCAGTTGAACCGCCATTGACGTCGAAGGAATTCGGTATAGAATTTCCGAAAAACGATCTAAATTTCGGGAGTTAGTTGTCGAAAATTTCAATACCAGTTGTTTGGGCAATGATCAAACGGGAATTATCCACCAAAATTCAACATTGTTTTCGACAATTAACTCCCGTAATTTTCAACAACTTTCGGGATTTAACTTCTAAAGTATACCTAGTTTTTCGACAACTAATTCCCGAATATGGAGCATATTTTCGGTAATCTATTTCCAAAACTTAGAATTTCATTTGCTTATCATTTATTTGTGATTAGTACAGGTTATACCCGAGGGAGAGCCTACTACACCATTCACGACGAAGTCCTACACTAGATGTAACGACCCGCCCCCGCCTTGCACAATATTGTCCGCTTTGGCCGCCCAAGCTCTTTGGACTTCCCAGAAGGTCACCCATCCCAGGATTGCTCCAGGGTGAGCACGCTTAACTGTGAAGTTCCAACGAGCTTTGACGCCCTCACGGCTTTAAAAGGCCTTGTGCAAGTTAGGGCATGATCTATTCTCTTATATCATAGAACTCCGTTGCATCCATGTGGGTCATGGGCTGTCACATTCTCCCCACCTTAGGATGCAACGTCCTCGTTGCATATTGGCCCAGCGACCTTCCCCCGGGAGGTATAGCACTTAGTTCTGCATAGCACTTTGTTCCCACTCTGGGATTCAAGAGGTGGCTCCTGCAGATTCTAGAGGTGGCTCCTACCCCGTAGTCCGGGGTTGTGCTCTGATACCAACTGTAACGACCCGCCCCCGCCTTGCACAATATTGTCCGCTTTGGCCGCCCAAGCTCTTTGGACTTCCCAGAAGGTCACCCATCCCAGGATTGCTCCAGGGTGAGCACGCTTAACTGTGAAGTTCCAACGAGCTTTGACGCCCTCACGGCTTTAAAAGGCCTTGTGCAAGTTAGGGCATGATCTATTCTCTTATATCATAGAACTCCGTTGCATCCATGTGGGTCATGGGCTGTCACACTAGACATCACTAGATACTACTTGAGCATTGTGTTTACTTTGGATAGACTATGATGGACCTTATGCTTATGTATGTTTAGACTATTTATGTATTTAGGTGGATGGACCACGATTATGATGTATTTTGGATGGATATGGACCACAATATGGTTATGTACCAATTTCAGTTATTAACACCAGTCCTAAATGTTTGCTCTTTGGATTTACACAGTTTGGATATTAACTACCAAATTGTTGCACTAATTTTGGATACAAACTTTCGTATTTATGAACAAATTTCGGGCATTAACTCCCGTTTGCATGCCTCTGTTTAAAATTGGTCATTCAACAATATATAAACTGCATATCATGAAGCGAATATCAATTGCACCTGCATGAATTAAGTTCTCGAATAAACTTACACATTAATTGACAACAATCTCAATGTTACAACAATCTCGAATAAATTACAAGTACGCATTGTCAACACTAAATTACAAGTACGCATTGTCAAAGTTGCAAATTAAGTACATTGACTACTGAGTAATATCAAAATCCTCTGCAGTTGCTACATCAGACCCGATTATCCTTCCAAACTCTTCGATTCGACTAGCAAACGGAGGTTCCCATCCTTTCGCATATGGTTCTCGATATCTGTGCCAATTCTTGATTTGACTAGCAAATGGACCCCGTTGTGCGACTACCATGTGTGGAAGCATTACCCTTTAAAAATACCACAACAACATTAGGAAGATTAGATTTGCTGGTATCAAAACATGGATATAAACTACCGAAATATTGTCTAAATTTTGGTTTATAACCACCGAAATATTGTCTAAATTTTGGTTTATAACCACCGAAATATTGTCTAAATTTTGGTTTATAACTACCGAAATAATGACCCAATTTTGGAACTCAATTGTCAAAATATTTTCCCAATTTCGGGAGTTATATACCGAAACATATGACATTTTTCGGGACTGCATTTCCGTGTCAAACAAACGGACAGATTACTAAGTCGGGAAACAATGCGTTACCTCTTTGGTCGTTTTTTGCTCGAAAGTCTTCATTTCCGGGATACCAACCTCACTCTCCACTTCCATGCTTTCTTCTAAGGTGATCGTCTTCTCTATTGCGGACTCTTTTGGTGAATTTGGAGTTCTAACTTGTTCCATTATCTCCCCAAGTTCTTCTAATTGAAGTGAGGGAGAGGATCCTTCCATCGACTCATCAAAATTTTCCATTGATTGAGAAAGATGAGAGATGGAGGGGGAGAATGTAGGAACAAGTATGGAAATTTTTTAACCTAACCTAACAATGGAGGAAGAAGAGGGAGAAGAAGAGGTCTGGGGAAGAAAAAGGGGTGGGTTGGTATGTAGTAATAAGAGAAAAAAGGTTTGTGTAAATGGGTTGGTATGTAGTAACTTGAGGGGCAAAATGGACTTTTCACAAGAGGGGTTTTGGGATTTATTTTGACTGGGTGGTATGAAGTAATAAATGGGAGCGATATAGAATCACCCACAAGTAAAACAGGGTGCGCGTGGGGAAAAGGGTGAGGCAGGATGGATTAGATGCGTGGTGGGTTTGGACGGGAGAATCATGCAATGAAAGAGGGGCGGCTTGTCAAAACCCCTTATATCTTTGAAAGATGGTAATTGTCCAAAGGAAAATGTTAAAATCAGTTTACTGGACTGTCGTTAAGACTTATTGTCAGTCTATCAGCCCAGTGGGCGTTAATAGGTGGGCCTAATTTTGTTCAAATGCTGGTGACCTATTGTGAGAGTCCCAAATCATTCTTAGCAGTGGTTGTGATGGTGAAATGTTCTCTACTGCTAAATGATCATTTGGGACTGAACTTTTAGTACTTTTTTTAATGTTACTTGTAATCCTTCTCTTCTTTTTTCAGCATTTCGCTGAATTCTCTTCTCTCCCAGTTTATACTATGTTTCGTGCTCTTCATTGGGCTTTTTCTCGATGTACCCTTTTTCGAATTGCTGTAAAATTTTGTTGCTGATAAGAAAAAAAGCCAATAGGATGATCCATTGTTTTTCAAAGTACAATGTATAGGATCCGAAAAATATTAGACTTGGTTTAAAGAACTGTGGTGTGGGCAATATCTAGCAAACAAGGAACAAATTTAATAATGGTTTTACAGTATTAAGAGCACTATCTTACTAAATTTGGAAAATTCATCAATGTACAATATTTTACTAAAACTAGTTGGCCTTATGTTTGAGGTTGGGCAATATTTTTCTTTATTATTTTGGAATGTATCCATATTAAAAAAAAAACCGTACACAGGCAATATAATTTTTGACCGGTAAGCACAACAAAGATAAGGCCAACTAGTTTTACTAAAATATTATACGTTGATGAATTTTTCACATTTAGTAAGATAGTGCTCTTAATTCTGTAATGCCGTTTTTAAATTTGTTCTTTGTTTGCTAGATATTGCCAACACCACAGTTCTTTAAAACATATCAATATTTCGGATTGCATATAGTGCACATTCATGAAAAGCAATAAGGAGCATTTGCCCTTTATTTTGTGGTATGATTTAAACCTGGAAAATTGATTCATTTCCATTTTCCACAAGGCATACAACTAGGACCCATTTATGACGTCACGCAACCCAACCAATGTTGCCTGGTAGGAAAATGTCTACTAGATTGAATGTGCATTTTCATTGTGCCTCCTATTCCTTTAATCTTCTTTGTTACCTATTCCAATAAATAATAAAATTCTTAAAAAAAAACATGAAAAAAAAAAAAATCATTGACAAGTTTTTGACTGGGACCCTTGCGCCACCCAACCTTGCCGACAACATCATGGTGGCTCAAAGGAATGAAAATTTCATGCATTAAAATCTTCCACCTCATAACCTAGTCATATATTCACCTGCATGAGATTTTGAAAATCACCAAAGATAGTTACTAATTAAATTCACACAGATCTACAAAATCTATTCTTACTAGGTAAATTATTAATATATATTTTGGCCTGAAAAATTGGAGAAACCCCTATAAATATACCCTCATTTTTTCAAAGGACACACACCTCCGAAGTAGAACCTCTCTTTCTAGGTAGGAGAATCATTTTTTTTTTCCATGGATAAGAAAAATATGGGTGGTCAAAAAATTAGGTTGGTGATCATAAAGAATGTGAGTGAATCACAATTGAATTTATTGAAATGCCGATTTGGCGTTTTCAGAGAGCATGACATCAGAGTTTTTAATCAGGCAAGAGAGCATAACATGCGTGTGGTAGAGAAGAAGCTTACCATGGCGAAAAATGTGGGGGAAATTGAAAGGAAGAGAGGAGATGAAATTTTGAAAGAAATTGAGGCTGAAACTAAGAAGTATATTGAGAGGCATAGTTTGGAACAACTTGTGGAATGGGGAGATGCAGTCGAAGAACTTATGGATAGAGTGGACAAGAGACTGGATCAACTCGAGAAGCTGGAGGCTGCAAATCCTTCTCCATTTTGATCACAGGGCGGGTCCAAGTTCTTGAGTTTTTATTGGATCGGGTGGAAAATAAAAGCATCTCTTCCCTCCCAATATTTTTTTTATGCTTCTTCTTTTCTTTCTTGTCATTTCCATTTTGTTTTTGTTGTTGTTTTGTGGCTTGGTTGCAGTCTTTTTCTGCAATATTTCTTGATCTTCCTGTCATGGCTTGTTATTATGCTAGTAATGGTAGACTAGTCACATTCCTACGGTCTTTTCATGTGTAATTGGGAGAGAGCTGTGATGCTTGCTGTTGTAATTGGAAAAACCCCGGCTAGTAATATATGGTTTTCATGTGTTACTGCAACTCTCCAGCATCATTTATTTTGATCGGCAAAGGTAACTTCATTATCATGAAGATAAAAACTAAAACTGATTTTATGTTTTATTGTGGCATTTTCTACCAAACTAATGTCCAATTCCGTACGTTGCTCGGGGATGGAGTGAGGATCTATACTCAGTAGGGCCAAAAACTATGGAGTTTTTTTTTTTCTTTTTTCTTTTTTGAGTTTATCGATATTTTACATTTCGTGCTATCATATATAAATGATTAGATCTCATCCTCAAGTTGATTTATTTAGTAAAGAACACTTATTTTCAGAGATATCAACATATGAAGGTTGCTGCTTTTCAGAGACACCGTGCCGTGTCTGCTGCTCGTGGAATGAGCAGTATTGTTGTGATTTTCTACCTGACTTTCAAGATAATCTATTTTAATTGGACTGTTTAGGTTTTTATTGATATTTTCCTTTTCACTTTTTCGTGTTCCATTCAGTATTTTGCTCGATGTGTCTACCTTGTGATATCTTGCACTTGTGCTTGGTTGTGGATTCTTATCTCGATATATCCTTTGTCGAATTTTAATAAACTGCTTTTGCCGATCAAATAAAATACCCTACATTGTGGAATTCATCATAAAAAAAACTATCCGTGGACATATTTGCATACCAAATTGTAAGCATTGTACTAAAAGCCACGAAGACAAGAAAAAATACAAAATTAATTACTAACATTGGGCCACCTCGCTCCATTAATTTTGACTCCCGCTCCCCAAATCCAACCACGTGCTACTCTTTCTCCCCAGGAGGGGAGAGCAATTTTGTTCACCCTCCTTAAAAGAGGGTGAACAAAATCCTCTCTCTTATTGGTTAAAACATGTGGGTCCCACAACAAAATGATGTTATGTTTACAAAAAAGTGTATTGCAGAAGTAAGCATGACATCATTTTGTGGTAGGACCTACACCAATTCAACCAATAAGAAAGAGAGTTTTGTTCACCCTCTTTTAAGGAGGGTGAACAAAATTGCACTCCCAGGAGGGAAGAAAGTTTCAGAAACTCGTCTTTAACCCCCCTCTCTTTCTACCACTTTAGCCTCCTCCATTGACCATTTTTTTTTATCGTTTTATCACCCTTCTTTGCCTAGTTTCCTTTCCTCTCAACTGCGTGGATTTCTACTGACCGTCGGAGCCTCTGTCGCACTCTCTCGATCTTATGATAAAACAGGTGTCTCAGTTGCGTGGGTTTCTTCCTCTCCTCCTCTGCTCTCTCTCTCTCTCTCTCTCTCCCCCCCCCCCCCCCCCCCCCCCTTCTCTCTCTAGTTCAGATATGGGCGTGCCAAATCGAAACTCCCTTTGTAATTTTGAAATCAAATCAGCATTTCATGTTGCAATTGTTATATATAAGTACATGAAAATTAATTAGGGCTTTTTCGTTTACCTGCTTAAAGATAATGTTACCATCGTGACTCAGTGGCCTAAAAAGCCTCCATTAGCTCACCAACATCTTGCAGCACCTAATTAAACTTGCAAATTGCTGCAACCACCCCTTCCTTCGCCGCCACTCCCTCCCGTTTTCTTTTGCACCTTTTATCGCGTACACTGTTATCCTTGAAGAGAAAATGATTTTGTTCTCTATCACATGTAAATAAATAGGAATGACCGTAGCTTTTTAGAAATTGGATGAAAGGAAACTTCCAAAGAAGACGATTTTTACGGGATTCGCATTTACGTTGCCGTGATAGTTTACCATTTGAAAATAGGATAATTTTGACTTACACCCCTTGTACTTTGTCCGATTTTGAAAGACACCTCCTCAACTTTATTACTAGATACTTACACCCCCTCAACTTTGGATCAAACTGAAACCGTGTATGTGTTAGTTTTAACGGAAAACTTAATAGTTTCAGCTTGATCCAAAATTGAGGGGTTGTAAGTATCCAGTAATGAAATTGAGGAGGTGTCTTTCAAAATCGGACAAAGTACAGGGGGTGTAAATCAAAATTACCCTATTTTCAAAAGGTAAACTATCACGGCAATGAAAATGCGAATCATGTAAAAATCGTTTTCTTTGGAAGTTTCCTTTCATTACGGGATTCGCATTTACATTGCCGTGATAGTTTACCTTTTGAAAATAGGGTAATTTTGATTACACTCCCTGTACTTTGTCCGATTTTGAAAGACACCACCTCAACTTCATTACTGGATACTTACAACCCCTCAACTTTGGATCAAACTGAAACCGTGTATGTGTTAGTTTTAATGGAAAACTTAATAGTTTCAGTTTGATCCAAAGTTGAGGGGGTGTAAGTATCCAGTAATGAAGTTGAGGAGGTGTCTTTCAAAATCGGACAAAGTACAGGGGGTGTAAATCAAAATTACCCTATTTTCAAAAGGTAAACTATCACAGCAATGTAAATGCGAATCATGTATAAAACGTCTTCTTTGGAAGTTTCCTTTCATCCAATTTCTAAAATGCGAAGGTCATTCCTATTTATTTACATGGAATAGAGAACAAAATCATTCTCTCTTCGAGGATAACAATGTATGCGATAAAGGGTAGAAAAGAAAACGGGAGAGGGTGGCGGCGAAGGAAGGGGTGATTGCAGCAATTTGCAAGTTTAATTAGGTGCTGCAAGATGTTGGTGAGCAGATAGAGGATTTTTAGCCACTGGGTCACGATGGTAACATTATCTTTAAGTAGGTAAACGAAAAAGCCCTGATTAATTTTCATGTATTTATATACAACAATTGCAACATGGAATGCTAATTTGATTTCAAAAATCACAAGGGGGTTTCTGAAATCTCAAGATGCCTTAAGAAGAGGTCAGTGTGATTTTTCCAATTTATATTCAATTTTTTTACCCTTGGAAATTCTTTTGCATGTTTTTCCTCAAAATTGAATTTTTGAAAGTGGAGAGGGGGGGCTCACGAGCTGGGGAAGAATGCCCCAAAAGACTGGTACCCTATTCCCCTGTTGTAATTCAAAATTCTCTCTCTGTTTTTTTGATAAGGTATTATCTCTCTTTTTTGTGAGTTCATGTTAAACAATGAACAAAATATTGGTCGACGTCGCGAGCCGTTCTTTTTAGTTATTGAGAATTACAATTCTATTATACCCTTTGAAAGATGTTAATTGTCCAGACATGTTTATATACGTAAATTAAGCAAATTCGGTAGAGGTCTGGTACAGTACCAAAAAAGAATCCCATAAAATCACCCAAAAAATGCGTCCAACAGGTGAAATCCACTCTGTATAGAAAATGTATCCACAGGGTTGATTTCACCCGTTGGATGCATTTTCTGGGTGATTTTATGGGATTCTGTTTTGGTACCGAACACTTCCCCTTTTAGATTTTCTTTGTGATCATTAATTGCATTCCAAAAACACCCAAGTATACCAGGCAATATCGTAAGTTTTGACTCGCAAGCAAAATAAAGATAAGGCCCTGTTTTAGCAAGTACAACAAAGCAGGATATTATACAATGATGAATTTCCCACATTTAATTTTGGGGTAGTGATAATGCTCAAACTATTTTTGATTGTGCCAAAACTTCAACTCATAAAAGGCATGTACATTGCACATAAGTACAAGCATTTTATGCATTTGAGTTTTGGCACAATCAAAAACAGTTTTAAACAATTTTGGCAGTAACATTTGCCTAATTTTAGGGTGCTTTAATTTTGTGTACCATTTTTAAAAATGTTCTCTGTTCACTATTTAGATATTGGCAACACCACTATAATTTAAACCAAAGTATGGACACATCCGATTTGGCTTTCTCCATTAATTAGGTAAAGATTTAAAACTAACTTGTTCTTTTGGGAGATTTTATGACATTGTTTTCTCAATACATAAAATGACATGTCATTTTATGACCATTCCATAAAATGTATTGGGAAAACTAAATAAAATGTCTACATAAAATGTATTGGGAAAACAATGTCATTTTATGACCATTCCATAAAACCCCAACTAAAATGAGAATTCCCATTTTATGGCATAAAATGTATTAGAGAACAAAGCCAGACGTTCTTCTTAGTTGTTGACGATTACAATTTGAATTGTCTTTGAAAGATGGTAATTGTCCAAAGGAAAATGTTAGAATCAGCTTACTGGATTGTCGTTAAGGCTTATTGTCCTGTCAGCCCAGTAGGCTAACAATAGGGGGGCTAATTTTGTTCAAATGCTGGTGACCTAATTGTGAGAGTCCGACAAACGCGTTGGCTATGTTAGAACCTGAGAGGCAACGTGAACCTGAGGTTGACCACGCCTGGGCTCAAGCTCCCGCTGCGTCTTAGTTTCTAACATAGCACCGGTGGGAGTCTCCTCTCGAGGAGGAAAGCCATGATGAGCTTTGCAGTTGAAGGCTGCCATGGTGGCTCTCATGGTTCACGTGGCAAAAGAAACTGAAAGGCGCATGCAAGAAGAGCAGCAACAAATTTTCACTTTGTTTGGTTGAGTGTTTTGAGAAGAATATTTTGAGAAATATTTTTGAGATAGTGTTTGGATGAGTTTTTGGAAAAAGTAATAATTAGAGAGAGATGTAGTAATTGGAGAGAGATAGAGAGAGAAATGAGAATAATGATTGGAGAGAGGGTATGAGTAGAGAGAAAAATGTGATTAATGATTGGAGAGATGAGAGATGGGGAAAGAATCTTTTTTGAATTTTTTTTTAGAAATGTGAAGAGAACAAAGTGAATTCCAATCTTTCGGCTTTTCAGCCGGGGCCAAGTGGTGGTGGAGGTGCTTTTACTTAATATTATTACTTTCTTTTTCACTATTTGCCCATTTTAATTAAGTACGTACATTTGAATATGTGTAGTCAATTCCTAATTATTCTTCTTTTCCATTTCATGCATTAAATTCTTCCACCTCATAACCTAGTTATATTTACCCGTATGAGATTTTGAAAATCGCCAAAGATAGTTACTAATTAAATTCACACAAATTTTCATAATCTGTTCTTACTAGGTAAATCATTAATACATATTTTGGCTTGAAAAGCTGCAGAAACCCCTATAAATATCCCTCGTTTTTTCGAAGGGCACACACCTCCGAAGAAGAAGCTTACCATGGTGAAAAATGCGGGGGAAATTGAAAGGAAGAGAGGAGATGAAATTTTGAAAGAAATTGAGGTTGAAACTAAGAAGTGTATTGAGGGGCATCGTTTGGAAAAACTTGTGGAATGGGGAGATGCATTGGGGGAACTTATTGAGAGAGTGGACAAGAGACTGGATCAACTCAAGAAGCTGGAGGCTGCAAGTCCTTCTCCATTTTGATCATGGGGAGGGTTCAAGCTCTTGAGTTTTTATTGGACCGGATGGAAAATAAAAGCATCTCTTCTCTCCCCTTTTTTTATGTTTCTTCTTTTCTTTGTTGTCATTTTCATTTTGTTTTTGTTGTTGTTTTGTTGCTTGGTTTTTTTTTTTTTTTTGAATGACAAAAAAGATTTTATTAATCTTCGCAAACGGATTACAAAGATTAAAGGGAACCGAGGAAAAAAGCAGCATCACAACGCAAAGGAGAAATCCCAACTAGGTTGGCACCTCACCAAGCGACAATTATATGCCACCTCGGCCCAAAAAGGGAAATAACAAGATTGACCAGAGGTCAACCAAACAGATCAGTCACTAATACAAGCTACTGGAGAAAGTGAAACAAACTCCTAACATCAAAATACAGCTTGAAGGATTTAATTGAAGCCCAGGAAGAGTACTCCTCACAATCAAGATGCAAGCAACTCCTCAATATCACCAGCAGATAGCACCATCAGTATTCGAGCCATTTCCATATGCAACAACACCAATATCAGCAGTAACAGAACATTAGTGACTTGTTGCAGTCTTTTTCCACAATATTTCTTGATCATCTTCCTGCCATGGCTTGTTGTTATGCTAGTAATTGTAGTCACATTCCTAGTCTTTTCTTGTGTTATTGGGACCTCTAGTTGAGGATTTCAGAGACTTTTCCTGCTGTTACTTTCCTAGTTTGAAGATTCTGAAGTTTATAGCAAAATATTTTCCTGCTGTCGGATTGCGGTTTGGTGTGGATGCTGCTACATCTTCTCTTTCAATGCTACTATTCCTGGTGATGCTGAAGACTATGATAAAGGATGCCAATACTCTTGGTAGGAATATTGTTGCCAAGTTTGGATTTCTGCTGCTACTGCTAGCTAATCTGCTGATGATGAAGTTACTGAACATTTTGATAAAGGAGGCTGATCCTTTCAGCAGGCATTTGTTTGCTGATTTTGGATGCTTTCTTTGCTGCTGCTCCTCCTTTCTTAGTTACTTGCTGCTGCTTTCTGTGTGATTTGTCCTTTTGTGTGATGGAGTTTTGGCCTTTCAAGTTTTTAAGTACAGTAATAGCTGATGCTGATGCTTCATGCCTTGTGGTGCTGCCAAGGGTGATGCAAAGGATTATTTCTGGCAAAGGGAGATTTGGCCTAGGGCGTTTCTTATGCATTTGTAGTTTTCTTTTCTCTCTCACATTCAACCTTAATTTGTTGGATTTAATTTCTTTTCTCGACCTACTTTTTTTTTTTTTTTCAATCAGCAAATTTTTTTATTAATCTTTGAAAGAGATTATAAAGATTAAACGGAACAAGGACACAGTGACGAACACCACCCAAGACCCAAAAGACAAGGAAGGCAAGAACTCAACCACTACAGGACCAAGAACCCAAAAAGCCAGAGCCCCTAAAACAAACCCTGAACAAAACCCAAAAAAACTATCAAAAAAAGGAAACCCAACACGAAAAAAAGCAACACACCAAACCGCCTCAAAACTATAGGAACCAAAAGACAAGGGTAGCCATGGTTTTAAATACTGGCTTTTACGAAACAATTTTTGGCCTCTTCGATACCGTTACACCCCGGTGTACCGGTGACAGGAAAAAATGCATGAGTATCAATCGGCCAGTTGCCGTTACGTATCGGTCCATAATTGATTCACGTACCGGTTTACGACCGTTACAACCGATACTTAGCCATTACGAGTTATTTAAGTAATTTAAAATTATTTTTTATCAAAAAAACATTTTTTTAAATTCAAGACTGCTACACCCGATTCTTGTTACGTAACTACCAAAATCGTTACCGTTACGTATCAAGAAACCGTTATTTAAAACCTTGAGAGAAGCCCAAAATAACGCTAATTGCAACCTCATCCAAGCGAAAGGAAATACAGAACCAAACAACCAGGAAAAACTAACAACTAGACCATAACACCCTCGCTAAACCACGGGCAGCATCAATGCCAAAAGATTTGGAAATATAGAGTTATAGAGTTTGTTGATGTACCCTTTGTCAATGTACCTTTGTCGAATTCTAATACTAAAATTTTGTTGAAGCAAAAATGTTCCTTAACTTTTCCATCGGATTTCTAAGAAGCTAAGGTTCTTTCTATTTTTTATTTTGGTAATCTGTAAATTTTATAAAGCTCAAATAAGGAAAACAAGAGGCCTAAGCCAAAACAATAAAGGATCACTACATATCTACACAAAGCTATACAAAGCTAGAAAAAGCATGAAAACTACTAGCCTATGGATCAAAAATTATGGGAGACACTCTCCATCTAATGGCAAGCAAATGGTTAGAATCATTCTTTTTAATGCCTCTCCAGGAAGCCATGCAGACCCTAACATCCCCTTCAATCTGGGAAATCAATCCTGTGATATTCTTGCTTTGATGCTGGAAAATGCAAAAATTTTGTTCCCTCCAAAGCCAATACAAAGAGGCAGCAAGAGAGAGTCTATACACCAAATGCTCTAACGACTTGCCAGCCTTATAAGAGCAGGCCCAAGATCTTTCGCCAGCAAGACTAAGAACACATTTGTTAACATTATTCAATCCCGGAAAATGATCCCAAACTTGGTGAGAAAAAGGGCAAGCAAAAAATAAATGGTCATGAATCTCCACAGAGCCATTGCAAAGGCAACAAGACATATCCACTTGAACGCCCCAACTAGCCAATCTATCTTTCGTGGACAATCTCTTCCAGAAGATGAGCCACTCAATGAAAGCCCATCTAGGAATATGGTGCGAGAACCAAACAATTTTCCACCAAGGAATGATAGGGTGAACTGCCTTAAGGCATGCCAAGCAGATTTGGAGGAAAACAGATAATTCCTATTAAGATTCCAAACAATTGAGTCTGAGGTATTACCATTGAGAAGAAAATCAGGTGGAGTCTGACCAATAATACTTCTAATAACAGGGTTCTTCCTATTTGTTAACATGCATGCGAAAATCATTTTCTCGTATGAGGATAACAATGTCAGCATATATTTGCTGATCTGTGCCCGGCGGTTTCCCTCTTATTTATCCGATTTCAATCATAGTTTCGTTGATGGTTATGTTCAAGATGTTTTATAGTGGGCAAAACAAACCACCAATAGCAAAAAAAAAAAAAAAAAAAAAAAAAAGAAAGAAAGAAGGTAAAAATCGACCAAATTTGAACTCTTAATTTCAAAAGTGCAATTGCTGTTCGTGATTTACATTGAGGTTTCTATTCGCTAGAATTTTTTAATTACATACGAAAAAGAAAAGTACAACAGGGAATATCGTAAGTTTTCACTTTTAAGTACAACAAAGATAGGGTTTTTGTTTTTTTGTTTTTTTTGCCCTTCTTCATTCCTAATCTATTACAGTGTGGGACATCCAAGAATTCTATCGTATGAATTAACCACCACTTGCCAACGAAGATAAGGTCAACAAGATAAAGAAGTCTAGCCTTATCCAAATAAAAAATAGGAAGAGTTTGCTATAGGGTCCACTATAACTATTTTGTAACACATGCAGTCCACACAATAATTTCTTAACACTTCCAGTCCACACGCTGACGAAGTTGGGGTGAAAAGAACAAAATTACCCCTAACCTGCAAATGAAGCTGGAGTGTCTCTCTCTCTCTACCCTTCCCAGCCCTCGCAGTCAACCTCCTCAGGTCCACACACTGACGATCTCCATCCCTGGCCGTCGACTATCGATCTCCATCCCTGGCCGTCGCCATCAACCTCCTCAAACTCCGCACTGTCCCACGTCCTTCTTCCTCCTCCGCCGCAGAGGATCCCTCCTTCCCTTCCGAAGACGACGTCATAGACGGCAGCGACTATTTTAGTTCCGATGAGGATGTTGAGATTGCCATGGGCGACGACTTCATTGTTGGTCGATTCAGAGTTTCTTCTTCAATGCCGAATGTAGGTTTGTTGAACCACTGGTTTGATGATCAGCCAAGGGAGTTAGGAAATCGAGCGTCGTGGGATAAGCTCAATTTGATCTCCTCTGGTCTACCACCGCTTCATACAGCTTGAAAAGATGGTAAAGATAGTCCAGAGCTCAATTTGATCCCCTCTGGTCTACCGCCGCTTCTTAAGTTGTGTTTGGACATTGAATCTGTAAAAGGGTTTGTGGACGGAAAAACCTAGGAAAAATAGAAAAATTGCTGTATTTTATGTCTTTCCTTTAACTTTCTCTCTCCTCATTCTATTCACTAATTCAAGATCCAAACACTGACTCGTTTTTGCTTCTTTTTTTTTTTTTTTTTTCCCATTGGAGACATGAATAAATAAATAAAGTAAGAATTTAGCATATATATTTGCTACTACTCCCATTTTGTCGTATTATTTTACTAGTAAGAATTATCCATTTTGAAATGCTGTTATCTTAAATAGAGTCCTGATAATCACATCTTATAAGTTTAGATAACCATCTCTTTTGAGTCCAGATAACCACCTTCATTTTGACAAAAGTGGTTTTTTTGTTTTATTCAATTTTCAGTAAAATTTCTAGTAAAATTTTATGTTAAAAGCAAAGGGTTTGTGCTGCTACCTTGTAGTGCTTGGGTGGTTGAGGACTTGATCCCAAGTAAGTTTTTTTAACAAAAATATGCCCAGATAACCATATCTTATGAGTACAGATAACCACCTCTTGCGAATCAAGATAACCACATTTTGTGTGTCCAGATAACCATTTCTTGCGATTCCAGATATGGCTATCTGCGCCGGCGACTTTTCCGGCGAAGTCCAATTTTTCGGCGACTTTTCCGGCGCCAGAGACTTTCCGGCACCGGTAAACTTTTGGCAAGAGTATGTTATGTATTAAATTTAATATGAGAGTATATTTGTCTATTAAAAATGGAGAATGGACCTTACACCTTAGAAATTTCAAAAGGTGGATTAGAGAAGTTATGAAACTAAGAGGTGGACTAGACATGTTACAAAAAGCTATAATGGACCTTAGAGTAATTCTTTATAAAAAGTACTCTAATTTGGGTAAGAACAACAAAGAAAATTATACATTAATGAATTTTTCCATTTTTAATTAGTATTGTCGTGATTTTAATTTTGAACACCGTTTCAAATTAATTTGTACTTTCTTTCCCAGATATTGCCAGTACCGCAATTATTTAAACCAAATCTATACACATTCACTGTGACTGTCTCCATTACGTAAATATTTAGTCAAAATAATATCGGAGCGTTTTCTTTAAATTTCGTGGGTATGTTTAAAGATGGAAAATTTACGAAAATGCTAAGAATACAATCATTCAGACACAACTCTGAATACAACCGCTCGCATCCCATACATGTGTACGCAAAACTCACGTGTATGTGATGGGTTTTATTCAAATTAATTGTGTTTGGATGGTTGTGTTTCATACATATCTAGGAAAATTAACCAATTTATGAAAGCGGTCCCTCCAAGGCGGTCCTGTTTGGGTAATTTTTCCTCTTATTCATTAACTGGACTTGGGGTTCTCATAGGGCCAAGTCAATACATCCCCATAGTGACTTAAATTGTGGGCCCTTTGGAATTTTTCATTTGGGATCGGGACAATTCATCTTTTCAGGAATGTTGAGAACATACGGGTACAGAAAATTATGATCATCGGACATTGGTAGACATACGATTGAGTTAAATTCATTTTACAGTGTATTTTTCAAAAGATATTGGTCACCCATATTAATGGTTTCCTAACATATGGCTACCAATATCCAATTAGTTTGATTTATTACATGAATGATTTACTCAACATTCCCTATAAATCGTACGGTTCTGATCCTAAATACAGTATATAGAGGACCCACAATTGAGGGCACTACGGGGATATAGTGACATGGGTGACTACGGGTACCCCAAATCCCATTATACTATCTTTTGAAATTTATGTAGATTTTCAAATTAACTCTCTGTATTTACTCTCTTTAACTATTTTGGTTCATAAAACGATAGTTTTAACATTTTGTAGGGCTTTTTATTGGAATTTTGTTGCTTTTTTTTTTCCAAGAAAACAAAGATAAATAAAAGTTATTACGACAACAAAAAAAATTTGAATTAAAAAGTTTATGCCAAGGCGATCGCAATAACTCAGATCAACAAAAAAGGAAAAAAAAGAAGAAGAAGAAGAAGGTAATTGCAATAAGCGTGCATGCAAACTTGTTTCTTTGAACAAATAGGTAATATTACACCGGAAGTAACATAATATTACAAGAGGAAATATAAAACAACCCAAAGAAAATCCAAACAGTAGTTGGCAAGGTATCAAACTGCTGCCAATTTCTCCCGCAATATTTGTGCACAATATGAATCTATACCATTACTACCCTCGAAATATCAAAATTTTCACCTGAATACTCCCAACTCATTTCAAAAACACCCAACCAGGACAATTTGACTTGCACATAAGAATATTGTTCAATTCCAAATGCAGATCAAAAAGGAAAGAAAATAAAAATTTCCATAACTAGCAACTCATAAATAGGTGGATTGTGATGTAACTTGCTCACCACCCTAATTACAAGATAACTCTATAAATATCTTCAACACAAGAATACACAACCTCCATATTGTCATCTTTTTCACCCTCTTCCCCCTGGTGAGGTCAAAGCCGTAACCCTATATACCCTAGAAAGAGCCATGCCAAGGAAGACTAGTAAGGGTCGGCAAAAACATCACTCTTCCGGCCACCCTAGCGTGGATGAAATCATTGCCAGGTTCCTGAGTACTCTCTCCGTTCCATTTTAATAGTCAGGTTCAGTCTCCAATCAATTTATAAATTATTAATAGTATTCAATCTAGAAGGAATTTTATGGGAAATATGAATCTTATATGATAGACCTCGATTAGGTTACACAAAGTTTTTAAAATCTATAAAAGTATGATACGTTGAAGGATAAGAACAATTTAAAAATTGCATTGGAGACCAGACCGAACTAGAGTATTAAAATGGAAATGAGGGAGTACTTTATAGCAATATTTAATTACGTACATGAATCACACCATGCAAGTGAACAATTTCTAAGAAGGTGTGTGAATTGTCTAACCAACTTTTTCATGGGTTTGAGTTCTTTTGGAGGTGGCGGCGCTAGCAGTGTTTTTCCTGTAAATTCCTCCAGGACCGAGTTCTTTTGGCAGTGGCAGCAGCAGTCACGGTGCTGTCAAGTTTTATGGAACAACTGCAGGGTATAAATATATAATATTAATCAGACCTTTCTTTACGATAATTATTAACTATACGATATAATAGTCGCACTTGCTCTCTTCTTTTTTTGTTTTTTTTCCGTTTGTTATACACTGTTGATTTATATTTTCTTTTGTGCTATTTTTGTTGTTTCATCATTCAATTTCTCACAGATGTCTTAAAGTATTATTACAAATTAGTATGAATGTACGTAAGCTAGCTAATAACCTGATTTTTGTCGTTTGCCATTCATTGTTGATTTATATTTTCTTCTATGCTATTGTTGTTGTTTTGTCACTCAATTTTCACAAATGTCTTAAAAGTCTTTACGTCATATTATTACAAATTAGTACAAATGTACGTAAGCTAATAACCTGGTTTTTGTCGTTTGTTATTAACGGTTATTAACCGTTGGACTATGACATTCTCTTTCTTTTGTTATATTGCTGCCGTCGTTATTGTTGTTATTGTCTTGTCATTTGCGGGTTGTGTTTAATGTTCGTTATCTCGTTATCGTAAGTTGGATTGTGTCTTTGATTTAATTTTTCATCGAAAAAGCGATGTGACGGCAACAAGCTTTATGGAGAAAAACACATAGGCATTAAGGAACACAACTGATCCAGACACAACTCCAAACTCAATCTCTCACATACACGTGGGTATACAGGTGAGTCCCGCATAATAAATGTGTGTGGGACTTACATGTATGAGAGTGGTTGTGTTCATGGTTGTGTATGAATGATTGTGTTCCTAGTTTTTTTGAAGGAAAAAAGAAGTGAAATAGCAAGGATTAATTAATGCATTGAATTCTTCCACCACATTTCCTAGTTGTATTTCCATTAGAAGGGATTTTGAAAATCTCCAAAAATGGTTGCTACTTCAATGCATATAGATTTACACAATCTGTTCTTACTCAACATAACAGGTAATTCATTAATTCGTAATAAACTCATTTGGGACCACAAAGCAAGGAGAAAATCCCTATAAATACCTATCCTCTTCTTTAAAGGACACACACCTCCATTCCTCCATATAATCTCCCTTGTTTTGGTACTTATATTTTTAGCCATGGATTCAAAAAATAAGGGTGGTAAAAAGCTCTGGAGGGTGAAAATAAAAAATGCACCCAAAATACGACTAGTCTTTTCAAAAAGCCGATTTTTTGTTTTCAATCAACAGGTCATTGAGCGTAACATTCTTAAGGTAAGCAAGACGCTTAGCGCATTGAAAGTTGAAAATAAGAAACGAGCTGAAGAAATAATGGCCAAAAAGGCTAAACATCCTTTCTTGGGAGTTCCTATGAACGAGCTTAGTTTGGAACAACTTCTGGAGTATAGAGATGCGATGCTGAACCTCAGGGAGAAAGTGCATGAGAGAATGGATGAACTCAAGAAGATGGAGGCTGCAAATCCTTCAGCATCTGATCACGAGGAGGGTCCAAGCTCCTAAGCCTCGCGAATCGGATAGAATAAAAGCATCTACCCTCTCCTCTCCTGTTTGGTTGTGCTTTTTATTTGTGTTTGTTATCGTTGTGTTGCTTGGTTGCGGTCTTTAATTAGCTGCAATCTAGCTTTGTTTTTAAGTTTTCCCTTTATGTTTAGTCATATTTGAAGATCAAGTCATGTTTTTCTGGATCAGCTTGCGCGCACCTCGACTAATTCCGGAACCTTGAGGGTCATGTTTGTTGCAGTAGTTTAAAAGCTTTCTAGTAATGTGTACTTTGCTTCTACATTTGGGGAAGGGTGATGTTTGTTGCAATAGCTGAAAAAGCTTCCTAGTAATAATATGGCTGGTTGTCTATTAATCTGTTGCATAAATCTGGAACCATAACATTTACTTTATCCACTCTGACCAACTTACCATAACGAGATAACGAACATTAAACATAACCTGCGAATGACAAGACAATAACAACAATAACGGCCGTTCTGTTTTCTTCTAATTTGTTTAGTTTTAGGTTGTTAATTTTTTTGGTTGATTTGTGTACTGTGGATTTGATTTAATGAATTTTCTATCTATTCCTTCCACACTCTGTCCAAAGAAAAATCTCAAGGGAACTCTGTCCATTTGATTTGAGTCGTGATGTAATGATGTTCTTACAGATTACTCTCTTCTGGATTTTATCCAGAGGTTCAGGTAATCTTTTCCGGTGCTTGAAGTACCAATTAACAGAAAAGCATGAACCAATCCCTTTGGCCTTGCCTTTAGAACCTTGGCCAACTTTCTTGGTCCCTTTTCAAAGTTTCAACGGTCTGGATTCTGTCAATAATTTTTAAGTTAAAATGTCCATAACCGTCCGTTTTTTAAATCAAAATTTCACTTTTGACATATTTATCAATGTCCGATCAAGCTGATTTTTTGCGTTGACACATTATTTTGGTTTAAAACATTTCAATTTTTTTCCCTGCATGATACTATATATTAGCAAATTCTTTTAATTTTTGAAAAAAAGTTTAAATTGTTCAAATAATAAAGGTATTCTTTTTGGATTCCACCTACAAGTTTGAATTCTAGCTCTGTTCTTCCCCACCAACTACACCACAACCTTCTCACATTCACGTGAAACCTACACATAAAAGTAGGAGGCCACATGTGGTGGGGACCACATGCATGTGTGGGGGTGCGGCTAGGGCTACTACAAATGCGAGCAGTTCGGCTCGACTTGTTTATTAATTGAACTGAGATCGAGTTAGAATTTTAAGTTCGTTTATTAAACAACCCGAGCTTAACATTCTAAAACTGCACTCGGCTCGACAAAGCTCGAGTCATTTGTATAGGCTCAGCTCGTTATAGAAGATCGTCTAGTACATAAAGCTAGCTCGACTCGATTACTGTTGAGTCGAGTTTGAGCTCAATTTTTTTACTTGTTTAATAAACAAGCCGAACTCGAGTTCGATAAGGCTTAGCTCGGCTCGTTTGCCCTGTAGGTGTGGCTGGTGGTCGTACGTATCAATAATGGATTTCTATGGTGGAATCTTCAGACGTTTGTCTTGGGCTTCCTACTTTTGGAGGCCCGTATTTATGGGCTACAAACAGCACTTGTGGCCTTTAAAGGCCTAGAGATAGCAGGTTCCTCAAGAGCTCAGCCCAATCAAGACTCCTTCATGGTTTATTGGTTTTTCTCTTAGAAAATTTCCTTATCATCAGGCCCAATAGAGAGCTAATATCGCGTCAAAAGGCCCAAGAGTAAAGAGTAAAAGTTGTGGAGGTCCATAAGGACCATAACTTAGGTCTGTCAAGGGTTGGGCTGGGCTGGTCTTGAGATGTACACACCATGTTCTAATAGTTTCTTCATCAACCTTAAAGATTGGTTTATATATGTTTCTCATTTGTCTAGTTAATGGTCTTCTAAATTCGAAATCTCTTTTTGATAATTCACCCTTCAGCCCAATGAATCAACTAATTTGGAAATGAATCTCAAGATTCTCAATGCCCACTAGTGAGGGGCCGTGATAAAGCCCCGTGTATGAATTAGCCCAACACAAGTCGACCTCAAAGGTTTTCTGAGGCCCCAGGCCCTTAGATTTGCATTATCACAATTGATGTGACATGACTGCAATAGTAATCCATGATTACAGTCCTAAAAAACCAACAAGAATATTTAAATATGTGAAAAAATAAGAAGAAAAAAAGTGATCTTGGAATCAAAGGATAATCGATTTTTTTTTTTTTTTGGGGGGTGTAACAAAAGTGAATATATTAAACCAACAAAGGTTTAGCCATAGTAGCATAGAGAACCAAAGCAGATACAGAACCGAAGCAAGAGTAGCAAACAACCATATTTAAAAAAAAAAAAAAAGACTAATAATCCCTAAGACGCCCTACACCCAAGGCGTCCTCCATGTTTAATGTCTAGCTGCCAAAGGAACTTCTTCACATTCAACAAAGTTTTCTTCCTGTTTCCGCTCACAATTGTGCTAGAATATCGGCACTGCAGTTGGCTTCACGGTAGATGTGACATAAAGATGCGTTGGTAGGAGCAAGTAAAGCTTTTGCTTCCCATATGGTTCCATGATATAGGTGATCTGGATTTGGATCTTCATTGTTGAATTTGACAGCCTCTTGAGAGTCAGATTCAATGCATACAAAATCCCACCCTTTCTCCAGCATTATAGTTAGACCCCGTGATCGAGACTTGCTCATGCACACGGAAGTTCTTTTTCTCGATTATTAAAATGTGCAAAATTGTAGTCTCTAACGGACGTAGTCATCCCACTCGTTCGTGTTGTTCAGTGGTAATTAGGTCATTACGAATCCTTGTTTTTTTTTTTTTAGAAAACGAGTAGGTTTTTTTTATTTATTATTTTTGGGTGAGAAGGAACATATCTATGTCAATGAGAGATATGTCTATTTGTTGGGAATGAAAATTAATGGGATTCGGTGACCATATGGCTAGTTATTATTGGGTTCATGGCACAAGGCCACACACGATGTTCTCACAAGATAATTACTCAAACCTACAGAAAACTTTGTTAATTAGTAATTGAAGCTTCTAGAAAAGATTAATTAATTAGTCCTTGGTGTTAGGATATTGTTGTCAATAGCTCCATTATTACATTCATTCACAAACTAATTCATGATTTTCCAAAACATCATAAGTACATAATGTTGCTTACCAGAATTACAATGATTCATCCTTGGGCGTTACAACCACTAGGCTAAAGCCTTTCATTCACAAACTAATGATTTTTCCCAAAAAGAAAGAACGTAAATTGGTTTACCTGAATTATGAGCCTTTTCAGAGTTTTCAATTGTTTTATTCGGTTTTGGATGACCGTCTATTTTGATTTTATTTTTACTAGTAAAATTCAGCCATTCAAAACACGATCAGACGGCTGAGGGATGCACAGATTCTTGTAGATTTTAAAATTCGGCCATCCAAAACACGATCAGAGTTTTCAATTGTTTTTACCAAATTACCAATTGATTTTGACATGCAAAGTCAACTAGCTAGCTTTTTATAATGCAGACTAATAGAAAATTAATCTAAATATCCAAGCACTAATAATACAATATTTTCTAACTCCCAAATCACTACTATACAAAAAGAAACTGGCAATAAAACCTCAATAGACAATAATGTTGGCCAGCTTTAAGCCTTTTGAGTAAATGTCAAAATCCTATAAATAGCTCATGTTTACCCTCTAATCATCTCCAGAAGAATACCGGAAAAAACAAAAAAATGATAACCCTTTTGTGCTCAATTGCTTTTAGCCATGGCGAAGGAGCCAACGATGGGTCGCCAAATGATCAAAATAGCAAAAGTAGAGATAAAAAAACCACTTATAAATCACCTTCTCAAAACGACGTTTTGGGTTGTTCAATAAGGCGAGCGAGCTTAATTTGCACATTCTGTGGCATTGAAATCGCAATCATAGTTTTTCTCTCTAGCGGGGAAAGTATATTCCTTCAGTCACCCTAATGTGAACTCAATCGTCGACCAATTCCTTAGTCAAAACCCTCCACCAAGCTCCACCACGCGTCAACTCATTGAGGCACACCAAAACGCTAGTGTGCGCGATCTCAATTCACAACTCACTCAAGTTCTCAGCGAATTAGAGGCTGAGAAAAAAGGGGTGAAACCCTAGATCACATGGGAAAATTAATCAGCCAAAGGAAGAATTGGTGGGAGAAACCTATAGATGAACTAGGGCTAATTGAGCTTGAACAACCTGGGGATTCATTGGAGGAGCTCAAGAAAAACACGATGAATCAAGTGAATAAGCTTTTCGTGTCGAGAAACATAAACCCTTCCCAGTTTTTCTTAGCGGACGATGATATCGGAATAGTTGAAGCGGTTGAGACTAAAGCCTATCAGATCAATGATTTTTCAACAAATCCTCATGTCCATAATTTTGCTTACGGCCATGGATTTTTCTGAGTTATGCTTGTCCAATTTCCATCCCACTAAGGTTTTTTTTTTTTTTTTTGTGTGTTATCAAAGCTAGTAACTCACTAACCCCGAGGCACTGGCGGCTCCACATACATGTTTGGGTTGTCATATGAACACCCAAAAAACATTTTTTTCTTTTACTCCATACATGTGAAAAATTTGTACAAATTTTAGGTTAGTCCATCCTTTGAACACCCAACCGAAATATAAACGAACACCCGTGCAAAATTAAATGAACACCCAACTAATAAATTAGCTCACAAATTAATCCACTTTAACCAACCAAATTACATCCATTATAGCCCAATCGTTGGTTGCTCCACATATAAGAAAAGGTGATCAATTGAAGATGCTATATATATATATATATATATATATATATATATATACACACACACACATCACACTTCCGGTCCAAACTCCCGGATTTTAAAAAAATCCACACCTCATTGATCCCGATCGAATTTCGATGATCCGAACCGTCCAATGTGTTTAAAAGGTGTTTTTTAGGGCCACCGCGAGAAATTAGCAAAAAAAAAAAATACTGGGAAGGGCTTGATCCGAGTTGATTCGATCGGGATCAATGAGGTCCCGATTTTTTAAAATCCGGGATCCCTGACCGGAAGTAGACTGTATATATATATATAGGCCCGATCTAGTCCGGGAATCCAGGATCCGGGACTCCACCTTCCCGATATTTTTTTGACGATCCGAACCGTCCAATGTGTTCAAAAGGTGTTTTCAAGGGTCCACGCGGGAAATCTTCAAAAAAAAAAAAAATACCGGGAAGGGCTTGATCCAAGCAGTTTTTCGCAAAACTGTTTTAAACACATTGGACGGCTCGGATTTCCCAATTTTTTTTTTAAAAGCATCAAAACACCGAAAAACCCTCAATCCGGGATCCTTGATAGTATCCGCGGCGTATATATGTATATATATGTATATACACCGGTGATCCAGTCAAGGATCCCGGATTGAAGGTTTTTTGGTGTTTTGAAGGTTTTAAAAATTGTTTTTGCATAATCCGAACCGTCCAATGTGTTTAAAACGTGTTTTTAATGGTCCCCGCGAGAAATCACAAAAAAAAACCGGGAAGGGCTTGGTCCGAGTAGTTTTTCACAAAAATTGTACATATACAGTTTTATGAAAAATTGCTTAGATCAAGCCCTTCCCGGTATTTTTTTTGGATGATTTCTCGCGGGGACCCTTGAAAACACGTTTTAAACACATTGGACGGTTTGGATCATGAAAATTTGGTCCGAAACTATGAGTCCTGGACTAGATCGGGACTATATATATATATTTTGGTGTTATATTGCATGTAGTAATTTTATCTCAAATTTTATTTAAACACTTAGTCATATACTTTGAACAAAACACTCTATAATCCAAGTTATTTACAATTGAATACCTAATGCACTAGCTCAAAATAAAGTACACATTTTAATGACAATTATTAGAAAAATAAAGAGAGGAAATAATATCTATTGGTATCATTTTCGTGCAACTTGTCTTAGAACAACAATTAACTCTTATCTCAAAAAATAAAAACATACTCTTATGTTTAAAAAGATCCGTGCAAACGTATTAGCCAGTGCCACATAACTTCCTACAAAAAAAAAAAAACTCCCGTATTTATGGCCTGGTTTGATTTTGGTTGGCTCAAAATATAAAAATTTGCTGATCGAAAACAACATTTTATGTATTTTTGTATTATTTTAATTGGATCTCATTATACACACTAGTATATGATTTTTTTAAATTACATGAATAATTAATAGAGCTAATAGAGTTAAAGTAATTTTTGAACACCCTATTAAAAATTTCTGGAGCCGCCACGGCCCCGAGGGATTGGCCTAGTGGTCAAGACTTGAAACTTAGAGATTTGCTAAAGTGTATTCCTAAGCACATGTAGAGTCATACAAAGCTTAGAGCATCTTTAGTGCACTATCTAAAAAATATTTGTTAAAGTGTACACCTAAGCACATGTGGGACCCTATTTTATCTGCTAAGGAGAAATGTACTTTAATGAGCTACCTATATATGTTCATTATCCTTCTTAAGTGTTTCCCCAAATTTAGGTAATGACTTAGGGCACTTTAGGGAGTAAGGGATGCCACCTAAGATTTTAGGGAGTCAATTTTTGTACACTAGAGAGCATATTTGAGTTTTTCTTAGCTAGCAAGGTAAGGCACTTTGGAGTGCTCTTTTAGGTAGTGCACTAGTGATGCCCTTAGAATTTTGCTCTGGCTTTTTCCCTTTTTTTTGGCCATAAGATAGAAATTTCATTAATCCAACAGTGATGTCGCCTATGCATGGAAGGGCGCCGGCTACAGGCGGAGCCGCGGAGACCAAAACGAAACTAACCTTGCTCTGGCTTTAAATGGGACCTCCATTAGTGGACAGTGGAATTAGTCTCCTAGGATTAGTCGAGGTGCGCAAGTTGACCCGGACACTTGGTTATAAAAAAATAAAAATAAAAATTAGTAACTCACTAGCCTTAATTGTTAATCCCTTTCGGTTATGTTTAATCCTTTTCCCGGTTATGTTTAATCCTTTTCCAGCAAGATATCGTTTTTGGCTTGCACGAAATTGAATTTCTTGAATTTCGTTTGGATTAAATGGCAACATGACAATTTGTGATAATTTTCTTCTTTATGGCCATAATAGCTTTCCTAAATGGTGGTTTACTGAGGAAAGCGAACCTAACATGATCTTGTCGTCGAATATCATTTGGTACATGGCTGAACATGATTAATTTGAGAGAGTACAACTAGGCATATTGTTACTGTCTCATTATTCCGAATTTGGATTCGGGCCCTGTAGTGCTTGCACTACACTCCGATAGTGAGCAATCACGGTCGTACGTTCGACAATCAACAGTCCCAGTCAAATGCAATAATCCTATAGGTAAGACACTTATTTTTTATGTAAGATAATTCGGATTGTTGATTACCGAACAGATTGCCGTGATTTTTCACTATAAAAGTATAATGAACTTACTCACTACATGCCTCCGATGCTGAATTCAAGACCTGCCAAAATAAAATACTACTGTACGAGCACTAGCCACTAAACCAATTGTCTTGTTGGATTGATTATTCTTACCTTATTTCTCCTCTGACCTTCAAAATTTCTACTTTGAGCTTTTTTCATTTACATGGGTAGGTTAGAGCTTCAGAAACACAATTTTGGTTTAGTCCCACCCACAATCATCCACCTTTACAGAAATTTAGAAGAAGGAAAAGTAATATACTAATTATTACTCCTTAGAAAAAGAAGAAAGTTGAATATTGCTCAACTACTGTTTATTGTTTCTTTTTCTTTCTTTTGGTTCTAGACAAGGGTTTTTTTTTTTTTTCTCTTCTTCTTCTTCCTTCCATTTAATCAGCAAAATTAACTAAGATATTATTCTTAGATATGCACTTGAAGTAGATGATGGTGGCCAAAGTTCTTTCTAGGAGCTTCAATATTCTTCTTCTTAGAATATATCTCGACCTTTATGTTAGAAGTTGTTAAAACAAAATTAGGTGATGGTGGTGGCAGTGGGATCCACACTTTTTTTTTTTTGGGGAGCCATACAAGTCCAAAAGAGGAAATTACTTTGATATTCCAGCATGCTGCTCAATTTTCACTTTCATCCTCAAACTTTAAAAATCTTCTCCTTTCGACAAGTTTGAGGGCATTATTCAAATTTTACTTTCGCCTTGCAACATTAGAATTTTACTTTACTGGGCAATAACTACTCATTTTTGGTCATGTGGTCAAATGAAAATAGTCATGCGACTCACCTATAGTATCATCTTTATGGATGTTTGTTGAGGCTCAAGTCTTAGAACGTATGGCATTTTCTATCTTAATAGCTTGAGTAGTCAATTTATTACAATACTTAATTAATAATGCCTAGATTCTCTGTAGTCACTTCAACCTCGTTGATGAAGAACTGATTGCATAATATACACAAAACAATACTCGACTTTTAATCTCATAAGTCGTTCCACTAAGCCTTGGCAATATAATGTAGACTTTTTAGTTGATGTATACTAGGAGAATGACCTTTCATGGAAGGCATAAAAAGTCAAAAAAAAAAAAAAAGTACTCCAAAAGCCTACAATACTTCTTAGTGGAACGATGCCTAAACAATATTTACTCATGTTTAGTAACGATATGCATCCGTTTGAGTGCTAAAGTGAAAAATGTTATCATACCATACCATACCATATCAATTAAAATCCAACAAGAAATGATCGGATATGTAAAATAGCAAACATTAACTTTTAAGGGCTAAAAGGAAAGTTTAGTTGAATACTTGAAGGGTGGAGAGTGCAATTTAGCCATACAAAAATGAACGTTGCAACGCGCACACCACATACGCGAACCCCAAATGCACATCAGCATATCCCGATCGTCCATTTCAAGAATCAATGGTCCGGATTTGAAATGAATTCTTACCGGTAAGAATTTAATTCTTACCGGTAAGAATTCATTTCAAATTTGAAACGTCGAAAAAAACTTTTGGACAGTCGAGATTTGTTGGTGTGCAAGTGGAATACGCATCCTGGTGTACGCGAATCATTTTCGTACAAAAATTTGGTAAAGAGAAAGTAAACCAGAGTCCAACTTCCGTCCAACTGGCAATTTAGAATTGCGTTCAAGGCCCCAGATATAGCACAGCTGTTTAACGGCTGTATCCTATGGGAAGGATCCAAAGTCCACTCCACTCAACCAAAAACATTCCGTTAATTTAGAGAGAGAGAGAGAGACAGAGAGAGAGAGTTAGAGAGAGAGAGAAAAGGACAAGAGTTGGAGAAAAGTATAGAGTATAGAGCGAGAGGGTAAGTTACAGAGGGGCTAATTTGTCTGCTGTCACGTTTGCGTACGTGCGCACAGCTACTTTCCTCCACTGGCCCCACTACTTGCCTACAATGGGGTCAACCCCATTTTTCTTAGTTGTACTCATATTTCCTTTCTTTATGGGACAGTCAATGTGGTTGGTAAATTTGGCAAATCCTTCTGCTCCCTCCCTTTCAAATTACGTGTCCCTTATATAATTTTGAGATGTTCCAAATTATTTGTTTTTTTTAATAATTAAAGCAAAATTTATTCAATCAGTCAAAAAAATTCATTTACCAACAACAACCATTTCACTCAAAAGTTGAATTTTAAGGGTATTGTTGAAAATTAATGAATCTATTTAATGTGAATGTATTAATTGAATACAGTTATTCCATGTGTATTTAAAAGGTTGGAATACTCAAAAGTGACCAGCAATTTGGAACGGAGGGAGTACTAGTAAAACAAAGATTAGGCTCCTCCTCAATACTGGACGGTCCTGGCCAAGTTGTTTTCATATTCGTTATATGATCGAAATCGTAACTATTTTTGACCTCGATGAGAATATGCACCATGCTAAATTCTTGTTAATCGAATATTAATTATTTTGTTCTCAAACACATTTGTCCCTAGGAAAATGAATTTTTATCTAGTGTTGGAATATTTTCTAAACTAATTTACCGATCCCAAGATAAATGTGTTTCGAGAACTCATTGAACCAATTAATATTTGTGGAATCTCATTGTCATTTTTTAAAACTACTTTCATTTAAGTTAATTTAAGTAGGGGTGTACTACAAACTAACTTACCCTGTTTCATTAAGGGGCTTTTTAGTTTTTTAACTGTTTGTGACTTTTTTAATTGATGTATTGTGAGAGCATGACCTATCCCAAAAAGGCAATAAACAAAAAAAAAAAAAAGCCCCTCAACATAACGGGGTCTTATTGACAATAAGTGAGTAAAATTGACTTACGGAGTGAAATTAAATTATTATACTACAAGAGTGATTTGTTTGATAGAGCATAATAAAAAAATTTTGAGTACATACTTTGAAAGCAGTTAGTACTTGGGAGTACTTTTTAGTTCAAGGGCAGTACATGGAGACAAAATCGTTTGCAAGCACGTTAGAGAAATATGATTAATAATTGGAAAATTGAGAGATAGGGAAATAATCTTTTTGAAATTTTTTTTGGAAATGTGAAGTGAACAAAGTGATTGTAATTGTTCAAAGTATTACTCCAACAGATTCACATTATACAAACCTTCAAACAATCTTACCTGTGAAAAAATTCTTCCCAATTACCCAAAAAAAAAAAAATTCTTCCCATTGTTAAACTATTAATATTATCGAGATGGCGGATTGAGATGTGACTCTTTCTTGCTGCCCAAATCCTTCTAATCTTCGAGCAATAACATAAATACTCTAGCTTCCGTTGCACCAAAAAAAAAAAACATAAATACTCAATTTCCATTTTTCCTTTCGATTTTTGGGTCACGGATATCTTAGCCAACTCACACTAAAGTTCGACCATTCTCAAGTCGGTCAAGTACTCATCTTCCATTTTAGGACCTGAAAGTGACTGAAATACCAAATTCTCCATATTTGATACCCCCCAGGCCCATCCATCTCCAGCCTGTCTTCTTCTCTCTGCCAACACACGTTCTCTCCCTATATATTACTCTCTCTCTCTCCACTCGCCCTCACAATCACATCTCCTCCTCCTCTCTCTCTCTCTCTCTTCCCCTCCAAAACAACTTCTCCTTTCCTCCACAGAGAGAGAAACTCAAATCCTCAACCACAATAGGAACCCTTCAGTACCCATGGACCCCTGCCCCTTCATCCGAATCCAAATCGGATCCTTAGCACTAAAATCCCCAGTTTCACCCAAACCCGCTTTCTCCACTATCCACCCGTCTTCTTCCCCTTGCTTCTGCAAAATCAAGCTCAAAAACTCCCCTTCGCAAATCACCTCAATCCCATCTTCACAGCCCACCTGCTTCACCCTATCCAAAACCCAATTCGACAAACTGGTCCACAAATCGAACCGGCTCTTGAAAATCGAGATTTATACGGGTCGGAGGGGGAACAGTTGCGGGTTTAGCTCGGGTAAGCTTTTGGGTACGGTTGCGGTGCGTTTGGATGGTGCTAATAGAAATGTTGTGGTGCAAAATGGGTGGGTTTTGGTTAATGGTGGGGGGAAGAGGGATAGGGAGGCGGCTATGCAGTTGCATTTGAGTGTGAAGGTGGAACCCGACCCGAGATTTGTGTTTCGGTTCGATGGGGAACCCGAATGTAGTCCTCAAGTGTTTCAGGTTAATGGGAATGTGAGACAGCCTGTCTTTTCTTGCAAGTTCAGCATCAGAAACTCCGGTGACCACGTTCTTAGATCCAGGTTAGATTTCTGTGACTAAAATTCCTGGGATTGTATTGAAAAAAATTAGTAGTATTTGTTTTCTATTTTATTTATGTTTACGTAATTTGTTTTTACTGTCTAATCCATATGTTTTACATGGGTTTGTAACTTGGATTAATCTACCGTCCGCCCAATAGGCGGACAATAAAGTGTATAGAATCTGAATTCTTACATGTAATAATTCAAACAGTGAAAACTCTTTAATGTACGAATTATGATTGTTTTGTGTTTTACCGTCAGCCCAGTGGACGGATAATAAAAAGATCCTTGTAACTTTGTATGGACGAAAAAAGAAGGAATCGAATCCTCCCTAGAACTACTTTTTGACGGGAGGAAACAGTCCAAATCGGGTCGTCTATTGTTGCAATCAATAGTTTCAGATACGTTGAAAAACTCTTCTAGAAAAGAGTTTCTCATTAAATCCGACCATTAATTCGAACGATGGACAATAAATCTAAACCATTAATCAGAACGATTGACAGACCAGATTACAATTGTCCCCTTCAGTTCAAATTCAAAACCGGAGAGGATACAATCTCAAAAGAATGTAGAAAAATGAAGATGCAATTGTTCATATTTCCATACATTGTTTAGAATTTTATACTTTTGTCGAAAGTAAATGAGATGGATTAATAAAGTAATAAAAATCATTATAAAAACTGAAATATGTTCATAGTTTCCCCAAAAATTGGTTTATGAAAATTTTAAAGCCGAAAGTTCTTAATTTTGTTAGATTTTGGGGGGGGTTCTTGAATTGTGATCTAACGTTTTGCATTGTTGATTTCTTTCCTTGTAAACAGGTCATCACTTTTAGAGCCCAGCACCTCATTGAAATGGCTAAATTCACTCAAAATCGGCAACAAAGACCCACCCGTTAAAGAAAGAAAGGGATGGTCCATTACAATCCACGACCTATCCGGGTCGCCCGTAGCCGCAGCCTCAATGGTAACCCCATTCGTCCCTTCACCGGGTACGGACCGGGTCAGCCGATCCAACCCGGGCGCATGGCTCATCCTCCGACCCGGTGACAACACGTGGAAGCCTTGGGGCCGCCTTGAGGCGTGGCGCGAACAAGGTAACCACCTTGGTTACCGCTTCGACTTGCTCCCCGATGTGGCCCCCACAGGCGGCGGGGATGCGGTTGTCACCGTCGTTAACTCCACCCTCGCCGCCAAAACTGGCGGCAAATTCACCATCGACATCGGCACCGGCCAATCGCCGGCATCCAGCCGGAGCAGCAGTTTCGACCTCGGGTCGGGCGATGAATCCGGTTCCGGGTCCGGGTCGTGGGCCGAGTTGTTATACCGGGGTTTCGTGATGTCATCAACAGTGGAAGGCAGCGGGAGGCCGTCAGAGGTGGAGGTAGGGGTGCAACACGTCGCGTGCACGGAGGATGCGGCAGCGTTCGTGGCGGTCGCCGCAGCGATGGACCTGAGCGTGGAGGCTTGCCGGCCGTTTAATCAGAATCTGCGAAAGGGTTTGAGGGAGTTGAGACGGCAGCAGAGTGGGGAGTTTGTCGTTTAGTGAGGAATCCCTTGTCGTTTTGGTCACAGTTGAGTTAACTGCCATATCATTTTGGAGGTTGAATTTTTTTTTTTTTTTGGATTCTTTCATGATTAACCAAACGGCGATTTACAGCGCTTTTTTTTTTCCCCATTGGTTTGCTGTGTACAGTGAATTTGGCACAAATTTTTTTGTTGTAATTTTTATTTATGGATTTTTGTATTCATCAACTCATTTGTATATTCATATTAGGTGATTTCTCTTTTGTGTTGTACTGACAGTACTGTGTATTATTGGGAATCCTAAGTTAAGTTGGTGACCTGTTCGCTGAGATGTTACTCAAATACAATAATAAATGTACTTCTATGAAATATTTTATTCGTCCACGTACTCATGAACTCGATAAATAATTTAGTATTTTTCTTATGTGCTGTACATTGTTGGGATCCTGTGTTGGTGAGCTGTTTTGGGACATAGGGATGGCAACGGGGCGGGTTGGGGCGGGTTTTGATGATCCCTGCCCCAACCCTAAAATTTCCTAACCCACCCCTAACCCGCCCCTAACCCGACCGGGTAATTTATGGATACCCCCGCCCCCGCCCCTATCGGGTATCGGGTTTACTCGCCCCGCCCCTATTTTTTTCACATATTAGTTAATTATATTTTAAACTCCAATTAATGACTACAAATGATAAAAGTTCACAAAATAACTTTTACAATTTAACCAAAATCTACTATCTAATGTTTGTATTTTAGTTGTAAAAGTAAAATTACAAGAATATAAATAAAATTTAATGCATATAAGTGAGAAAATATAATTTGATATATACATATAAGAGTATATCAATATAGTTATACATATATATGTATGTCGGGGCGGGTAATATCGGGGCGGGGTGACCATACCCCTGCCCCTACCCTAACCCTAGCGGGTTTTTCAAAATCACCCCCTGCCCCTACCCATTACCCAAAAAAATCGTAAAAAATCCTACCCTATCGGGGCGGGGTAGGGCGGGTTCAGAGCGGGGCGGGTTGAATTGCCATCCCTATTGGGACATGTTATAAATAAGGGTCCATTTTTTGAGAGGATATAATAAAGGGATCTTTACTGCAATAAGAACATTACTTTTTCCTTAATACCAAAAGGACAAATCACTTACACATTTCAAAAATGCCCCCACTAGCCAATGAAAGTGCCTAAACCACAAACCTAATGAAAGTGCCTAAACCTAAACCCTAGGGTATCCTATAAAAGTGCCTAAAACTCTAGGGTACCCTAAGAAAATGTCTAAATTACTAAAACCCTATAATTGGAAAGTGCACCGTAAACCTAAACCCTAAGGTACCCTATGAAAGTGTCTAAACAACTAAAACCCTATAATTGGAAAGTGTACCCTAAGTGCCTAAACCCTAGGGTACCCAATGAAAGTGCCTAAAACACTAGCGTACCCCATTAAAGTGCCTAAACAACTAAAATCCTATAATTGGGAAGTGCACCCTAAACCAACTATACCCTACCCCAAAGACCCTAAACCCCCTAAAATTGAACCCACCCCTAAAATTGAAGAGAGAAATTAATTTTGTTTCACCCATTAAACTTGTCCCATGTGTGTGAGAGAGAGAGAGAGAGAGGTTACGGGCTGGAAATGAAAGTGACGCATGACCCGTCACTTTAAAGAGTGTCAGTGTCAACAGTAAACGGCACATCACTTTAAAGAGTTATTCACGTGTCAACAATAAACGGTAGAAGTTACGGGTTGCCTACTGTACCGGCCTTTCTTTGTATTTTTTTTATCAGTAAGGGTATTTTTTTTGTCTAGTATTGTCCTTGAACGCTCAACAATTTTACATCAATGTATTGAAAGCATTAAAATAAGTTAGGTTGGACTAAACACCATTTAAAGCTCCAAACTTGGCCTTTAGACCAATTTTCTGTATAAATAATGACACCAAGTTATATAGGCGAAGCCGAAATTTGGATTGAAAATTGTTACAAGTTGTCTCGACAAAGGGTTAAATATCTACTTGCCCCTTAAGCTATTAATTTTTTTTTTTTACTTCCCCTTCAACTATCAATTTCATTTACTTGCCCCTTCACCTATGTAAAAGTTGATTACTTGGTCAATTACACACATTCCATCCAATGTTTGGATGTAAAAGTTAGCAACAAGGGTGATAATGTCTTTCACCTACTAATATACATATTTACATGTGTATCCCTTCTTCATACGACCTCTCTCTCTCTCTCTCTCTCTTGCTTAGGGTTTTTTCCTACATGACTTCCCATGTAGCAGCAATTGTTTTTTTTTTTTTCTCCTCAAGGGAGATCCATTGGGACCTCCTACAGGCTACAGGACTTCTTTTTGTTTTCTCAAGGGAGATCCTACAGGATTTCCTATAAGACTTCCAACAAGCAATCCAAAAAAAAAAAAAAACCCTAGCTTTGGTTTGATTGACGGAATGAAAATTGACCAAGTTGGCTTCATTATTGTAGACTTGCAAGTGTACGAAATGTTCATATTACCCTCTCTCTTTTTTCATCAGTTTAAAAAAAAATGTAACGGTTTTCGTCACAAATTTTAGATGGAAAACGTGATTTGTCCTTAGTAAAAAAGAAAATGATAGTTGAAGGGGGAAGGGAATTCAATTGGCAGTTGAAGGGGGAAGTAAAAAAAAAAATTGATAGTTTAAGGGCCAAGCAGATATTTAACCTTCTCGAAAAATATGAATTGTTGCATGGTAAAATGTTAAAACCATTGATTTCTTGAATTTTTATCACTTGCCTTTCTATATATATATATAGGATCAACTTCTAATGAGGGATCCCTCATTTTAAGTAAAATGAGGACCTCATGCTTCCCGACCAAATTTCGACGATCCGAACCGTTAGATGTGTTTAAAAAGTGTTTTTAAGGTCCACCGCGAGGATTCGTCCAAAAAAAATACCCGTAAGGGCTTCATCCGATCATTTTTTTGTTAAAAACGCTATATATAACGTTTTTAACAAAAATTTATCGGATGAAGCCCTTACGAGTATTTTTATTGGACGAATCCTCGCGTTGGACCTTAAAAACACATTTTAAATACATCTAACGGTTCGGATCGTCAAAATTCAATTCGGAAAGTGGAAAAATTGCTTGGTCCTCATTTTATTTAAAATGAGAGATCCCTCATTAGAAGTTGATCTCATATATATATATATATATATATATATATATATATATATATATATATATATATATATATATATATATATATTCACTCAAAAAATGTTTCAGTAATTGTAAATTTTGGGTTCCATTCGAGTCAATGGGTCCTTCAATAATTAAATGTTGTTTTACTGAGACAAATAGCGGATCGTTATTTTGTGTGGAACATTTGAATCCATCCAATTTATATATTCTAGTATCCTTTTGAAGTAAAAGTTAAACAATCAATTTCGGAGCCAAATAAATGATTAATGGTTGAACAATGGCTTGATGATATACACAGAGCAATATGGTTTTTATGAGATCAGTAACGAAACAATCATCTAGAACTTAAAAAAATAAAAACTCGTCGTGGTCAATTATAAAAGAAATTGGGTACAAATATTTAAACTTTTGTGCTCATGCTAGGAGCTTTTGAATATGTTGTGGCTAATGGAGAATGCTTGAATTTTTGTGTTTAGCATTTCTTTATTACAATGGAGAATGCTTGAACTTTTGAATTTAGCATTTCTTTGTTACATTTTTGTGGTGCAAACTGTTTATTTTCTAATTAAATAACTATTTGTTCATCATTTGTGTAAAAAGTTTAAGTTATTTAGATACCAATAAATAACTAATCGGTATTTGTCTATCTTGTTGGGGATAAAAACTAACCGGATCCGATGAGCATATGGTCGCTTACATATGATGTTCTTGAAGATAATAGCTCGAATATATAGAAAACTTAATGTCAGGGGTTGGCCTAGTGATCATGACTTGAAACTTACGGATTTACTTCCTTCGAAGGTTTGATGTTCGAAACCTCTCTGGTGCTATCAACTCTTTTGGGCTAGTTGTACAAAGTTTTACATCAATTTTAAATGGGGTTCCCGCTTGTAGACGGCAGAATTGGCCTGCCTTTTAAGATTAGTAGAAGTGAACGCTAGCTGGCCTGGCATGGAGAATTGGTTGTCATATATATTTACATTTTATACAGAAAACGTTGTTGATTGAAGCTTTTAGAAAGGATGAACCGCTACAATTTTGTCATCAATGACTCCATTACATAGAGTCATAGGCGTTACAAGCACTAGAATGATAGTATTATTAAACCTTTCATTCACAAAATAATGATTTTCCCAAAAAAATCAGTAAATTAAGTATAAAGTTTGATTACATGAACTATGAGCCTTTTTAGAGAATTTACTTTTCTTAGCCAAATGCATTGCATTTATACCTTGATTACGTGCACTTCCTTAGTAAATTTTTGAGGTAACGGCAACGCGTTTCTGTTCAATTAGCTTCCATTTGCAGTGACTTTAAATTGGATTTGTCCTAACGCATTTGACAAATTGAGACTACGTAGGCGTTCAAACTAAAACGGATGAGAATATTGTACTATATGGGACCGGATCGTTACAAATCCCATGTGAGTATATACACGGAAAATAGATTTAAAACAGGTGGGCTTGATTTAATTCATACTCACTCAAGAAAATAGTAGGAAATTAAATGAGATTTTACGTTACAATTACTGAAGATGGATACTCAGCCTAATCAGTTAACCTTTATCCCATTTGGGTTTTCTTCTTTTACATGGTACCTTAACCCTATGATTAAACAATTTGACTTTGACATCCAAAGTCAACTAGCTTCTTATAATGCAAGCCAATAGAAAATTAATTTTCACAATCCACGCATTAAGAGTATGAATATTTTCTAACTCCCAAATCACTACATTTATTATATCCAAAAAGAAACTTGCAATCAAACCTCAATAGACAATTATTTTGGCCAGCTTTAAGAGTAAATGCCAAAGTCCCTATAAATGGATAATGCTTACCCTCTAATCATCCCAACAAGTTCACCTGAAAAAAAGAAGATAAACTTTTCTTGCTCAATAGTGTTTTAGCCATGGCAAAGAAGCCGAGCATGGGTCGCCAAAAGATCAAAATCGCGAAAATAGAGGTAAAAAACCATTTGCAAGTCACCTTCTCGAAGCGGCGCACTGGTCTCTTCAAGAAGGCAAGCGAGCTCTGCACGCTATGTGGAGTTGAAATCGCGATAATAGTTTTCTCTCCGGCCGGGAAAGTGTTTTCCTTCGGTCACCCTAATGTGGACTCAATTGTTGCCCAATTCCTAAGTCGAAACCCTCCACCAAACTCCGCCACCCACCAGCTCATTGAGGCACACCGCAGCGCCACTCTGCGCGATCTCAATTCACAGTTCACTCAAGTTCAGAACGAATTGGAAGGGGAGAAGAAAAGGGGTGAAACCCTAGATAACATGAGAAAAATAGCTAGCGAGAGGAAGTATTGGTGGGAAAAACCTATAGATGAGCTAGGGTTGAATGAGCTTGAACAACTTAGGGATTCAATGGAAGAGCTCAAGAAAAACACAAAGAATCAGACGAACAAGCTCTTTGTGGAGGGCAATGTAAATCCTTCGCCATTTTTCGTACCGAATGGTAGCGGAATGGTTGATTCGGTTGAGACTAAGCCCTATCAGATCCATGATTCTTCAACAAATCCTCATGTCCACAATTTTGGTTATGGCCGTGGATTTTTCTGAGTTATGCTTGGCCAATTTAGTGGTGGTATCAAAGCTAGTAACTCACTAGCCTTAATTGTTTCTTTATTTATCCTTTTCAGTTATGTTTAGTCCATCATGAGTACAAATTCTGATGATTAATTTCATCTAATTTCTTTGTTCAATAAATGATGTACATTAACTTCATATGGATGTGCTTGCCAGTCTATAAGATTTCATTTTTTTTTGTTTATGGAAGAAGATTGTGCTTCTTGATTTTTTTTTAATTGATGGAAGTATGATAATTTATGATAATTTTCTAAATCATGGCAATAACCGTTAGTTACGGGCCATTTGATTGTCAAGTTTAGATGCGTTTACTATTGAAGTCTTGCGTTTGTGTTGAGGTGATGTAGATGATATTATGTAATCGATCCTCCATCTTTCGTGATTCAGGCAAAAACGACGCTCTTTCTTGATGTATATTTTGAGGTTCCTAGTCCGATGTGAAATAATTGATTGCGAAAACACTGTATGAACATTATGTAATTACTTAGCAAAATTGGGGAATTGTGTAATTCCACAAATGTTTTAGTTGTATAAAATTCGTGACAATAATTGTGATTTCTCTGATGTATTGCCAATTGTTGGGATCCTATGTTGGCCAAGGTTTCCATTATTCATTGACTCATTTAATAATTATGTAATTTTTCTTACGTTTAGTGCATTGTTGGGATCCTATGTTGGTGAACTGCTAGTTCGGACATTATTTAAATAATAATGTCTTGAATCATTCATTAGGCAAGGTTTATAAAATGCAGGCTCGGTTTTAAACTAAAATAAAGTTTGGTAGAATAGTTAGACAGCCATTGCACCTTTTAATAAATTGACAGCACTAAAGTATTAATACTTCGTGTTGGACAACTCTCGCTAATTTGCGGTCATGGTGTACGCATCCGAGCCGTTGATCTTGTTAATCTCAGCAATCAATACTTTGAATTTTATTTTGGCAATGAACAACTCGGATCTGTAAAATTTCGAGATGAAATCAGGACCGTTGAAGACTCATCTGAAGGCTCAGATGCCACACACACCAGGGTCCATGTTTCCCCCTTTTTAATTGGGCCAAAGCCTCGGACAGTGTTACCAAGGCTCTCTTCCATAAGCGAGCAAAACACGTGAAAGTATTATTAGGTAAGTGGAGAAGTTGTTTCAGTTTGCACACAGAATCTGTTGTCTGCTCTGTACCAACTCAAATCGTGAACTTGGTATGAGATATGTAACTGACGTAAAAACCAAAGTTGTTCTAAAGGGGATCAACTATTTATCTGTTTTCTCAACACAAACAAAGAGAAGAATATCACTTCAGGATCAGTCCCGCTGAGGCAGACGAAATATTTTATCCACCTGAGGCAATTTTGGAACGTTGGTCTCGGCTTCTTTTAAATTGTTAAAGACAGACACCCAGATCAAACATGTACTATGTTTTTAGTTGAATATTACGAAATTTCTTCCCAATTGTGTTGCTCTGGAAAGCCTCAGAAATAGATTATTTTTTTAAAAAAAATATAGAATAGAGAAATGAGGGAGAAAAAAGGAAAATATTCATCGGTAGCAGCAGCAGTAGGAATAGGAGTTCCTGTATTAAGAGGTGGGTTTTTGAAGAAGGAGAAGGGCCCACGATCTCAACAACGTTGCCTAAGCGAAGAGGAACCCTATCAAGGGGAGGAGGAAGAAGAACCAGGGACAAGGGCTGCTCCCTCATAACCCTCGATAGCATTGATTTTGCACTCTCCGCTCCTTCTAACCATCCTTCCACCACTTCTTCTTCTCCCATAAAATTATACACTCTGCTGCTGCAGTAGGAGTATTTGATGGTGGATATATATACACACACACACACTAGGTTCATGGCTTCGTGCTAAGCACGAGTATCGTTGAAGGTTGTTTCAAATTATAAGGCCGAAATAGTCATGTTCTAAAGATCGGGGCCACTCTGTCATATTTTTGAAGTTTGTTTTTGGGTTCAATCTGTGACATATGAAACTCTGGGGTTGCACTAAATCTTCTCCAAAAGTCCAAGGGGGCATACTGAATTATTTCCAAATAACCTAAACTTTATTACAGTAGCCTGGTTTTTTTTTTTTTTGGGAATTCACCGACGACAATATGGCAGCCGGAGATAAAATTGAAAATCCGGCCACGGGATCTCAAACCCAACATCCTCTAAATCGTTAAAACTCTGGCCATGAGTCCAAATCCGTCTCAAAACTCGTCGGCTATGTTTGGAACTTGTAGAAAATAAGAGACATGAAAGGAAAATAAAGAAGAAGAGAAGTGTGAGGAAAACAAGGAGAAAATTTCATTTTTCCTAACACTCTATTTAATCATTTTCTCTTCTTTTTCCTCTCAAACCAAACAAAGGAGAGGATTTGTTTTAAACTTTCCCTTCTTTTCCTTTCTTTTATCTAAGTTCCAAACAAAGCCGTCGGCTTCGTCGTCGATTTCTGTTTCTCAAACCCAATTCCAGCCATGGGTTATCAATCACACAAAGAGAGCAGAAAAAAAGACGATGGAGAGAGAGAAGATTTCAACCATGTGGATGGGATGGATCTTTGCCTCGCTTAGAAGAAAAATAGGACGCTGAATTACACTCCATCAAAACCGGGACTCATGGAACAATGGAAAACGTGTCCTCCGAAAATAGTACCATTCGGTACCCCAAAAAATCTCCTATTCACCACGCTCACACATAAGGGACACAGTGGGAGTTTTCAAAAGATTCCCCAAGGCCTTTTTGGTAATTATAAAAAACACGACGTAAAGACGGAATCACCCCTAATGTCATAACTGGAGCCAAACCAATTGATGGACAAACGTGTCCAAATTGGACCAAAAGTAGCCTAACATGAAATTGGAAAACCTTTCATTACTGGCCCTTTGGGTTTGGATACATACATATAACCATATAGGATCATGACCCATTGAGCATCCTTCACGGAAAATTTGGTGCAGACCACTCCTATTTTCAACTTTTCGGACCAAATTTTGATGATCTGAACAGCTTAATGTCTTTAAAACGTGTTTTTAAGGACCCACACGAATATAGATTTTATCAAAAACTGCTCGGATCAAACCCTTCCTTTTTTTTTTGGGCGATTTGCTGCAAAGGCCCTTAAAAACACGTTTTAAACACATTGAGTGGTTCAGATCGTCGAGATTCGACCCTGATCTATGAGGTACGCACGAAATTTCAATATATATATATATATATATATATATATATATATATATATATATATATATATATATATATATATATATATATAGGAACCCCTTCCTATCCAAACCACTATTTACGGACCTAACGTCCGGACCTCCACCTTCCCAATTTTTTTTTGAAAATCCGAACCGTTAGATGTGTTTAAAACGTGTTTTTAAGGTCCAACGCGAAGATTTGGCAAAAAAAAATACCCGGAAGGGCTTGATCGGAGCAGTTTTTCATAAAAACGCTATATATCGGATTTTCAAAAAAAAATTGGGAAGGTGGAGGTCCGGACGTTTTAAAATCCGGGAGTTTGGATGTGAAGTTTTATGTGTATATATATAGGGAGAGCTTCTAGTCAAGGATCCCTGACTTTGCTTAAAGTCAGGACCTCACATTTTCCGATTGAATTTTGATGATCCGAATCGTCCAATGTGTTTAGAATGTGTTTTTAGGGGTCCCCGCGAGGAATCATCAATAAAATGACCGGGAAGGGCTTGATCCGAGCATTTTTTGATAAAACTGTACAAACAGACATTTAATTTCTGCTGCTCATATCATACCCTTCCTGGTCATTTTTTTTTTATGATTCCTCGCGGAGACCGTTAAAAACACATTCTAAACACATTGGACGGTTCGGATTATCAAAATTTAATCGGGAAAGGTGACGTCCTGACTTTAAGCAAAGTCAGGGATCCCTGACTAGGTACCCAACCACAATTCAATCCACAATCTCTCACATACACGTGGGACCCACACACAAGTATAATGTGGTGTGTGTGTGTGTACGTAGTCCACCTCAAGTGCAATTTTGTTTGGAAGTGCATTTTCTTGTAGTGCACCTGCGGTGTACATCCGGATCGTCCATCTTGATAATTGATGGTTTAGATATGTTTGTTAACTCTTATTGCTACGAGTGTGTTTGCAAATGTAGACCATCGATTACAGAGATGGACGGTCCAGATGTGCACTACAAGAAGTGCTGTATAGGGTCCCACCCTTATACCCTTAGAGCTTGTTTGTTTGATCAGAGATTAAATGATGGGATATAGAATCCCTGTGATATGAGTGAGATATGGAATCTCTTGGGATATTACTCAGGATATAAATGGATGGAGAAAATCCATATCCGATATTTGTGTTCAATGGGATATAGTCATTGGGAAGCTCTTTTATGTTATAGCACATGGGCAACCACGTAAATCTCATACAAATCCCACCCCCGATGGGATTTTATATCCCGTATATGGATTCGGATAAAAAAGGGGCGGGGATTTGAAATCCCATCCAAATTAAAGGGCAACAAATACTGGATTTTGGGTCCCACTCCATTTCACCTCATATCCCACCCTTCAAATCCTATATAATAAGTATAGGTCCACAGAATCAATACACTTTTAGTAATAATAGAGTTACATTGTGGTGAACTGCGTACCTTTTCCGTTAATTAAAACAAAGATAGCATTCACCCCCAATTAGTGAGGGTGAACAAAATCACGCTCGTCCACCTCCTTCTTGTTCGACCCCACGTAATTGTAGACACCCCAAAATGAGTGTTCACGTACATTTTAATCCCCAATGATGAACGGAAATACCCGGAAGAACTCTCGGACTGAAATTCTCCAAGTCAACTCAGTCAACAGTACCGCACGGTACTCATATCTCAACGCACGGGACAGCCAGTGTCACGTACAGCAGAGTTCTGGAAATTTGACGGCCAGGTGTGCCGCACGGTACACAAGTTGTGCCGCACGGTACAGTTTGTGTACCGTACGGTACTGTTTACGGGTTCCCAGTTTTCACAGGTTCCCAGCAAGCCGAAAGTGTTGACGAGATTGGTTCCCCCGCCGTGGCCGAAAGAGAAGATCATGGCCGAAAGGGATATGCTACTCCCCATGCCATTGTCTCCATGAACAAGAATCAAGAAGGGGTTGGCATTCGGCTCCCTCATCTCTATAAAAACCGTTCGAACTCAATGAGAGAAACACACCCCAGACGGCCAAACCCCATACGATTTCTGCGTAAGAAAATACCACGAAATTCCATCCTTGAAAACCATCTTCTATTGCTTTAGCCATCACCTCTACTACATAGAAATCAGCCTTATTCTCTTTGCAAAAACCACAAACCCAAAACAGAGACTCATACTCTGTTTTTTTTTTGACTCCAAAGCCGTGAGTTAATGATTCCAAATTGACCAAAGTTGAAACCCTCAATCCCTCTTACCACTATACTAGAGTGAAAGTGAGGTCTAGAGAAGGTTCAAGCAGCATTCGGAAGTTCAATCCGACGCTCAATCCGAGAGTTCGAAACCGAAGGTATAAACCCGTTTCGCCAAATTCCTTGAATTTGGTACCCTGAGGGGAAGGGTACCAAGGGTGGAATGATTCCTTGTATCATTTTCATGCTTGGTATGTCCAAATTACAGCAAGTTCAGTTTCATTTCACACCTCCCGGTCGCGTCGTACGGTGAAAACATCGCCTCGTACGGAGCGATTCAACGAGGAGGGATATCCCATACTCAATACATTGCTTTCTCCCTTTAAAGTAGTTCATTTTGAATGCATTTCATACCTTGTATGTGCCTCTGATCGATCATTTCGAAAAGCCAAAGTTTCAAACTGTTTTGCAGCCAAGTGTGCCGCACGGTACTCATACTGTACCGCACGGTACACCTTGAGTGCCGTACGGTACTCATTTGAAAATTTGACCGTTAATTTGAAGAACAGTGCCGCACGGCTCACTGTTTGTGCCGCACGGTACATCTAATGTGCCGCACGGCATACGTTTCTGGTAAAAATGTGAAATTTGAACCTCCCCCTGCAGGAACAATTTGAAGTTTGGATTTTCGTTTGATTTCTGTTAATTACAATATCAGTCATCTGTTTTTCTCATTATTATCATCTGTCTTGTTTAATTTAAATGTTTATCTGTTAATGTTCAGCAATAAAATTGTTTTCTAATAAAATCCCACAAATGTTTAGTAAAGACCGATTTTTAATCGGGCGAACAGGGTGCATTAAAACCCTTCCCTGTTCGTAACCTGGCTCCCGGATCCAAAACGAATCTCTGGTTTTCAATTGGTTTTATAAGTCATTCGCTCAAATCATCATTTTCAAATTGGTTTCTCGGGTCCCAAACTGCTTTTCCCAAAACCCGGGTGGCGACTCTAAAATCTTTTGTTTTTCGAACCACTTCGAAAAACCGTCTCCGAACCGCGTGGAGGTCGACCGTCCACAAAATGGCGACTCTGCTGGGGAATATTTTAAGTTAATCCTTATTTTGAAATTTTACACTTGTAAAATGACCATTCGAAGGTTTGACACCAAGTACGTGCTTTACGCTGTACTAGAAAGGATTGATGTCAGGGTGAAAGCCCGATCAGTCTGGACTGGAGCTTTCTCGGTTGTTCGCATGAGTAGAATTTCAAAACTTTGATTAATTTAAAGAGCGAGCCAAGCTTGAAAAACATTGGTGAGATTTTTGAAAACAATTTTATTGCTGAACTTTTGCATCACTTGCATCGATGTTGGATAAACCCCGCTGCTGCGTCTTGGTTACCCTACCCAGCTCGCTGGTGTTAGGACATCCCCGGATGCTCAGCAACCTTGGACCGTGATGAGTCAGCCTGCCGCTTGACCTTTGCCATGCAGTACACTTGGCACTGGGAGGCAAATATTGGCTCTAGTCTGGGGAACCCCCTAAACCAAAACCGGCCTTTGCATATAATTAACCTAGAACTTTCCAAACTAGGGCAGGGACCCACAGGTTAAGATTATGTGATATGCCTTGTTAACTGTTTAACCGCTTGTCATCTACCTGTATTGCATGCGCATACATGATAGCTTTTACCTTAGGTTGTCACATCCTCACTTCCACGGTAATAGGAAGGGTTGTCCCGATAATCAAAGGCTCTGTCCAATAAAATAAACTCTTTTTAAAGAAAATTCTGCGATTGGCTCTCTTCCTCGCGGTAATTAGAATGTTGTATTTCTTTTATCAGAGTCTGTAACCCAAAAATGAGCAATCAATCCGGAAACAAAAAGCTCAAGTCCACCTTTACCACCCATCATGGGGCACCGGTGTGGATACTTGAAGAGATAGATAATGAAGAAATAGGGAATGAGGTACCAGATAAAGACAAGCTTGAAGGGTTGCTTCACCAACTAGTCACATCTGATCAGCCAGGTTTGACTCTTCAATGGGACAACTCTGAACATGCGAATGATCAAGGTTGGAAATTCCACCTCCCTGCAGACAACGGAGCCAAAGACGTCCCCGACAAAATCACTGTCAGGATGGAGCGAGAAAGTGATAATGAAGAAGTGGACATCATGCCGCCAGTCAAAAACTTCCAACCAGACGGAACACCAGTCTACTACTCCCAAGACCCAGTGACGGGACACAAAGACTGGGATGAGTGTGATTGCGAAGGCTGCATTAAAAATGGTCTCCTTCTGAATGATAATCTGTCTCCCAAGCAACTCAAGGAGGACCAAGTCCGGAATGCTCCCCGAGCAAATCCAACAACCGAGCCGGACTAAGAATCGGCAGCCAGCCAGTAGTCAGCAGATCAAGCCAACAGGGCCCTTTTTGAGAATGCCAAGTCTGTATTTTGCTTATCGAGTCTGTATTTTGTTTGTATTTTGCTTACCAAGTTTGTACTTTGCTTTATTGAGTCAGTTTGTGCTTTGTTTTATGGAGTTAGTGCTTTTCCTATGATAAAGAAAAGAGCCGATCGTAGTCCCGAACTACGTCATGGCCTGATTCCTCTGAAATGAGGATACGTAGGCAACCCCTAAAGGTTCGGCCTTCATTTTGCAAATCCAAAAATTCAGATATATTGAACAGAGCACTGAAAATTGGGGCAATCCTTTCCAAAGCTGTGGTTGCATCGCACATCATGCATCATTCTTTCATTTTCCTACACATAGCATTTCTTTGGCACCAGTCACTAAGTTCATTTTTCCGCTATCAGTTTCAATCATTGGTAAGGGCAAGAAGAATACTGTACCTAGTTGGACCAGAACTCCCGAACAACGATTAATTCGAACTGAGTCAAAAGCGGTCCAGTCAGATTCAGCACATCCTACAGATATGGCGGGCAAAAGTGAAATCGAGGCTCTCAGGCTAGCCTTCGAAGAACAGCGGGAACGCAGTGATAATCAAATGGCTGAGATGTTACTCCTAATACAAGGTTTAACTTTTCAGAACAAGCCACCAGGGGAGCAACCACCTCCGCAAGAGCATCCGAATTTAGAAGCAATGATGGCAAAAGTCGCCAAACTCGAGGAATCTGTCCAGAAACAAGAGAAGATAGCCGCCACAGGTATTGACATGGACAAGTTGTGTCTATTCCCCGGCGCCAAACTCCCCGAGGGATTCAAGCCCATAACCTGGGAGAAATTTGATGGGAACGGAGATCCGAGAGCTCATCTACAAGCATACGTGGGCACTCTGTCCATGTACAACATTGAAAATAATGCTATGGGTCAAATGTTTCAGCAAACATTGACAGGGCCAGCACTGCGATGGTTCTTAAATCTTGACATTTCAAAGAAAGGGAGTTGGGAGGATATTGGGACAGCTTTCATGGCCCAATACAATTACAATGTTCAGCTTGAGATGACTATCCGAGAATTGGATGCAACCAGGATGGGAGCCAATGAGTCCTTTGCGGACTTTATCAGAAGATGGAGAGGAAAAGCGTCTCAGATGATGGATCGACCCTCGGAGAAAGAACAGATGAGAATTATCACGAAAAACTTGGCACCCGACTTTGCAAAGCACTTAGTGGTTTTCCAAACCACCGCTGACTTCAAAACTTTCTACGAGGCCGGCCTCGCAGTAGAAGATGCACTCAGGACTGGTATATTTGAGAAGGGAGAATCTGCCAAGCCCAGGCGAGTTTACTCCGGCAACAGCAATACCCTGTTTGGAACCAACCAATATAACCATACCCAGGCCAGCTCCTCAAACCCCAAACCAACCAAAACTGAACCTGTTAACCAGATAGCAGCCCAGCCAGCCCGGCAAGCAAGAAATTTCTACCAATTCCCTTTTCCCTTGACAACAGTTTACCAAAGGCTCCTTGAGAAGGACGTCATCAAACCGCTAGAGCCTCGCGAGCCGCCCAAAGTGCTTCCTCCAAACCATAACCCGAACGCCTTCTGTTCCTACCACCAAATGTCCGGCCATCACACCAACAATTGTATCCGTCTTAAACACAAGATTCAGGATCTCATTGAAGACGGAACAATTCCACCCCCCCATAAAAAGCCAAACACCGTCTCTAATCCCATGCCGGAACACCAACCCAATACCCGAATCAACCAAATCTCCTTCAGCTCCACTCCAAATAACCCAAGCTCCACTAAATTAAACCTGAACCTTTACATCATACCGGCCACCGAGCCTAAGCCAGTTGTCCCCTTATCAGAAGATTCGGAAGTTTGCTCCCTCGCAAACATCAAATCAGGGTCAAAACCAAGATGGGCGGATATCACAGAAAGTGAAGAATGGGCTATGAATGATCGAGACTGGGAAGAATTCCGCCAGGAGTGGGACCCAAGCCGATTCATCATCCCCGACTCTCATAAAAAACCAGTTGTCTCTATACCAACAGATTCCAGCATCTGTAGGATTGACAAAGTTGTATGCATCGCCGGCATGGTACATACTCTCGCATACGTGGAGCCCAATGAACAAGAAGATTGGCGAGAAAGATGGGAGGCAATTTGTGCTGATCCACTTGACGCAGTTTCACTCCCTACTCTGTTTGAAGAACCCGGAGACATATGGAATCGGACACTCGGAGAAGTTTATCATTGGGTCCCTAGCAGCAATCTTCCAGATAATTCGCTGCCACCTCCGCTTCTTGGAATTGAAGGGCATTCTGCCATAGAAACCATCTTTGGGGATCGTGAATGGATTCCTCAAGCTTACATTATCAACGAATCTTTGTCTCGGCCATCCGTGACGTTTCATCCTCAGTCAAATGTTTCCGCTCTGACGGAGGATCCCCCGGATTCATTGTGGAATAAAGAAAACGTGATCGATGTCCTGTTTGATAACGGTGAAATGTGGACTGTCAACAAAACCATGCTGGATCATTCATTTTGGCATGATCGAGCGGTGGAGAATCTGGAAAAGAAGATGGGAGATATTAAAATCGAGAAACAGAAAGCCGAGAGCAGTGTCGCAGGTTTTTGGACCGAGTATTTTGATACTCAGCAGAAGCTGGAATCCATCAAGGCTGGGAAGCGAAAGGTCAATGAATTTTCAGACTTTTGGGATGAAAAGCCACCGTCGGTCAACCGAATAACGCGAAGCGGACGAATCTATCAACCTGCCAACCTGCAAAGAGGCCACACCTCTAACCACGCTCAAGCTGGGGCATTTGTTTGGGACGATCCCGTCCAACACGACTCAATTCCAAGTAACCCAGAAGGTGTCATTCGAACACCAGAAGTTATCATTCAACCACCACAGAGGAATCCCATGCCAATGGAAAACCCCATCCGGAAGCAACTTGAAAGAACTCCAGCGTCTATATCCATCTGGGGGCTGCTTTCCTCATCCAGGGAACACCGTCAGAAGTTGATCAAAACTCTGTCAAACATGGAGGTGCCACCCGACATTCCCCCCGAAGCTCTAGTGGCCTTGCTTGCGCCAAACAAGGCAAAACATGTCGTGACATTCACCGAGAAAGATCTGCCGCCGGAAGGAGCCGGCCACAACAAGCCACTACACATCACCATGAAGTGTGTAGGGAAGTGGGTCCCTGTTATCCTCCTAGATAATGGATCTGCTTTAAATGTTTGTCCACTGCGCACAGCCTACTGCCTGGGATTCACGACTAAGGATTTCCAACCATCGAGCCTCGGAGTGCGTGCTTATGATAATACGCGCAGGGATGTAGTTGGAGTTGTCCAACTGGAAATGTCTGTCGAAGATTTCAAGTCTAAAGTCGAGTTCCACGTGCTTGACATTCCTTCGTCTTTCAACCTACTGCTGGGTAGACCATGGCTTCACCACCCAGACATCATGGCAGTACCATCTTCGCTGCATCAGAAAGTTCAGCTTGGTTTAGCCACAGGAACTCTAACTATTTATGGGGAATCTGGGATTCGTCCTCATGTTTCTGACAACGCCCCTCTGCTCGAGATTATGCATGGAGAAGAAGACGTCACCCTTGGAGGTTTCTCTTTTGACACCGCTGGGACAGTTCTCACTATCAAAATGGATGAGGACTTCTCGATCAGCTCAACGGCCATTGAAATGATGAGGAAGATGGCTTACATGCCCGGTCTGGGATTAGGCCGCAACAATCAAGGGATAGCTGAATTCCCGGAGTTCCCTGTAAACAGTAACCACTTCGGCCTTGGGTATCAACCCAGTGGAGATGAGAAAGGAAGCGGATGGAAAGCCCGAACTCACGTTCAATCGAAGAAAGGTCCCATTCGTTTTATCAAAGGAAAAGAGGCTATCTGCCAAGGAGAGCCGGAACTGTTTTGGGATGTGAAGAAGAAGACCAAGCTGCCAGGGTTTGAAATCTTCGCCAACGACTCATGGGACAGTGATGATGAATCGGCGAAGCCAGAAGAATTGGTCGAGCAATACAAATCTGACTGGATTGAAGTTTTTGACTCAGGGAATCTGATATCGTTGTTTGAGGATGAAAATCTGATAGGTACGGTCAAGGACGGGTCTGCTGCCATGGCAATTAATTTGGAACCTGTTGGAGACATGGAGCTGATGATGCTAAGCCAAGAAGCCCTTGGAGATGTGACCTCACTCATTGTGGATGCCAACGGAATTTATAAAAACTGCACTTTTCTACCTAAAATTGTTTATATTGGCACTGAATTTGAGTCTAAGTCAGAATCTAGCATTGAGTCTGAGTTTAGCACTGAGTTCGGGACCACTTCTGAGTCAATGCATGTGTCTGTCAGTCCTCCGCGTCATCATTTTTCTTTTGAATTTGAGTCTACTCTCATGTATCACGCCCCTGGGGCCACCTCTTTTGCAATGAATGAAGTTGACTTTGCTTATCTTGCTGTGTCTGAAATAAATTGTGTTGACCCGGACGATGATGGGATTGAGTTTGAGGAAGAAATTCCAAAAGAACTCCGATCCCTAATCGAACGAGAAAATGAAAGGCATGCTCAGCCTCTAAAAGAAGAAGTAATTTCAATAAATCTAAGAGGAGAGAGTGATCCGCGAATGGTTCAAATTGGTTCTGGGCTATCTCCAGAGGAGTTTAAAGCTCACTCGAATCTTCTGAAAGAATTTCAAGATGTTTTTGCATGGTCTCACGCAGACATGCCCGGAATTGATCCAGAAATTGTGGAGCATCGAATCCCGCTGTATCCAGGTGCAAAACCTGTCAAGCAGAAGTTAAGGAAGATGAGACCAGACTGGGTATTGGAAATCAAGAAGGAAGTTCAGAAGCAGTTAGACGCAGGGTTCTTGATGGTCACGGAGTACCCTCAGTGGGTCGCCAACATTGTACCTGTTCCCAAAAAGAACGGGAAGATCAGAGTCTGTGTGGACTTCAGAGATTTAAACAAAGCCAGCCCCAAGGATGACTTCCCGCTGCCACATATAGATGTACTCGTAGACAACACTGCGGGGCACGCATTGCTATCGTTCATGGATGGTTTTTCAGGCTACAATCAGATTCTCATGGCCCCCGAGGACCGAGAGAAGACAACTTTCACCACAGAGTGGGGCACCTACTGTTACAAGGTTATGCCATTTGGGTTAAAGAATGCCGGATCTACTTACCAGAGGGCTGCTACAACTCTATTGCATGATATGATTCACAAAGAAGTCGAGGTATATGTGGACGACATGATCGTCAAATCCAAGGAAAGAGAAGGACACTTGCACGCCCTGAGGAAGTTCTTTGAAAGAATTCGCAAGTACAAACTGCGTCTCAATCCCGAGAAATGCACATTCGGAGTTACAGCGGGAAAGATGTTGGGTTTCATGATCACAACCCGAGGAATTGAAGTGGATCCATCCAAAATCAAGGCCATTCTTGAAATGGAACCACCACAGACGGAGAAAGAAGTACGAAGTTTCCTCGGCAAGATTCAGTTCATCAGCAGATTCATCGCCAAGTTAACCACAACTTGCGAGCCGATGTTTCACCTTCTCAAGAAAGGCGTGACATTTAAGTGGGACGACAGGTGCCAGAAAGCCTTTGAAGCAGTCAAGAAATACTTGCAGAATCCTCCAGTACTAATGCCACCAGTACCGGGGCAACTTTTAATTCTATATCTGTCAGTCACTCCATCAGCTATGGGATGCATGCTAGCACAAGAAGGTGAAGGCGGATCTGAGAAAGCCGTATATTACATTAGCAAGAAGATGGTTGGATGCGAAGAACGATATACTCCCCTGGAAAAGACTTGTTGGGCTTTGGTCTGGGCTTCCAAGAAGTTGAGACACTATATGTTGGCTTACTCTGTTGTGCTGATTTCTCGAATGGACCCTCTCAAATATCTGTTTGAGAAGCCCGCGCTTACAGGCAAGTTAGCACGATGGTTGCTTTTGCTAGCAGAATTCGACATCAAGTATGTTACCAGAAAGTCAGTAAAAGGAAGGGCTGTCGCCGAATTTCTTGCCAATTACCCGGTGGAAGGTCCAGAAGATGTGGAATTTGAATTCCCAGATGAGAATGTGATGACGACCACCAACGATGTCTGGACGTTGTATTTTGATGGAGCAGCCAATCAGAAAGGATTTGGAATTGGAGTACTGTTAATTTCCCTAGAAGGATCACATATCCCTCTGGCTTTCAAATTAAACTTTGAGGTCACCAACAACCAGTCAGAATATGAAGCCTGCATTGTAGGGATGGAAGCCGCCTTAGAAATTGGAGTCAAAAGACTAGAAGTCGTCGGAGACTCGAACTTGGTGGTGTCGCAAGCAAACGGTGAATGGAAGGTCAAAGAAGATAAGTTGAAACCCTATCATCAAGACCTAGATGATTTGATCCCGCGATTTCAGATGGTCACCTTCACGCATGTGCCAAGGTTGAAGAATCGGTTCGCCGATGCCCTTGCAACGCTAGCCTCCATGGTTGAGATACCAAACGGAGTCAAACTCCGGCCAGTTATAATTGAACAAAGAAACAAGCCTGTTTATGAGTACGTCATGGCCATTGACGAGCCGAACGATGGCTTGCCGTGGTTTCACGACATTTGGAACTTCATCGAAAGAGGCGAATATCCGGCAGAAGCAGACAAGAAGGACCAAATAGCTCTTCGGAGGTTGGCGTCTCAATACGTCATTTGTGGAGGACAGCTATATCGGAGATCCTATTGTGGGACACACAAACTGTGTGTACACGGAGAAGAAGCCAGCCGAATTATGGAAGAAATCCATAAAGGAGTTTGCGGCCCTCATATGAATGGCATGATGCTTGCCAAGAAAGTCTTAAGACAAGGTTACTATTGGTCAACCATGGAGACTCAATGTATCGAATATGTGAGGCGATGTCACAAATGTCAGATTCACGCCAATCTTATGCATGTTCCACCATCAGAATTGCATTCCATGACCTCACCTTGGCCCTTCTCCGTCTGGGGCATAGACATTATCGGCAGAATCACGCCAGCAGCGTCAAATGGAAACAAGTTCATCCTAGTTGCAATTGATTACTTCACCAAATGGGTTGAAGCTGCTTCCTACACGACCCTCACAGCGGTCCAGGTTGCTCATTTCATCAAGCAGAATGTCATCTACAGATACGGGGTCCCTCAGGCTTTCGTATCAGATAACGGGGTTCATTTCAAGGGGAGAGCGGCAGAGACTCTTGAAGAATTCGGGATTCAGGTTCATAAGTCAACTGTTTATCGACCGCAAACCAATGGAGCTGTGGAAGCGGCCAACAAGACCATCAAGTCTATACTAGGAAGAACCATCGAGTCTGCACGAGATTGGCACGAAAAGCTGCCTTTAGCATTATGGGGATACCGGACGTCCATTCGAACTCCGACAGGAGCAACACCCTACTCTTTGGTTTACGGAATGGAGGCTGTTCTTCCCATCGAACTCGAAATCCCGTCTTTAAGGATCATGGCAGAGTCAAGAATTGATGAAGCAGAATGGCAAAACGCGAGGTTTGAAGAGCTCATGTTGTTCGATGAAAGGAGACTTAAAGCTTTATATCATGTTCAGGGATATCAGCGCCGAATAGCCCGTGCTTTTAACAAGAAGGTGAAGTCCAGAGATTTACAGGAAGGCGACATGGTTTTGAAGGAAATTCGGGCTCCAGTATTCGATCCGCGCGGAAAATTTCGACCAAAATGGGCCGGGCCCTACATTATCAAGAAGATCTTGTCCGGAGGTGCAACACAACTCATCGATCTTGACGGCAACGAGTTTTCTACTCTGGTCAACTTGGATCAACTCAAGAGATATTACCCCTGAGAGAAGCTCGCTGGACTGAAAACCGCAAGGGCGGGCAGTTCCAGGCAAAAATTAGAGCAAAAACCTGCTAGGCCGAAAACCCGAAAGGGCAGCTTAGGCAAAAAAAAAAAATAAAAAAAAAAAATAATAATAAGGCCAAAAACAATCAAAAGCTCGCTAGACCGAAAACCTGAAAAGGCGGTACTAGGCAAAATTCAGAGCGCAAAAGGAAAGTGTAAATACCCGAGCGAACCCTAACCAAACAATTGTAGTCCTGAACTACGTCATGACCTGATTCCTTTCTACAAGGGATACGTAGGCAACCTCATCCTGAGGTTCGGTCACAATCTTTCGAGTTGATTCCAAGTCCCCATACGCATTTCGCAAACAGAACCAGTAAGAATCAAGAGTGGAAAATTCTCAAAACTCAAAGTTTTATTCAAACAAAGCTTCTTCGATTACATGGCTGAACATGAAAATTTCAAACAAAAGAAATAAAAACATCCATAGCACTGGGTGCACAACTTATTTCAGGCACATTAAGATCGAGTCTAAAGTCTGTCTTAGTTTCCATTGTCTCTTGCTTCAATATCCCTTGTCAACCATCTCTTATAGCGTGTCGGAAGAAGAACACTGGGATATAAGTCTCTTGGAATGGTCGTACGCTCCCTCCAATTGCTCTGGTAAGCCCTGAAGGTAGCAACATTGAAATTCGGTAGGACGAAATCCTCAGGACCCGCAGGTGGTGGTACTTGACGAACTCCAAGTTGACGGAGAATGCGGTTTGGAACATAGAAGGTCCATCGGGTCAAACCTGCCAGAATCACTCGCTGGCGCCCCATGTTGCTAATAGCCATATCAGGAAGGTCAATCCAAGTCAAACGCCAAGAGATCACTTCTTCTGTGAGCTGGGAAAGAACTCGAGTCCAACCTCCCACATCATTAAAAACCTCCCTGAAATTCCTGATAACGAACCCTTGAGTTTCATGAACCCGGTTTCTTGGCACAGGCTCCAGCAGATTAGCCTTGTCGCATAACCACAGCTGCGTGAAAGAGAGAAAAACAAGTAAGAAACCTTAGACAGCTTTGAACTGAGCGCTGAGATAAAATGAGAACGAGTGAAAAGCCGGAAAAAGGAGAGCTGAGTGAGAAGCCTACCTGTGGGAGCAGCGGACTACCCTCGAAGACGTCGGTCCTACCGGCATGAACCCCATCCAGACCCATCAAAGTTTCAGCCAGAACCATCGGAGCTACATCCTTACGCTCCTCAATTTGCAAAACCACACCAACCAGGGAAGAGCTTGCTTGACCATCAGATTGCACGAACAAGAATGCAGCCAGTAAACACAAGCACAGAGCAAAGTTGTCAGAGCGGAATCCTTCAATCAAGCGTGGGATGTTCAGAAAGCCTCCACGAATTAGAGACTTAGCAGCATTGTTACTTATCCCTAGCTTGGAAGACAACACTGGGGCAAAACCAACTCCGTGGAGTGGAACGATGGGCTCCGCCAAATCAAAACCTCCAAGGTATGCGAAGAATTCTTCCACAGTGGGGCATAACTCGTGGAGACCAAAGCGGAAGACATGCACCTCAGGGTCCCAGAATTGTGTTGCAGCTCGCAACAACTCTGGACGTATGGACACGTCTCGAATATAACGAAGGGAAGTCAGCCTATGACCCCGAAAGTGCAGCCAATCCAAGCCATCGAGATCATCGAGCCAGGGGCGCATCAAGGCTGAGAAGCTCACCACCATTGTGCAAGAAAAGGGGCGGGGTTAACAAGGAAAGAGTTTATGAATTTGGAGTGCAAATAAGGGGGGAAATGAACAGCTTTTTATAGCCACCATGCATGAGGAACAATACGAAATTTCAAGTTCCAAAGGTCACCTCGAAAGGCGCATCAACTCGAAGACCGCAAGGAATCATGTTAAAAATGATAAGTTCCCTCAAAACATGCCCCACAATGGCTCTTCAAGTCCCTAGGACTTGCGTTGAAATGATGAAACGCCGAAAGGGAGGACCAGAAATCCGCTGCAAGTGGCAGATTTTTTGGCATTATCAGGCCTGTACCGTGCGGCACACTAATAGTGCCGCACGGCACAGTTTCAGTACCGCACGGCACAACTGGCCAGATTCCAAGCAAAATTCAGTTTTGAGCCTCCGGGACTCACTCCGTGCTCTTCTTTGGCACAAAGCTTATGCATGCAAGCCATGGCGCGCGCCTACGACCTATTGGAGGGGTCGGTTGGCAACCTCAACCAGAAATTAATGATCAAAAGTCTCGAAGACTTGAAAACCAAGGAATAGAAGTATCGACGAGCTATACTTCATGATAACACCACCCCACGAGCATGGTCAATTCATGTGTAATACGTCATGTCCATGAGTCATTCCGTTCATTTGTCAACAGCACTGCCAACATATGTGCGCAACAAGCGTCATCTTCTTGACGTTAGTCCACACATGGCACATATAAGTTCAAAAGTTTAGTTCCGTTTCATTGAGTCCTATGAGTCACAACCATAAATACAAATCAAACTTTCCATATACAAGCTTGTTGGTCTCGAATTCAGTTGCTTTAAGTTAAGTACTCACGTGCAAAACTGCGATTTTCCAAATTCATGGCCAATGTGAATGACAGCATGACTAAAATGCAAATTTTTATAAAACCAAGATCAAAATATCCACATGATAAGTGAAACCATATCCAGAGGCAAACAGGCCCAATGTGTCATCAACTACTACGGCTCGCAGGCCATATATACAGAAGGCTAAACAAATGCCTAAATCAAAACGAGGCACGCAGGCCCCACCTAGAAAAATGCTATCACTAACTACTGTCTCAGGTACGAGGGCGCTTCGGAGGCACGGACCCCCGAGGTCTATACTCCTCTGGCGTAGCAGGATCGTCATCAGTACTACTGCTCTCCGCAGGCTCCTCCCTCTGCTGTACACTCTCTCTCCGTCTCTCAGAAGAACGAAGGACTCGGCCTGAAGGTGGAGTCACTGAAGTAACTCGAGGCGTGGAACGCCTAGAGCCTGACGCTCCCTACGCAAGCAACAAAGTTTGTCAGAATACAATAAAAGGCATGCATGATCAAACAGAAAGGAAAGGCAAGTCCAAGGTATACCTCAGCAGCCCCGGCACTAGGGGTGGCCCCTCGGCTAGCTCCTCTCTCACTGCTAGTACTCTCCCTCCTCCTGCGAGTACCTCGGCCGGTCTCTCTACCTCTGCTAGCCTCTCCAACACCACGGGCCGGTGCCCTCCCTCTAGTAGCTCTCCGGCCACGACCAAGTACAACTCCTGGCTCAGCCCGCGGGCGCACCTCTGGGGCCATGCCCATCACAAACTGACGGACCATGGCCTGCAAGTCCTGCGCCAGCTGGTACGACGCCGCCGCCCACTCAACAGGAATCTGAAATTCAAAAGGGGCGTCAGCAATACATGAGATACTGGTATAAACAAGTAATAGAAGCAAGCATAATAATCAAAAGTCACCTCTGTCGTGGCAAGAGTAACTGTAGGAGTGATATGAGGCACCGTCACCACTCCAAGTGCTCCGTCAGCGGTCACCACCTCAATCTCTCTCCTCAACTCAGGTAAAGCAACACCGGCCCTCAAACGGTTCTCCATGTCCAGGTCATATGCCAAGTGTGTGCTCAAGTAACCCTCATAATCTATCGAAAGACCGAAGACCACCTCTGTCGGCACCGTATATCTCTCTATCTCAGCTCGGGTGTACTCCTCAGTCCTCTGAACAAGTGGAGGCAACGGCGAAGGCACTCTGAAATGGTCAATCCCGAGGGACTGACGGGAAACCCTGTCACCCAAGTACCATCGCCAACCGTAAGGGCACTCCAGCAGCACTCGACTCCGTGTCAGCTCCCTGCTCCTAACCAAGTAATCCCTGCGCATCCTATGCCAAACATTCCATCTCACCTACAAGAAAGAAGGGTTTGTCAGTTGCAAGGATAAAGGAAGACAATAAAGCATGAATATTTGAAATCATAGAAGAGGCTTACCCTATCTCCTGTAGTAGTGTCCAGAAAGAGCCGAAAAGTCCTCAAATCTCCCTTATGGTCACCACCTCCTGTGTACTCTGACCCCCACTTCTCGGCACGTGGGAGCACATCCTCATTGCTATGCGAATTGGCCGGGGCAAATACACCCAGCACCTCATAAGCCCACACCTGCATGTTCAGAAAGTCGCCAAGTCATGAAACATGGATGAAAGCATTATCATGATCATTGAAAGAGGAATACAAGCAAAATTTTACCTCTAGCACCCTCCAGTAGCCACCAAGGCTCGTGCCCACACCACGGCACACGCAACCAAGGAAGCAGTACACAGTACACAGGCCGGCGCCGCCCCAGTCAAACCTCCCAGCAGTCTCCAGATCCTCCAGTGCAGGCAACCAACCCAAGTGCACCATGCCCTGCCTGTTCGGAAACAGGGAGGCGCCAAAAAGGTACAACAAGTAGGCTCTCGCCATCTGCCTAGCCTCCTCCTCTGACCCTGGCTCGTGGTCCCAGAAACCCACCAGAACAGTATACCTCACCCCCGGATCAATACCTCCAAGTCTCCTCCCCAGGTAGTGCTCAATGGCAGCATGGTCCAAGTACAGCTCTGAGTCAAACGGGATGGGCTCACCTCCAACTCTCAGACCGGTGATCGCAGCAAAGTCAAGGGGAGTAATCGTCATCTCCCCGAATCTGAAGTGGAAGGTGTTGGTAGTATCCCACCACCTCTCCACCAGGGCTCGTATCAGCTTACGATCCGTCCTAGTCACTGTCAGAAGCCGGATAAAAGTGGTGAACCCAGAGGCATCAACCAAAGCCCTCACTCGTGACGGCAACGCGCGATAATACTCCAAAGAATGCGCAGAACCTCCATAACCACCCAAGGACCTCTGAGTCTGTTAAACAAAGGCATGGCAAAAATTTCAGTCAGTATTATCAACAGGAATGTACAAGCAAACAATCACAAGAATAAGCAGAGGATACGTACCAAAGGATTCCTATAAGCAATGTGGGTCGAACGGTCTCGAATCACACTCGTATCTAGGTACGTAGGCAACAAAGGTGTATATGTATCGCACCCCTGGGGAACGAAGAAGTGCACCCGTGGCACATAGGTAGCCGGTGTAAACGGAGCTCTGTGGTCCAAAGACAGCTCGACCTCTCGGACTATGGTCAAACGCTCCTCCCCTGCAGCCACCTCGGCCTCTCTCTGTCTCTCCTCCTGCTCAGCATCCCTGACAATGGATGCCATCCCCTCCTGAACCAGGACATTCTCAAACCTGGGAAACTCCTGTAAGGTCGCTGCTATATCCTCGTCTCTCGCTCCCTCCAGAGTGTCTGCCAAAGTCAGACCAGACCCACGAGAAGAACCAACGGCAGGTGTAAACAACGGAGGCTCTGAAGGCTCTGTCTCTATCTCAGCACTCTCCTCTGGCACTCTGGCAGTACCAATCGCAATAGCCGGACCTGGAGCTATGCGCCTCACCAATGGCACCTCCTCGCTCTCAGTACTACTCCCCCCAGCAACATCCTCAACCAAAACATCCCTCGGGATACCCTCAGCCTGAGACCCACTCTCCTGAGTGTGGGCTCTCTCCACAACAACGTCAATGCCACTAAAACTCATAGCAATATCCGAAGGAAAGACACCCGTACCTAAAGGATCAATTTCCATAGCCTCTGGACCTCTATCTGCAGCCACGGTACTCTGATCACCGCCGACGACACTCTCAGCATGCCGTACGGTACCCCTATCCGCCACCGCAGCACCCACAACACCAGGCACGGCACTGTCAGTGTGCCGTGCGGTACCCAAATGGTCACCAATGTCACCACTGCCCCCAGCCGCGCCAATGCCAACGCCCGTGGTCTCCCGAACCACCGCCGGAGTTGAAACTTCACCCATGGGAGCCCCACCGAGCCTCGTCGGAGCCGATACCGGCGTAGGTAACGCCGTCTCGCCACTAATTGATGCCGAGTCGGAAGCCCCTTGAATCGGATCAACGTCGGCCGGAATATCCGTGGATGGATCACCACCGGGCTCGCCGGACGTGGCACCACCGCCCCCACACACCGCCGACGTCGAATCAATGGTGGACATAATAGGATCGACCGGTGTATCACCAGAATCGGCCATGAATGGTGTTTCTCGGACAAGAAATTTTGATTTCGGGAGAAACTTGATTTGGGATGTTGATGAACCAAGAGATTGAAGAAGATTTGAAGGAGAGGAAGAAGAATGGGAGAGGCAAGAGGGTTTTCGAACTACCGCTCTCGAAATAACTGACTAAAACGTTTGAATGTGTTTGAAAGAGTGGGAGAAAACAAAACGGTTTCGGGCGGTTTTAATAGCCACTTGTGCCGTACGGCACACCTACTCTACCGTGCGGTACACCTTGAGTACCGCACGGCACACCCATTTTCCAATTCTACCGCACGGTACTTTATTTCTGCCGCACGGCACAGTTTTGATGCCGCACGGTACACACCTATGTTCCTAAATAGTTTTTGCACCAGATTCAACCTCCTCAAAGGTTTCTAAGCCAAGGTTGCCAGCAATCTCACTCAGGCTAATCCTCGTTAACTTCGCATGCGCACTTATCAGTTCCATCGACAGTATACAAGCACCATTTGGTTATGTAAGTCCTCGATGGCATAAACAGCAACAGTTGGTTTAGTAAGTCCTCAAAAGTATCTATAACGACGATTTTAATCAGCACTCAGACGGGTTTCGTAAGTCCTCCCCGGCGTTAACAGGCGGTTATATCCTCAAACATCAAAATGGTTTCGTAAGTCCTCAAAGGCATTTACAACAACAATTTCAAGCGTCCGATGGTTTCCATCAGAACGGTTTCGTAAGTCCTCAACGGCATTTACAACAACAATTTTTATCAACATCGAATGGTCTCGTAAGTCCTCTCCGGCATTAACGATAGTTTTATCAGCGTAAGGTGGTTTCGTAAGTCCTCTCCGGCATTAACGACAGTTTTATCAGCATCCGGTGATTTCGTAAGTCCTCTCCGGCATTAACGACAGTTTTATCAGCATCCGTTGGTTTCGTAAGTCCACGCCAGGCAAAAACGACAGTTTTATCAACATCAGCATCCGGTGGTTTCGTAAGTCCTCTCCGGCATTAACGACAGTTTTATCAACATCCGGCGGTTTCGTAAGTCCTCTCCGGCATTAACGACAGTTTTATCAACATCGAATGGTCTCGTAAGTCCTCTCCGGCATTAACGACAGTTTTATCAGCATCCGTTGGTTTCGTAAGTCCTCTCCGGCATTAACGACAGTTTTATCAACATCCGGCGGTTTCGTAAGTCCTCTCCGGCATTAACGACAGTTTTATCAACATCGAATGGTCTCGTAAGTCCTCTCCGGCATTAACAACAGTTATCCTCAGCATCAAATGGTTTATTGTGTCAGCAACAAAAGGTTTCGTAAGTCCTCTCCGGCATTAACAAAACGGTTTTCAGCACCAATAGCACATCATTCGTTTTTCCCTCGTTGAAAAGCAGAGTGACAAACTCCACTACCCAATCAAAGGTATGTTTTCTAGAAACCCTTATGCATTCGGCCCTGATGAACTACGCCGGTCTGATCCCTACAAAGGGGTACGTAGGCAGCTCTTACGAGCGCGACCACATGCACCATGTATTACTTGTTCGTTTTCGTACGAGGACGTCCACATCGAGGGGTGTCTTCTATCTTTGACGCGACTTCGGTCGACACAATGATTGTAAGTCTCGTCAAAGAGGGGCAACTGTAGACACCCCAAAATGAGTGTTCACGTACATTTTAATCCCCAATGATGAACGGAAATACCCGGAAGAACTCTCGGACTGAAATTCTCCAAGTCAACTCAGTCAACAGTACCGCACGGTACTCATATCTCAACGCACGGGACAGCCAGTGTCACGTACAGCAGAGTTCTGGAAATTTGACGGCCAGGTGTGCCGCACGGTACACAAGTTGTGCCGCACGGTACAGTTTGTGTACCGTACGGTACTGTTTACGGGTTCCCAGTTTTCACAGGTTCCCAGCAAGCCGAAAGTGTTGACGAGATTGGTTCCCCCGCCGTGGCCGAAAGAGAAGATCATGGCCGAAAGGGATATGCTACTCCCCATGCCATTGTCTCCATGAACAAGAATCAAGAAGGGGTTGGCATTCGGCTCCCTCATCTCTATAAAAACCGTTCGAACTCAATGAGAGAAACACACCCCAGACGGCCAAACCCCATACGATTTCTGCGTAAGAAAATACCACGAAATTCCATCCTTGAAAACCATCTTCTATTGCTTTAGCCATCACCTCTACTACATAGAAATCAGCCTTATTCTCTTTGCAAAAACCACAAACCCAAAACAGAGACTCATACTCTGTTTTTTTTTTGACTCCAAAGCCGTGAGTTAATGATTCCAAATTGACCAAAGTTGAAACCCTCAATCCCTCTTACCACTATACTAGAGTGAAAGTGAGGTCTAGAGAAGGTTCAAGCAGCATTCGGAAGTTCAATCCGACGCTCAATCCGAGAGTTCGAAACCGAAGGTATAAACCCGTTTCGCCAAATTCCTTGAATTTGGTACCCTGAGGGGAAGGGTACCAAGGGTGGAATGATTCCTTGTATCATTTTCATGCTTGGTATGTCCAAATTACAGCAAGTTCAGTTTCATTTCACACCTCCCGGTCGCGTCGTACGGTGAAAACATCGCCTCGTACGGAGCGATTCAACGAGGAGGGATATCCCATACTCAATACATTGCTTTCTCCCTTTAAAGTAGTTCATTTTGAATGCATTTCATACCTTGTATGTGCCTCTGATCGATCATTTCGAAAAGCCAAAGTTTCAAACTGTTTTGCAGCCAAGTGTGCCGCACGGTACTCATACTGTACCGCACGGTACACCTTGAGTGCCGTACGGTACTCATTTGAAAATTTGACCGTTAATTTGAAGAACAGTGCCGCACGGCTCACTGTTTGTGCCGCACGGTACATCTAATGTGCCGCACGGCATACGTTTCTGGTAAAAATGTGAAATTTGAACCTCCCCCTGCAGGAACAATTTGAAGTTTGGATTTTCGTTTGATTTCTGTTAATTACAATATCAGTCATCTGTTTTTCTCATTATTATCATCTGTCTTGTTTAATTTAAATGTTTATCTGTTAATGTTCAGCAATAAAATTGTTTTCTAATAAAATCCCACAAATGTTTAGTAAAGACCGATTTTTAATCGGGCGAACAGGGTGCATTAAAACCCTTCCCTGTTCGTAACCTGGCTCCCGGATCCAAAACGAATCTCTGGTTTTCAATTGGTTTTATAAGTCATTCGCTCAAATCATCATTTTCAAATTGGTTTCTCGGGTCCCAAACTGCTTTTCCCAAAACCCGGGTGGCGACTCTAAAATCTTTTGTTTTTCGAACCACTTCGAAAAACCGTCTCCGAACCGCGTGGAGGTCGACCGTCCACAGTAATGCCAAAGCAATGAAAGCTTCTACATGCAAACACATTATATCTCGTTATTACACCTAAAGCAAAAACAATTTTCTTATCTCAACTTTGTCCGAAATTACCAAGAAATATATTATTATGGGAATAAATTGTATTATTTTAAAAAGTGAAAATAATAAATGTTTCTGTGCATGATATTTTATATTCTATCAAATTTAAATATCTCAATTAGTTCTTTCAATTAGGATAAAAGTCGTGATATTATATACTCCTACAAAAATACTTTACTTCGTAAGTTCAAAAATAATTACTATGATTTTCTATAATACTAGTACAATGATTTGATTCCAAAAAGAGGCCCAAGTCATCTAATAGTGTGCTGATGCCTTCTACGTGTTTGCCTTGTTTGCCTTCTTTGTTGTATGGGTGGAAGCAGCTACCTAGTGAGGCGTGGTGTCTGTTTACATATAAAATTAACAAATCCAATAATTAATTGACACGTAATTGAAAATGCCAAACGTTGGCAATTACCTGTTGATAAAGACACACTGGATTAAAGGAATATAAATGGTTAAATACAATGTCGTATTATGATCAAAGATGAAAAGCAGTTATTGGCAGTTACAAGCCATTGCTGACGTAAAGGGTGATTTTGAAGCCATGATATTAACTGCTAAACACATAAACTCCACATGTGAACTTGGGAAACAAGGTAAATTGGCAGTTTCTTATCGAGAGGCAGTTATTCACCTTAACGTACAATCATTTGGGTTTGTTTAAACAACTGTGCAGATTCAAAATCGAAGCTTTTGAAGGAAGAATTAGAAGGATTCAAATTCAGACGTGGAGGAGGAAGAAACTGCCAACTCGAAGAGTGGAAGTTAGAGTTCGAAGCAAGCCAAAGTTCAAATTTATTGAGCGGGAAGTTCAAACTGCAAGCAGCGTCTATAAATAGAAGAAATTGAAGAGTGAAAACCCCCCAGACAAATCTTCAACAAACAGCTATCAAAAAACTGATGCTTGGTTTGTTCATTGGCAAAGTAGTTTAGGATTTCGAACTCAGTTCGAAGTAGTTTAGGATCTCGAACTCAGTTCGAAGTAGATTAGGAAGTAGATTAGGAAGTAGTTAGGATTAATCTCGATTGTTCCTGTAACAATCACCTGTTCGAAGTTCTTGTATCTGAAGTTGGAGACAATTTCGAAGTAAGTTTACATTTGATTTGTTAATCGAAGTATCTTGTTTCTTTTTGTTCTTTGATTTCCTAAGTTTGTTGGTTTACATTTCTTCACTTGTTGAAAAAATCCTCTTAATTGAGGTAATTGAGCCAATAAAACACAATCGCCTGATTAGATTTGGTTTTTCCAAAGTTAATCTGAGGGAGGAGATTGAAACTCTCTCTGGCACGCTCGCACACAATCATTTTCCATTGCAAAGAAGTAAAAGAACCAAACACATTTTTTGGCACGCCCGGTGGGACCCCTAAAAGTGTTGAATGGATTCAAAACTTAGGAAGCAAGCAGATGATTCTCAGGTTGGCCAAACGCCAGAAGATGAGAACAATGTTAATTCTAGAGAGAAAGAACAAGTCGAAGGCCTTCAAATAGGTCCAGAGACTCGTACTGGTCAAGACTTAAATACGGGAATTGGCCAGACTTCTTGAATGAATGCTAGGAATAATAAAACTGTACATGTTGATGACCCAAAGAATCCAGAAATTGGAGGAAATGTGTCATCTAGTCAGTTTGCTGAAATGATTGCTACATTTAGAGAACTGGCTCAAACCCAGAAGCTTATGTTACAAAAATTAGAAGAGCAATCAGGGCTTAGGCAGGATCCTTTGCCTTCATGTGAGAAGGATAAAGGAGAAGCTAGTACAAGCAAATTTAAGTCAAGGCCAGGAAAAGAGCCTATAAATGTAGATGACATACCAGAGTCTTGGTATGAACCTGCAAAAACTCATGATTATCAGACTCTTAAGCCTAAGAAACTATTCAAACAAAACACTAATGTCCCATTCGAGCCAAACTTTGATGGTCTAAATGAGGATAAGGGTTTTAGAAACATGGATTACGGGTTTGATGAGTATGTATATACTCCTGGAAATCATTTTAATGAGAAGGATAGGACCAGTGCAAAAAGGCCTAATCCAGAGATTGGAATTCCTAAGTATGCAGGGATACCAGAGATGGGTAGGGTGCATTCAAACCACTTGTATGAACCTCTTGCAAAGCAAGAAGGAGGTTTCAAGCAACATAGGTCTTTTGATGATCCTTTTCAGAGGTTTCCAGAAGATCACATGCCTAGAAATGCTACTTGGGAACCACCTGTTAATTCAAGGGTACCTCTAGGAGAACGTCCAGCCCTTCGAGATGAAATATTAGGTCTCATGCAAGAAGTATATGGACCTCTAAACCGAGGAATACAAACCCAAATTTATAGAAAGCCCTATCCAGAATGGATAGATAGGCAGTTCGAAGTCCCTAAGGGGTTTAAAATCCAAGATTTTACTTTATTCCATGGGGATGGAAAACAATCAACAACTGAGCATATTGCCAGATTTACGGCTCAATGTAAAGAATTAGGCAATAATGGGTTTGTTAAGTTGAAATTGTTTTCTAATTCTTTGACAGGAACAGCCTTCGAATGGTACTCTAACTTAACACCAGAGTCAGTTCCAAATTGGCAAAGGATGGAAGAATTATTCCATGCACAGTTTTATCAAACTGAACCTGAAGTCACTATGGCTGATTTAGCAAGATTAAAGCAAAAGCCTGATGAAAAGGCTGCACACTTTATTGCTAGGTTTAAAAAGGCTAGAAATAAGTGCAAACTTCAACTACCAGAGGTTGAGTTTGTGAGAATAGCACAAGATGGTTTAAGTAGGGAACTTAGGAAGAAATTCGATTCTACTGAGTTCAGAGATTTGGTTGATTTAACTTACAAAGCTTCTAGATATGAATCTTTGTTAGAAGAAGATGTCGATAGGAACAACTCTTCTTATTCAACCTATTATAAAGACTCTACTTATGAAATTGATGCTGCTGAAATTGTTGAGCATGATCCTTGTGTGTGTGAATGTTTAGTTCGAAAGGATTCTTCTATAGCATCAAGGACTAATAAGAAAGCAGTTAGCAAAGTATATTCATTTGATGTGTCTAAAGCAGATGAAATTTTTGATTACCTTTTGAAGAAAAAGTTTATCAAACTTCCTGAAAATGTTAAAACTTCCAACTTTGGAAGAAACAAAAGGAAAGAATTATTGCAAATGGCATGCTTCTTGGACTCATTCAACTAAGAATTGTAATGTCTTCCGTGACAGGATTCAGGAGCAAATTAAGAAGGAAAGGATCATGTTTCCAGAAAAGACCATGGGAATAGACACAGATCCATTTCCAAAGATTGAAGAAGCAACTGCTAATACCAATGTGCCAATTTCTTTGGCTAAAATAGTTCAAGAGATATGGCAAAACAGGCGAGTTCATGTTGGGATGAACTCTGTACAATTTGGAAGAGGAAAGCCAAAAATTGGTCAACTTCGAAGTGATGATGGGAAGACTTACCGGCAAAATTATGCATCGGGAAGTTCTTCTAAAAAGGGTTTTAAGCAATCTCATCTTCCCATGCTTGAAGCATCCTTTTTGGAATGTTTGTGCATGGAATGCAGGGCTAATTATTTGATTTTCAAAGATTTGGATCGATAGGGGGTTGATTTCTTTCCAAAAAGGATGGAAAGGAGGGCTCTGGATCAGAATAATGAAAGAAAACCCTGGATAAGCCCAAGTCATGGAAGAAATGAGAAGCCTTGGCCAGTTTCAAAGAGAAACGTACCTTCTAGTCCAGTTCCACCAGCTTCGAAGAGGGATTATCCTCCTTTGAAGAAGGTTAACACTGGAAAGGCCCCAATGGGCCAAGAAACTGAAGGAGAAGGGGAACAGTTCACCTTGGTAAAAGGTGTTCCTGATTGGTTTCTGAAGAAGGTTAAACCAGAATTCTTCCAGGGATATAAAACCCTTTCTAAAGTTGGGAACAAGATGGTCAAACCTCCAAACACTCCTGCTGGTCAATGGGTAGTGGTTAGAGATCCAAAGACCAAAACACCTCAAATGATTCCTATGCTGACAAAAACTCAGAAGAGGAAATTGCAAAGGAGGTATACTAGTTTCCAAATGGAAGAATATGCCACCAAGGAGAATCATAATGGGGGTGATAAGTTTAACCCAAGGTTTTCGAAGAGAGGACTCTGAAGAATCTCTTCGAAGGGGGTTTACTCAATCAGAAAGGGAAACACTGGAAGTCTGGCTGCAAGAATGGACAGTGAGGTACCTCAAAATGGTCCAGCTTCACCAAATTCCTTGGCAAGCTATCAGTCTGGCTTGTTAGAGGCCATGATAGTGGAACAGGAAGAAGGTGGAGGAATGAATTCATCTCCTGTTGAAACATTGTCCCCCATGGAAACTTCTGCAATGGAGTTTCCTGAAAAGATGGACACAATAGAGGATGGATCAGAGTTACCAGTGCAGGAAAAGAGAACCATTCAGTTTGGAACTTTGCCTGAAGTTCAAATTAACATGGTTTCTCCTTCATCCGATTTTGGACCTTTTGGACCAGATTGTTTACCAGTTCGAAGGGCACTACAACCAACAATTGCTCCTATGGAAATCATTGATGTATCAAGTGATGAAGAGTATAACCTTACGTATGATAATGGTTGGAATGAAGGTTGGGGAGCCCTGGTATCTAAGATTCAAAAGGAAGAAGAAGAGGAAGAGCTTATGATTATGGCTAATGCTATGGAGGAGCCAGAAGTGACCTCTAAGGAAAGGGCAGTTTTTGTTCCAGAAACAGAAACAAATTCTGAGTATCCTTTGATTGTTGATTTGGATTGTGCTGACATTTCCTATCCTTTTAGATCACCTTCGAATGATATGAGGCACCATTTAAAACCATTATATATATATCTACATCATTTGATGGGATTCTATTAAATCGAGTTCTGGTTGACAATGGTGCAGCAGTGAACATCTTACCTTCTAGGACTCTGAAGAAGTTGGGAAAGGAAAAGGTTCGATTGATCCCAACAAGCACATCTATTGCTGGTTTCACTGGTGAAAGTAAGAGCCCTAAAGGAATTGTTTCTATACGCCTGAAAGTTGGCCAAGTAGAAACTGATACAGCCTTCTTTGTGGTGGATACTTTCACAAGTAAGTATAATGCTTTGCTTGGTAGGGATTGGATTCATGTCAATGGTTGTATCCCATCTTTAATGCATCAAGCCTTGATGATTGTGAAGTACGAAAATGGGAAGGAAGTGGGAATCGAAGAGGTAAAAGCAGATCCACACCCCTTCAGTACTTCAGCCAATTGTGCAGAGGCTGAAATGTATAGACCTGAAATCATTCCTCTAAGTGAAATTGCACAACCTGCCACCCCTCCATCCAATGTATTGGAAATTGGAGAATTGGCAGAGTTAAAGTCTAAACTTAAGCAAGCAGTTGATTATGAATCAGACAATCCACCAGATGAGGCTGCTTGGATGTGAATCCAAGACAGAGTTCGAGGAGGCCAACTCATTGGCCTTAGTTAAATTCATGGCTCTAGAAGTAGAGCAGAAGTTACAAGAAACAAATGATTGGGAAGAATTGTTGTCTGAGAAATCTGACTGGGGGTTGAAGCCAACCAAATTCGAAGAAGCTTTTTTAGGCTATATCGATTCCCAAGATCCTTTAGAAGAAGTGGAATTGGGAGATGGAATTGTTCCAAACACTGTACAGATCAACAAAGAACTCGATGCTGCTTCGAAGGCCAAATTGATCACGGTGCTCAAAGAGAACAAAGAATGCTTTGCTTGGAGTTATAAAGAATTAACAAGATGGAGAGGACTTCGAATGGACAAAGGAGCATGATGATGCTTTCAAGGCCATCAAGGAGTACTTGATCAATCCACCAGTTCTTGTTCCACCTAAAAAGGAAGAGCCTGTTAAACTGTATTTGGCAGCAAACCATGACTCAATTGGAGTTCCATTGGCTCAAGATAATGAAGAAGGGAAGGAGCAAGCTATCTATTATCTAAGTAGGTTTCTTAATGATTGTGAAAGTAGGTATTCTGCAGTAGAAAAGTTATGTTTAACTTTGTTTTTTGCTTCGAAGAAACTCAGGTACTATATGATGCCTAGAGTAACTTATGTAATTTCCCAGACTGATGTTATAAAGTATATGTTGTCTCAACCTGTACTTAGTGGCAGAATTGGGAAATGGATTGTATCTTTAATTGAATTCAATCTAGAGTATGTTCCTCAAAAATCAGTTAAAGGACAAGCTTTGGCTAATTTTTTGGCTGATCATCCAAACGGAATTGAGACTCCTGAAATAGCAGATGTTGATACTGTAACAATTAAGCCATGGAAGATGTGGTTCGATGGTTCGAAAACATCTCAAATGGCTGGAATTGGAGTTGTTTTGGAGTCTCCTCAAGGTTTGAAAACCAAATTTGGATTTCAGATAAATGAAGGAGAATGTACCGATAATCAAGTAGAATATGAAGCCTTAATCATGGGGCTAGAACTATTGCTTGCTTTGAAGGTTGACATAGTTGAGGTGTTTGGAGACTCTCAGTTGGTTATAAACCAGGTGAAGGGAGATTTTGGTTGCCATAGTGTTGGTTTAAAACCTTATCATCAATATGTGAAATTGTTAGTTAAGCAATTTCATATGATTACCTTCACTTATGTGCCAAGATTCTTTAATGGAGAGGCAGATGCAGTAGCACAAAGAGCATCAGGATTTAAGTTTATCACTGATGAAAATAGAGAGTTTTGTCAGTTGACTTTAAGGAAATCCTTATCAATGCTTAAAGATAGATATATTGATCTTGAAGTATGTGAAATCACTACTTCTCCTAGTTCGAACGATTGGAGACAACCATTGATTGATTATCTAACAAAACCTGATGCTAAAACAGACAGAGCAACAAGGTTAAGATCTGTTAATTACATTATGTACAATGGAGAATTGTTCAAGAGAGGAGCAGATGGTTTATTGCTTAAATGTTTAGGCAAGGTTGATGCCTTTAGAATTATGACAGAAGTCCACGAAGGTATTTGTGGGGCTCACCAAGCAGGAATCAAGATGAGATGGTTAATTCGAAGGTATGAATATTTTTGGCCTACTATCCTTAAAGATTGTATTGATTATGCAAAGGGATGCCAAGCTTGTCAAAAGACAGGGCCTCTCAAACAGTTACCTGTTACTAAATTACAATATGTAGTTAAGCCTTGGCCATTTAGGGGTTGGGCAATGGATATGATTGGCATGATCTACCCTGCCTCTAGAAGTGGTGATAAGTTCATTCTAGTTGCCACTGATTACTTTACTAAATGGGTGGAGGCTCAAGCTTTTGAGAGTGTATCTCAAGAACAGGTAATTGAATTCATTAAGAATATTGTCTACAGGTTTGGATCTCCAGAAACCATAACAGTGGATAATGGATCCATTTTCGAAGGTCGAGCAGTGAAAGCTTTTGCAGCTTCTCATGGAGTTTCTTTGATTAACTCTACTCCCTATTATGCTCAGTCGAATGGTCAAGCAGAATCAACCAATAAGATTATCAAAAGAGGTATTCAAAGAATGGTTGATAGAAATCCAGAAGAATGGCCAAGCTTACTTTTAAATGTATTATGGGCATATCGAACCACTAAAAGAACCAGTACAGGTACTACTCCTTTTGCCCTAACTTATGGGCATGATGCTGTTTTACCAATGGAAATCGTGGTGAAATCACAGAGAGTTGCTTCTCAAAATGACTTAAATATTGGAGCATACCATCAAGCAATGTATATGGAGCTCGAAGAGATACATGAAGAAAGAATTAAAGCTCTGAATCAAATCCTGCTGCAAAAGTCAAGAGTGGCTAGAAGTTATAACAAGAAAGTGGCTGTTCGAAGCTTTGATATAGGTGATTTAGTATGGAAAGTGGTGTTACCTATCAAAGAAAGAAAGCAAAGACTTGGAAAATGGGCCCCAAATTAGGAAGGACCTTTCCAAATTCATAGAGTTCTTAAAAGAGGGGCATATCATTTGCAAGACTTAAATGGTTATGTCCATAGAAGAAAGATTAATGGAAGGTATCTAAAGGCTTATTTCCCAACCATTTGGGAGTCCTTTAGTAGAAGATAAAACTAAGTGTGGTTGGTCTTCTGTTTTGCTTGTGCTGTTCAAGATAAATTATAAGGAACAAGCAAATATAATGGTTTGAGCTCAAATTCAAAGTAATGAGATCAACATTCCAAGCAGTTAAAAGGTAATGAAATTGAGAGAAAAATAAACATTTCATTCATTACTTAGAAACTGTACAATGGTATCTTTTAAGTCACTCCATACATGGGCACCTCTGGTACAAACAAAGTCATAAAATTCCTTTTGATCAGAGGTTTGTTGCTTCTCTTCTGAGTTTTTTGGTCTGTTTTTCATCTTTGGAAGTTTAAGTTTAAGGTTCAGGAGAGGTTGGAGGGTTCCATGGATCAGTAGGTTCAGAATCCTCTACTTGAACCAATACAAAAGAGCAATCCCTTCGAATTTCACCAACAATTGGTGTAACAGCATTTCTAGTATTGGTAGGGATTGAGTCTTGAAGAACCAAGCGTTCGAAGGCATTTTAGGTATCAGAAATGTTAGCCATGGTTAAGTTGAGTTTAAGGAGATAAAAGCAAGATTAGAGCGAAAATTGGTGATTCATTTTACCAGTGGTTGAGTGCTTTTATAAACTTAAAATCTGAATTTGAAACGATTCAAATTTTGTAAGTGAAAAACGTGGGTGTTAACTGCCCATTTTCCATGAACCTCTCACAGGGACCGTAAGAATCGATTACAACTGCATCATTGGAAGTAGTGAGAACTGCCAATAACTTCTGCTTTGGAAATTTACAGGAATTCGAAGCGGCAAAAGGCACATTAACACTTATTCAAATTCCTTGAACAAAGATATTAATGTGGGGGGTATGTTTACATATAAAATTAACAAATCCAATAATTAATTGACACGTAATTGAAAATGCCAAACGTTGGCAATTACCTGTTGATAAAGACACACTGGATTAAAGGAATATAAATGGTTAAATACAATGTCGTATTATGATCAAAGATGAAAAGCAGTTATTGGCAGTTACAAGCCATTGCTGACGTAAAGGGTGATTTTGAAGCCATGATATTAACTGCTAAACACATAAACTCCACGTGTGAACTTGGGAAACAAGGCAAATTGGCAGTTATAACACGTGGAGTACTTATCGAGAGGCAGTTATTCACCTTAACGTACAATCATTTGGGTTTGTTTAAACAACTGTGCAGATTCAAAATCGAAGCTTTTGAAGGAAGAATTAGAAGGATTCAAATTCAGACGTGGAGGAGGAAGAAACTGCCAACTCGAAGAGTGGAAGTTAGAGTTCGAAGCAAGCCAAAGTTCAAATTTATTGAGCAGGAAGTTCAAACTGCAAGCAGCGTCTATAAATAGAAGAAATTGAAGAGTGAAAACCCCCCGGACAAATCTTCAACAAACAGCTATCAAAAAGCTGATGCTTGGTTTGTTCATTGGCAAAGTAGTTTAGGATTTCGAACTCAGTTCGAAGTAGTTTAGGATCTCGAATTCAGTTCGAAGTAGATTAGGAAGTAGTTAGGATTAATCTCGATTGTTCCTGTAACAATCACCTGTTCGAAGTTCTTGTATCTGAAGTTGGAGACAATTTCGAAGTAAGTTTACCTTTGATTTGTTAATCGAAGTATCTTGTTTCTTTTTGTTCTTTGATTTCCTAAGTTTGTTGGTTTACATTTCTTCACTTGTTGAAAAAATCCTCTTAATTGAGGTAATTGAACCAATAAAACACAATCGCCTGATTAGATTTGGTTTTTCCAAAGTTAATCTGAGGGAGGAGATTGAAACTCTCTCTGGCACGCTCGCACACAATCATTTTCCATTGCAAAGAAGTAAAAGAACCAAACAGTGTCACATGCCACTTCTGGTTTCAAAATTTATACACACACATACACACACCTTAAGCTTCCTATCCACACTCTAAAATGCGGACCTTTCGTTCACACCTCACTTTCCTGATCAAATTTTCATTATCTGAACCGTTCAATGTGTTTAAAACGTGTTTTTAAGGGTTTACCGTTCATGTGAGAAATCATCAAAAAAATGACCGGAAAGAGCATTTGACACAATAATAATTGGAACCCTACACTAACAATCGGAGCCGTTCAATTTGTTTAAAACATGTTTTTAAGAGTACCTATAAAAATCAACTCAATTCGGATATCAATAATGATTTGATTGATTCATCCAGCTTTAACTTGTCAAATTTAGTTACAAATGCCAATCAAGCCTTTACCGATATTGAATGACTTGATTTTTTACGGGAACTCTACAAATATGTTTTAAACAAATTGACCAACTCCGATCATTTGCATGAGACTCCAAAATGTGAGTTTTACTTTGTTGATTAAAATATTGTATCAACGGAACTGGCTCCACACACAAAAAAAAAATGGATGATCCGTGTCATCAAAACAATATCTCAAAGATTTTTACTTAAATCTTCATTTTTTTTTTTGTTTTAACAAAAAAATAAAGTCAGGACGAAGCCTGACTTTGCAATTAAAATTTCTGTTCATATTTTTATTTTTATTAAAAATACATACCCTAATAAAAGTATACAACAATACCAGTAAACTTTCGTTCAATATAGTGTCACTATCAAACTTAAATTTTGACTCTGTCCCTGGGTGGAACTGTTGTTTTGGCTTTTAAATAGTAACAATATACAAAAACTATTTTCGTATTGCACCTTTAGAGGTTCGGCACGATGGCACCCATACCATGTGTGTCAGTACGTGAATACGTGTGGTGTGCAAGTGGATAGTTGAGTGCAATGTTGGGTATATAGAGTGAGAGTGATTATATATTTATCACTTTTGACAGTTTGTGATAGGCGCGTGGAAAGCTTGCTTTGGAGTGCCTAAGTAGGGTGGTTTTGCATGTTAGACGTGCGTTTAAGCTTCATTTTCCATTTAATATGTGCACGTGGTATTTTTGGTGTGTTGGAAGTAATTTGCAGGTATTCTAAGGTCGTGAGTGTGATTTCAAGATATTGGAAGTTCATGCACGTAGATCAGGACTTAGAAGCGCGCGGTGTTTGCATGGAAGTGATCGAAACCCGTTGGGAGCGCTACCCCATTTTGTTGGAGCGCTCAAATTGGGCACAAAAAGGTCCCAAAAGTGAACAGAGAGTTTTTGAGCGCTACACCCTTTCGGTGTAGCGCTACCGGCGTATTATTGGTCAACGGTCAAGGGAGCATCAGCAGTCAACGCGGGACTTAAGGGCAGCGGTAGCGCTACCCCATTTTGCCTGTAGCACTACCGAATGGTTAACGGGCCCAGTAAACGGTGCCGTTCGGTCTATGCGCGTGGATTATTTTCGATTTTTGTTTGTTTTTCCTTAGGATTTCTAGGTTTAGTATATATACTTATGTTTAAACCCAGATTAGGGTTCCACAATTTGTTCTTAGCTTTTGTGTTTTCAAGTTTTCGGCTACGGATTCAGAGTTCTACACTCAGCATTCTACATTCAAGTTTATTTCCAGAATTTCTGCTCGTGTTTTGGTACAACGTTTAAATAATCAAGTTCAACTTTCCCTTGCAATTCTACGATATCGTTTTTCTACTGTTCTCATATTTGATTGTTCAAGCATGTTTAGATCTAGGCTTAATACAATTTCTGCAATTCTCATAATCATGAGTGAGTAGTCGTATAGAGTGCGGCTGCGGGGCGAAGGCGCCCACGTCTAGATTAACCAATATTTCACCTCGGGGCCGAATTAACTCAATTTTCAGGCAATTTTGGGAACTAGAAACTTTTCTAACAAACAAACCCAGGCATTACCGGAATTCAAATGCGCACGAACTCTGGTGACAGGTGGTGCGCATTTGTTAGGAAGCCTTTCTCGTATTCTAAAATCAGTAAAAGGATTGATTGTGGCCCAAGTAAATATCGGTTAGGCTAGGCGTGGACGCCGGGTTCCCTCAGCTGTGCTCTCTTTATTAATCTGCATACAACTAAATTAGCTTAGTAATTAGTTAACCAATATCATCAAATCAAGGGGTGGCTACCTAAGAGCCAGGTAAAACTCCACTTTCACACTTCTGAGTCAAGCACTCCAGTCGTCTCTGTGGTTCGACTCCGGTACTTCCGGAATTATTGTGCTACACTGGTCAAGAGTCCTACGCTTGGGACGCGTCTTTATTAGTCTTATTGTTAGTCACCTGGTCGGTCAAGCATTTTTGGCGCCGTTGCCGGGGACGACAGCGAGTGTTCAAGAGGTATAGAGTCGTAGTTTAGTTTTGTCGTTTAGTCAGCCATCATAGGTAGAGGTAAGAAGGGTTCCCCTCAGCAGGACCCTCTTTATTTCCGTGACCCTACACGCCGTTTAGTTTGACGAGAACTGGGGTCGGGTCAGCCTGTGTCTCCTAGTGTTTCATCTTCTCGTTCGGAGTTAGACCTAGCTCAGGCAGAGTCTATCCCCATTAGTGATCTTTTTATTGAATTACCTTTTGAGTCAGTTAGTGTCAGTAATCCATTTTACCAGTCAGAGTCAGAGGTAGGTGATATGGCTGAACAGCGTGTCGTGCAACAGCCATCTTTGAGGCAACATCTTTACCCAAAAAGGTCCACTCCTGAAGGACCCATTGTGTTTCCTCGAGAGACACAAGAGGCACGTAATGCTTTCACTGTTAAACCCGATGTCCTAAACAGCCTCCCTACTTTCTATGGGAGGGAGTGCGATGACCCATACGAACATGTGCGGACATTCGAGGGATTGGTGCGCAACCTTGCGTCCAATACCCAGTACGAGAATGCATGTCTCAAGCTGTTTGAGGCAACTCTAAAGGATGGTGCACTAATGTGGTTTAGGATGCATAAGTCTCAATCTCTTACCACCTGGGCGCAAGTGCGCGATGCTTTCTATAGGAAGTACTTCTCTGAGGCTAAGTCTGTGAGCTTTAGGCGTCAGATCCAAGGGTTTAGACAGGAGAGAGGTGAGTCATTTCTTAAGGCTTGGGAGCGTTTTAAAGAGTTGATCCTCAGATTGCCACACCATGGCTTTGAGAGGATTCAACTAGTCGAGTTTTTCCACCTGGGTCTCAACGCTGAGACCATCCAGCACATAGAGTATTCTTGCAAAGGGGACGATTTTTTGTCCAAAACAGCTGACCAAGGGAGGGATTTCTTAGATGACCTAGCTGATAGGCGGAGGGCCTCAGAACCATCTGATTTTGAGCGAGCCGGATCTTCAGGGTCCACTATTGTCCCTGTCACCATTCATGACCAGCGACTTCAGGCCCAGGTTGAGAAAATGGCTCAGAGGTTAGAAGAATTAGAAGTGAGACAGACTCGTCCAGTTCATGAGGTTAGTGTAGAGGAAGTCTGTGTGTGGTGTGAATGCAAAGGACATATCGCAACCGCTTGCCCCGGGTTTCTAGCGGCCAAAGGGGCAAGTCAGTTCAACCAGGAAGAGGTCAATGCAGTTAGGACTTGGGATCCATATTCTAATACATACAATCCAGGATGGAGGGATCACCCTAACTTTGGGTGGTCAGATACCAGACCTGCAGGTGGAGGCCAAGCTCAACCCCTTGCGCTGCCTCCGCCGTAACAATTTCCTCAGTCCCAATCTTTCAGGCCTCCGCAGGGCCAAGTCATTCCATACCACTATCAGCAACAGCCTGGTAGAGGGCAGGTCCATCCACTCGTGGTCCTCCCCCAGGTTACTCACAAATGGTAGGCCGTGACCATAAGTTAGAAGAGAATGTCAATTCCATGATGCAGTCTCAGATGACATTCCAGACTGAGACAATGCAGCAGATAGGAGCCCTTACCACTCAGATGTCCCAACTCACTGCGATTATTAGTCAAATGCAGCAGGAAAAGGGCAAGTTTCCAGCCCAGGGTAGTACAGCGGGAGCCCACTACTTGGGAAATTCTTCAGGTCCAAATGTTCAGGGTCAAAATCAGGAGGAGGCCAAGTCGGTCACCATTCTCAGAAATGGTAAGGAGATCGACAAGTCCATCCCACCAAATCAAAAACCAGTCCCACCCCCGGAACCGGTTGATGCACCGAGGGCAAATCCTGAGAGTGTTGAGAAATCACCTGAGGTGGTGGAGCCTGCTGTCGCGGCCCCCACGACTCAAACGCCGCCAGCAAGACCGTTAGCTCCATTTCCTCAAAGGCTGGCGGTGAAGCCTAAGCAGAGCATGAACCATAAGATGCTAGAACTTTTTAAGAGGGTGCAATTCCCTATTACTTTGATGGAGGCAATAGAGTCTTTCTCACAGTGTGCGAAGGTGCTGAAGGACCTTTGCACAACTAAGCGCAAGAATCAGAACAACGTGGTTCTGACAGATCAAGTAAGCTCCATTCTTCAGACTGAGATTCCTGCCAAGTGCAAGGATCCAGGATGCCCCACCATACACATAGCAATTGCAGGTCAGACTTTCGATAAGGCATTGTTAGATTTGGGAGCGAGTGTCAATTTGCTCCCTTATTCAGCATTCTTGAGATTAGGCCTTAGAGACCTTAGAGAGACTCCCGTCACACTCCAGTTGGCAGACCGGAGTGTTAGGGTGCCGAAAGGGGTGGTGGAAGATGTATTAATTCGGGTGGGCGAGTTCCAATTTCCCGCTGATTTCATTGTCCTAGATATTAGCCCAGGTCCCGAGGTTTTAGAAAAGACTCCCATCATTCTAGGTCGTCCTTTCTTAGCCACCTCCAATGCCGTCATGAACTGTAAAACTGGCAAGGTCCAGTTATCTGTTGGCGAGGAGAGAATGGAGGTGGATGTTTATAGTGTCAGCACTTTAGGCGAGGATGATGAGGAGACAGAGGAGTTGTGTTTGATTGACACACTCATTCAGGAGCACATTGATACAGTCCTGTATAAGGACCCTCTAGAGGTGGCACTTACCACTAAGGAGGTATCATTCTTAGAGTCAGCAGAGGTAGGCACCTACCGTGATATGTTAGAAGTTGAGGATGGGTGCGAGGATTTATGTGGGGTCATTCATGACCTAATGTTTGAACCGTTGGGCAACCCTCCGCCCAAGGTTCTTCCGTCTTTACTCCTGCCGCCTAAACCAGAGTTAAAGCCTTTCCCGGACACGCTCAAGTATGCCATTTTGAAGGACAATGATACTTACCCGGTAGTGATTTCCTCAACCCTTGAGGAAGATCAAGAGAGGAAGTTGCTTGACTTATTGAGAGAGCATATAGGCGCGCTTGGTTGGACCATAGCTGATCTGCATGGTATAAGCCCCACGGTGTGTACACACCGAATCATTCTTAAGGATAGTGTTAAGCCGTCGAGACAGCCTCAGAGGCGCCTGAACCCAAACATGAAAGAGGTGGTTCGGGCTGAGGTGCTTAAGCTTTTAGATGCGGGTATTATATACCCAATTGCCCATAGTGAGTGGGTCAGCCCAGTACAGGTTGTGCCTAAGAAGGCTGGGGTCACAGTGGTGACCAATGAACAAGGTGAGTTAGTGTCGACTAGGATTCCTACAGGTTGGCGAGTTTGCATCGATTACCGGAAGCTCAATGCGAGCACCCGGAAAGACCATTTCCCTCTCCCTTTCATTGATCAAATTTTGGAAAGGGTGGCTGGTCGAGCTTGTTATTGCTTCCTAGATGGGTACTCAGGGTACAACCAGATAGAGGTCGCGTTAGAGGACCAGGAAAAGACCACTTTCACCTGTCCGTATGGTACATATGCTTACCGTCGCATGCCCTTTGGGTTGTGCAATGCACCTGGTACCTTTTCCAGGTGCATGATGGGGATTTTTAGTGACATGGTTGAGCGGATTGTAGAGGTTTTTATGGATGATTTCTCGGTCTTCGGGGACTCATTCGATGGATGCCTCGAGAATTTAGGTAAGGTCTTACAGAGGTGTGAGGAGAAGCACTTAGTGTTAAATTGGGAGAAGTGTCACTTCATGGTTACCCAAGGGATTGTGTTAGGGCACATCGTGTCCTCCAAGGGTATTGAGGTGGACAAAGCTAAGATAGACTTGATCCGTAATCTTCCTACCCCTAAGTCTGTCAAAGATGTGCGTTCATTTCTTGGACACGCTGGTTTCTACCGGCGGTTCATTAAAGATTTTAGTGCTATTTCCCGTCCTTTGTGTCAACTGTTGGCAAAGAACGCACCATTTGTATGGACCGAGGCATGTGAGGGGGCATTTTTAAAGTTGAAACGAAGTCTCACGACTCCGCCGATTGTGCAGTCCCCTGATTGGAGTCTTCCCTTCGAGTTGATGTGTGATGCTTCTGACTATGCAGTCGGAGCTGTTTTAGGACAGAGAAGAGGGAAAGACCCATGTGTGATTTACTACGCGAGCAAGACGCTCAATGAGGCACAGATGAATTACACCACTACAGAGAAAGAGTTGTTAGCGGTGGTGTTTGCCTTAGATAAGTTTCGGTCCTATCTGGTGGGCTCGCAGATCACGGTGTTTACCGATCATGCGGCCCTGAAGTATTTGATGACCAAACAAGATGCGAAAGCTCGCCTTATCCGGTAGATTCTGCTTCTGCAAGAATTTCACCTTGTCATTAAGGATAAGAAGGGGGTAGAGAATGTAGTCGCCGACCATCTGTCTCGTCTAGAGTTTGAGGACCCCACCTCTGATCTTCCCATTAGAGATTCTTTCCCAGATGAGCAGTTGTTCGCTGCTAATGAGTGCCCATGGTATGCTGATATCGCCAATTATTTGGTGACTGGGCAGATTCCTTCTCATTGGTCTACCCAGGAGAAGCAGCGGTTCTTGAGGAGTGTCCAGCAGTACATATTTGATGACCCTTACTTGTTCAAGTACTGTGCGGACCAGATTGTGCGTAGGTGTGTCCCCGAGTCTGACCAGCGGGGAGTCATAGAGTTTTGCCATAGTGAGGCGTGTGGGGGTCACTTCTCTGCGAAGAAGACCACCGCCAAGATTTTACAGTGCAGGTTCTGGTGGCCCGATATGTTTAAGGGTGTACACATGTTTTGTCGGTCATGTGACCGTTGCCAAAAGCTTGGCAAGTTGTCTGCACGTCATGAGATGCCCCTCCGGCCAATTCTTGTGCTAGAGGTGTTTGATTGCTGGGGCATAGATTTTATGGGTCCATTTCCTATGTCTCATGGTTATGAGTACATCTTGTTGGCGGTGGACTATGTGTCGAAGTGGGTGGAAGCGATTCCCACTAAGTCTATGGAGTCGAGAGTCGTGCTAGAGTTTCTTAGGGCGCATATTCTGTCGAGGTTTGGCGTGCCACACGCCATTATCTCGGATCAAGGCACGCATTTCACGAGTCGGTCGTTTGAGAGGTTGATGGGGGAGTTTCACGTCACTCATAAGGTATCCACGTCATACCACCCCCAAACTAATGGGCAAGCCGAGTTAGCAAACAGAGAGATAAAGAGGATTTTAGAGAAAACCGTAGGTGTGACTAGGAAGGATTGGTTCACTAGGTTGAATAATGCGTTGTGGGCTTACCGCACTGCATACAAGACCGTGTTGGGTGCCTCACCCTATCGACTCGTTTACGGTAAGGCCTGCCACCTGCCTGTTGAGTTAGAGAAGAAGGCCTATTGGGCCATTCAGACAGTCAACTCTAGTTTGACTGAGGCAGGTGAGCATAGACAGTTGCTATTGAGTGAGCTTGAGGAGCTTCGGAATGACGCGTATGAGAACGCTAGTATCTATAAGGCTAAGGTTAAGCCGTACCATGATAGGAACATTCAGCGCAAAACCTTTAGGGCTTGTCAGAAAGTGTTACTCTATAATTCGCGTCTTCATATATTTCCAGGAAAGTTGAGGTCCCGTTGGGATGGTCCCTACATAGTAGCCAATGTGTACCCAAATGGTTCAATCGATGTCCATGACCCTAAAGATGATCATGTGTTTAAAGTTAACGGACAGCGTCTCAAACCTTATTTGGAATTTTTGGAGGTCGGCGAACCTGATGAGGAGTTGGTCGATCCTGTTTATTCGGACGACACAGTTGAGTAGGTATCTTCAGTTTGGTTTTGACGGGTAGCTCACGCGTACCATGCTCTTCATTGATTGTGGACCCAACTCCTACCATTAGGGGTACCCATCATTGACTTGGGTTTTCATAGCTTCGCACGCCGCTATTAAAAGAAGGATCGTGTACCCAGCCCTGGTTCGTAAGGGCAATTTATGTATATTTGTGTTCATTTTCGGTTTCAAAAAAAAAAAAAAAAAAAACCCTTTTTTTTGGTCTTGTATAGCCACCCACTCTTCAATTCAAGTTGGGGGATGGGGAGAAAAGTATGACACGTGAGGCTGCGTGAATGCCTGGTGGTGTTTGTTATTTATTTTATTGTTCGTTGTTGTGGCCCGGCTTTCCCATGCGGGCGGTACTGACATCATTTGTTGCCTAGTAGGTAGTTGGTTCTTGCGTCTTTTGCAGGATTGGATTCTAGGAGCGGTTCTGATGACGAACAGCGGCAATGGTGACAAATTCCTCGTACATCGGCCGGGGTCATGATGGTTGGTTGCCATCCGTCGGTCCATCTCTTTCCCTTGTTCTTCTATTTTTATGTTTTGTCTTCATGCTCTGAGGACAGAGCAATTTTCAAGTTGGGGGAAGGGGTGTACTTTGTACACGTTTGGTAAGTTTGGTTTGTTTTGAGCGTTGCTAGTAATTTAGGGGTCATTTTTAAATTTTTGGGTTAATTTTTGAGTCTGGGGATACGATCGTTATGCTTGTTTGTATGAGTTAAGCGAGCATGCTGAATTCTTGTCTCGTTGATTGCCTGTTTAACTTGTTCACATGCATATATCTGACGTCCGTGTTTGAATATTTTCTGCACCATAAGCAAGGTAGAATAGGTGTTTCCATGTTGTGCACAGTATGTCCTTAAAACATCCCATGTTTCATTGTCTTCATTTTCCGCACTTGCATGAAATAGTAGGCGTTTGTACCGCATATCATGATTTAAAATATTTTACATGTATGTGTGAGAGTTGGTGACGTGTTTAGGGGATGAAACAAGGCCATTTTTGCATGATTAGACCATTATATATGTCCCATTGATCCCATATTAAACCAGTCTGTGTCAGTTCCTGTGTCAAACTTAGGAAACCGGTATTTGGGTGGTGTGTCAGTTTGGTGGTCCAACTCTATGCAAATCTTTAGAAGCCTAAATTAAGGAGCATTGTTGAAGAGAAAATTAAAATTTTGCTTGTGGATGCCATGAACTTAAAAAAAATAAAAATAAAAAATAAAAAACCTTGAACCTTAATTCTAGCCAAACCCCAAACCCTCACTCAAAACCAATTCTTCCCCATCAATAAAAACCTTTCTAAGAGAGAGAGAATGAATGAATTTTCGGAATTTTTCCCTTGAAAAAAAAAAAAAAAAAAGATGACGTCACGCGGCAGCTCCAGATTGATCTGTCCCGAAAAAAAATAATGTCAAAATGTCGGTTTCTCTCTCTTTTCCCCACTTTTCCACCATCTTCTTCATCTTCCTTCTTTCTTCTTCTTTCCCAACCTCCATTACCATCAAAACCCTAAACCTAAAACCTCCATAACTCTCCCAAACCTTCACCAAACTCCACCAAAATTTGCATAAATACTCCTTTCACTCTCCTCTACCATTCTACCCGTACCAAATTTCTTCTAACCCACTGAAATTCCCAGATCAGAAAACCCAAATTTTTCAAACCTAAAACCTTAAGTCATGGCATCAAAAAGGCAACACATTGGCAGAGGAAAGGCAGTAGCGGGGTCTTCCAATGGAGTGGAGGAAATTCAACCGGTCCGGGCCAAACGTAGGGACCAGGACCAGATAGAGAGGGATAACCAGGCGAAGTGGGAAGCCTCGATTAAGAAAAGGGGGGTGAAGAATGAGAGGCATATCATAGATGACGGGTTATGGCCCGAAAACTTCCCGCCATTTCAAGCCATCCGGGATCAAGGTATGAGTTTCTGGTTCGAACCTAATCCCGGTTTCAATACTGCTTTAGTTGAGGAGTTTTATAAGAATATGGTTGTTCCGGAGCCGGGGACCTTTTTGACTCTGGAGGCACGGATTGTCTCCAAAATTGGCAATACCCCAGTGTTCATTGATGCCCGGGAGATAGCCCTTGCATGGGGGTATGTGAGGCCTACGAGGCCCATAAACTACCCTAGGCCGGAGTCAACTTTTGATGATGATGAGGTGAACGGTTATTTGTATGATGACCGTAGGAATGCTAGGAATCCCCATTGGCCCGGTAGGCTCACACAGGATTACCGGTTTATGAACCAGGTTGTTTGTTATAATTTGTACCCCAGGGGCGAGGGTGCACCCCAGAAGTTTGTTGGGAATTTGATGTTTGCATTTATGAGTGAAGACACGGTGTGTGATTGGGCCCTGTTTGTGTTCGGGCAAATGTGTGATTTTAGGGATGCCCCTACCTCTTTGAGAATGCCGTTTCCGTGCTTGATAAGTAAGTTTTTGAGGAGTAAGATTGTTTTGGCTAGAAAATACCTCGGCAATGATCCATTGAACCCTAAGGACATGGATTCTTCCATCCTCACTCGGAGTAGAGCACAAGTGAGAGTTGCTGAGGGGTCGATGCTTACTCCGCCGCCACCTAGTGCTAGCACTAAGACTTGGCTTGAGAAGATTTTTGGGTGTGTAACGTGCTTGGCTAAGAGCCACCGGAAGCTGAAGAGAGGGCAAGCGCAGTTGGGTAGAGACCAGACTGACATACTTGATAGGCAGCGCCATTTGGAGGCACGGCTTGCGGGGCAGAATCCGGGACCTTTCCAGCCTAGACAGTGGCCGGAGTTGGAGGTGAGCGATGACTTCGGGGATGCACCAGCGGAGGAGGAGCATTCTGATGTTGAGTTCGGAGGGGATGATTGAGCACGAGTTGGACATGGGTTGTGTCGGTGGTGTTAGTAGTAGTTGTTATTTCATGTGTTTGTTGGGTCAAGAACTATGTCGTTTTCTGTGTTTGTTTATTGTTGGTGGTGTGACCGTGTGTGTGGTCGATGGTTGTGTTGAACTTAATTCGTGATGTTTTGTGTAGTATGATGTTAAAACTTTAGTTGTTATTAGTGTTATGTGATGTTTGTTATGGTGTTATCTGTGTTGGTGACGGCCAGTCTGGGTAATTTGACCATGAGCTTCTATAGGCCGTCACCCTTTTGCATGTTTCCTTTTCCCTTGATAACCACGGTCATTACAAGCCTAACGAAGCCCTTAGTTGACCCGATGCACGTCATTTGACTCTCTTGCATGCATGTGGTATATTTAGATTATGAATGTGTGGTATCTTGTTTTGTGAGCTTTCATTGCATATCTTGGCGTTATGTTGACTGGCACGTGGTGATATTGTTCAATCCACGTTGTTCGCCAGGCGCCTCCCATGGGATGTAGAGTGTTTCGGTGAGTATGAGTGATAGTGTGGCACGTGGAAGCACTCTATCTTAAACCTTGTTGAGGAATGGAATTATTCGAATTTTTGTTAGAGCATGCATGTGACCGAGTTGTGGGTAGTAAAGGGATGATATTTAAATTGTTCACTGGATTTTATACAGGTTGCATAACCCTCGTATCCCTTATTGAGTAGTTGTTTTCATTTTGTTATTTTTGTTTCGTTTCGTTCGTTACTAGGGACTAGCAACGCTCAAGTTGGGGGATGTGATAGGCGCATGGAAAGCTTGCTTTGGAGCACCTAAGTAGGGTGGTTTTGCATGTTAGACGTGCGTTTAAGCTTCATTTTCCATTTAGTATGTGCGCGTGGTATTTTTGGTGTGTTGGAAGTAATTTGCAGGTATTCTAAGGTCGTGGGTGTGATTTCAAGATATTGGAAGTTCATGCACGTAGATCAGGACTTAGAAGCGCGCGGTGTTTGCATGGAAGTGATCGAAACCCGTCGGGAGCGCTACCCTGTTTTGTTGGAGCGCTCAAATTAGGCACAAAAAGGTCCCAAAAGTGAACAGAGAGTTTTTGAGCGCTACACCGAAAAGGGTGTAGCGCTACCGGCGTATTATTGGTCAACGGTCAAGGGAGCATCAGCAGTCAATGCGGGACTTAAGGGCAGCGGTAGCGCTACCCCATTTTGCGTGTAGCGCTACCGAATGGTTAACGGGCCCAATAAACGGTGCCGTTCGGTCTATGCGCGTGGATTATTTCCGATTTTTTTTTGTTTTTCCTTAGGATTTCTAGGTTTAGTATATATACTTATGTTTAAACCCAGATTAGGGTTCCACAATTTGTTCTTAGCTTTTGTGTTTTCAAGTTTTTGGCTACGGATTCAGAGTTCTACATTCAACATTCTACATTCAAGTTTATTTCCAGAATTTCTGCTCGTGTTTTGGTACAACGTTTAAATAATCAAGTTCAACTTTCCCTTGCAATTCTACGGTATCGTTTTTCTACTGTTCTCATATTTGATTGTTCAAGCATGTTTAGATCTAGGCTTAATTCGATTTCTGCAATTCTCATAATCATGAGTGAGTAGTCGTATAGAGTGCGGCTGCGGGGCGAAGGCGCCCACGTCTAGATTAATCAATATTTCACCTCGGGGCCGAATTAACTCAATTTTCAGGCAATTTTGGGAACTAGAAACTTTTCTAACAAACAAACCCAGGCATTACCGGAATTCGAATGCTCACGAACTCTGGTGACAGGTGGTGCGCATTTGTTAGGAAGCCTTTCTCGTATTCTAAAATCAGTAAAAGGATTGATTGTGGCCCGAGTAAATATCGGTTAGGCTAGGCGTGGACGCGGGGTTCCCTCAGCTGTGCTCTCTTTATTAATCTGCATACAACTGAATTAGCTTAGTAATTAGTTAACCAATTTCATCAAATCAAGGGGTGGCTACCTAAGAGCCAGGTAAAACTCCACTTTCACACTTCTGAGTCAAGCACTCCAGTCGTCTCTGTGGTTCGACTCCGGTACTTCCGGAATTATTGTGCTACACTGGTCAAGAGTCCTACGCTTGGGACGCGTCTTTATTAGTCTTATTGTTAGTCACCTGGTCGGTCAAGCAAGGGTTCCGAAATTAGTTGAGGTGTGCGCAAACTGGTTTGGATATCCAATTATTAAAAAAAGAGCACTAAAACCTTTTTTCATGGAGTTAATTTTGGAAATCACTTTTTTGACCAGCGATAGGTTTAGGAATTCCACACAGGAGGGTCACCTTTTAAGCGTAACTTAAAAAAAAATTCACAGTCTAATATGCTTATAGTGATTACAAATCATGTAGTAAAATAATGGGTCACAAAACCTCTAAATCAAAGAGTAATCAAACTTATAATTAAGTCTCTGATATTAGATTTGTAAGAAATACCCGTGGTAAAAAGAAAAGAAATGGACACCGATAGAGAAATGATCAATCTCTTTCAACAACTTTTTTTTTTTATTTTAATCATCTACAAATTTCTTCAGCCATGCAATATTCCAATGCAATTATAAGTACTTGATCGAACCTTTCAAGATAATTTTTAAACAAATGCTCTTCTTAACATACCATACAGTATGTATGATTAAGATCACAGAAATAATGGGCACACAATTATCAAACTTTTATTCAAAATTCATTCGCTACTTAGGGTCCTAAATTCTTAATGAAAATTTGAAAGGTTCGATCAAGTATATGTAATTATTCGATTGACCTGATTTTTCACAATACCAATTGAAAAATTATTTTCATGGTCACTAAATAGTTCGGATGTTTATAAAAAAAAAAAATAGTTTTTGGAAATCCAAGGCGTCACATGACCATCCTATGCCCTTACATTTGCCACTATTTGTGACACATGTTTACAAACAAAAGTGTTCATGTCGGAGTGGAAAGCCTCTTTCTATATTATATACTCCCTCTGTCCTAAATTGCTCGTCCCTTTTGGCGAATCGAACTTTTTAAGGAGATAAAATTATTGTCTTAGAGTTCCAAAATTATCCTTCAAAACTGTGAAGTTTATTAAGTGGTTTTAAATTGTTTATATCTTTCAATATGGATCTCAAAAAATATGCAATATGAATCTTGTTTGATAGATCTCAATTAATTGTTTTGTCACACCGTCAAATTTAGAACATAAATAAATAACATCCTTTCAAATTAAAAATCAATATATTCATTAGTCAAAGTTCCAAAGTCTCCTCACGGATCAAAGTCACACATGAATTCTAGTCAACGGGTTCCTGCACCCCAAATGTATAAGTAAAAAATATTCAAAAGTTATTACATTCGTCCACGTCAAAAGATTGGGATAATCACAATTTATTGTTCCAAAATACATTACACTTGGTAGTCAAACGACTCATTCATGCATGCTTTCAAAGATGCAACTCATTCCATGCACTTCACTTCATGCTCCTTAATGTGTACCTGAAAATGATAGGGTTTAACTACACTAGCTCAATAGGAAAATCTCATCTACGCTAAATGCAATTGGAATGAAATGAGCACAAGGATATGGCATGATACAGGCAAGTGATGAATCAAGATTCCAACTCAAGCCCAAAAAAGAGAATTTAAGTGTCCAAGTGCTCTTAAAACTTCTTCTCGTCAATGAAAAATTTCTTTCTAATTATCGATGTATCTTTACTATAATTTGTGTCAAAAACTTTCTTGTCATATTCATCGTGTCAAAAGTACTTCGCCAATAACCGTATATATAGAATTTCCTTCCCAACAATCCAGAGTTAACAACCCCTCATAACTAGTCAATCTTAAGTATACTCCTTCATTTTCTCATACATACTTAGGAGGTTTGGGACCCGTATACCCCTACTTAGATTCATAAATCTCTATTTCATATCCACAATTACACCGTTTCACAGTACTATCATCCACACCTAATAACGGTGTTTCCCACAACCTAATGGTGGTCCTTGGTATTTATATAATCATTCCCAGCAACACACCTAATGGTGGTCCTTGGTATTAATATAATCATTCTCAGCAACACACCTAATGGTGGTCCTTGATATTAATATAAACCAATATTGTTTTCGTAACGTGACTCAATATATCCAAAAATTCATATAGTATTCAATTCTTATTCACTAACAAAGGGTTAGTCACACGTCCACCCTTAACATATAAGATCTCATCTCTCCTCGACATCCATGCGTCTTCTTATTTCTAGAACGAGTTATTCATTATTGTTCTCAAGGAAGTGTCTATGCCTCTCACACCAATTCATCGTATGCCAACCAAACTAATTTGAAATTATTTTGTACGTCACTCACCTCCCATGAACAACAATACAAATTTCTTAAAATTATAAATCACGTTTCTTCATTTGATTCATCAAAACATGTTCATTAGGTAACTCTAATCGACTCCATGTGTCCAACGTGTCTAAAACAACAAGTACCGTCGTGTGTCCACCACTAATTAATTCAACATACTATGGGTGAACTCACGAGGCCAAACATGTAAGGAGAAGATTTCAATTTAGACTACAAGCATTAAAACGATGTAACAAGCTAGTATCAAACAAATGCCAAAGAAAGGGTCCAATCAAAAGGAACAAAACGGAACACAACAATTAATTTAAGAATTTGGTTATCATGAATTATTAAGGTCCTATTGATAGGGAGTAATGTCTTATTGATAGGATAACAGAGGCTCCAATCGATAGGAGAGCCATCAGAATGGCAACTGGAAACAAAGGGGCTCCTATTGATAGGATGTCAAGGCCTATCGATAGGACAACAGAGGCTTTATCGATAGAAAATCAAGTCCTATTAATAGGAGAACCATCAGATTGGCCATTTCTAATGCACAAGGCTCCTATCGATCGGAGGTCAGGTCCTATCGATAGGAGACGAATTAGATTGGCCAAAACACGAGCAACAACACCTCAAACTTGGTGTTTCTACCCAAAACTCATCAATAAGGTTCAAACTCAAATTTTTATGGTACCAATGAACAAATATGCATGGTACATGATAGAATCATCAATCAAACAAAAGATTCAACAACTCTCATCAAGAACAATCAAGGATTTCAACTAAAAATCAAGAACAAGATGGGTTCCAAATGTAGCATGAAAATCATGGTAGATTTAAGAATAGGTGCAATAAATCAACCCATTGCACTTAAAAATAGGAGAAGAGAGATCCCTACCTCAAAGATTAAGCTCCAAATAAGTGCCAAGCCAAAACCCTAGCATCAAGACCGAAAACCCACCAAGATACGGCTTCCCGGAGCTCCACCCCGCAACGAGATTAAATGTTGATGATATGAAGGATTTGAAGTGGGTTCATAGAGATTTCCAATGGTGGTGATGCATTTTGGTGTTGGAGAGAGAGAGAGAGAGAGAGAGAGAGAGAGCCAAATGAGGGGAAGAAAAGGAGAGAGAGATTTGATTTAGGGGAAAAGAAGGAGAAAAATGAAGTCTCTCTCTCCTATAAGCCCTATACGGTGCCACTACAATATAGTACCACTACACTCCCAAGTTTCACATGTGTTTCAATTCAGACCTAAGACAAACAAAATTTCACATTGACCCAAACTCCAACCCTTAAATCTGTTTTAATGAAATTTCTGAGTAAATTAAAAAAAAAAGGAGCTTGTGAAATTTTGGGCATGTACATGTTTTATACAAAGTTTTAAAAATCATGAAAAACATTATATACTTAAAGATATAGACAATTTAGAAATAACAAGAATTTCAAAAACTGTGAATTTAATTGGGAGGGAAAGAACATTTTTAAGAGTAAAACTGGAAGCTTAACATATTTTGATAGTTGTTTTTAGAAATAGGACCAACATTTTGGGACATTCTAAAATAGAAAGAAGGACCAGTAATTTAGGATGGAGGGAGTAATAATAAGTAGAATAGATTAATTAAGATAAATGATCTGCAAAATTTGCGGCAAATATTTCTTGTACTAAGTCATGCATTGCGCGTTATAAATTAATGTTGTGGAGGGGACTCGGGACTCGCAAAGTGGGTAGTTTATATACCTTTTGATCTGCAGAAAGTCTCGTCCTGGTGAAACTAGAAGACGTTTGTTCTTCTATAGATTTTAGATGCATTTTATGAAAATCTCATAAAATGAACATTTTATAGAGGGGTGATAAAATGAAGTTGTTTTTTCAACTGAAAAAATGTAGTGGTTTTCCTATAGATTTTAGGAGGATTTTATGAAAATCTCATAAAATCACTTTTACATTTTATGTGTTGAGATTGGAGTGTCATAAAATGTGAGATTTTATGTCCCAAAAATCTGTTGAAGAACACACCCTAACTAGAGATAAATAAGCATTGGATGGTGTTTTCTCTCCATTGAGAAAAGTACAGATATAGACGTAAACCGGATATTCCAAGTAGTGTATTGGTTACTGTATTAAAATGAAGTAGTCTAGCAGCTTCACAATCACAACCCAAACTAGCTCTCTCTCACACCTCATGCATTGATCATTCAGTACACAACAACAAACCAGCAGGTAATAATAATTAATGTAGTTCATGGTTTTTTTTTTTTTTGGGAGGTCCATGCATACATTAATGTAGCAACAGGTACTCCAGCAGGAGCATGCAAGGATATATTTTTTTGATTTCTAGACCACCTGAGTAACACCACTGGAGGACTTATAATCAAGATTAATATGATCGTTATAAAAGCCGCTGCCGTGCTTGGTAATGTCGTACTTTTCCCCATCACCCCACAACGCATATGCCTCTTCGCCGTGCACAGCATCGTCCCCAATCTTCAAATCCTCCTCCGACATCCGCAGCGGAGTCACGATTTGTATCACATTGCAAATGATTGAGGTCACCACAATGTTCCATCCAACGATAAACAAAGCCCCAGCAATCTGTTTGCCGATTTGGGTTCCTCCGACCCCTCCGTACACGCCCCCCCGGGAGTTTGTGACCGGCAAGAAGAGGCTGCACAGATTGGGCTCCGCAAACAGCCCTGTGAGAAAGCCCCCTAGAGACCCAGCCACGGCATGGGTGTGGAACACGCCCAGTGTGTCATCTACCTTCTGTAGCAATGCTGACCTCTTGTGAACGATCATCATCGTGAACCATGGCACGCTTCCCGAAAAAATTCCCATGATTATGGCTGCCCATCCTTGAACAACACCTACGTACGTACCAACACCACCAGATCATTGATCCAAGGATAGATAACGTATACAATAAACAGATCCAAGACTTAAAAACACACCTCTCATCCTTGACTTTATTTTCTCTTTTTTTTTTTGAAAATGATTACCAACATGCCTTTTTGTTAGTGGTCATTCGAGCAAAGCCCCTCAAAAGTGCGTTAATTGATATGCTGATCGACTTGAATATTAATTTCATGGATTGATGAACTAGTTTAAAATAAAAAGTGAAATTAAGCAATGCGTAATAAGCTGATTTGAATTGAATATTTGAAAGTATATGTATGGAGTAGTATACTCCAATAGGTAGGTAGCTAGCAGTAGCATATATGTTATACTAGTAAATAAATATGCACTTACCAGCAGCAGGGGTGATGCAAACGAGGCCGGTGATCATGCCCTGAACGGCACCAATGGCGGAAGGTTTCTTGAAGAAGATGACATCGAGACATGTCCAAACAAGTAGGCTAGTGGCTGCGCATATGTTGGTGTTTAGGACTGCCATTGAAGAGTCTGTGTTTGCGGCGTAGGGATCCCCTCCGTTGAACCCTGCCCATCCCAGCCACAACAACCCTGCTCCCGCCAGCATCAGCAGCACGTTGTTCGGCGGAAACCTTTCTCTGTCGTTTAACGATCTTGGCCCCACCTTCATTTTTATTTTTTAATTAATTAATTAACTAATTAGACATCACAACTCATTCATTTTCTTAATTGTCTTCCTTGATCCAACACAGCTTAAAATACAAGATACACTCTTATGTACGTGCATTTGGTGTAAGCTTTTAATTCTTTCTCCATTAAAAATAAAAAAAATTGAACTACCGCTACTCGATCACCATGCATGATTATTATACTAATTATATATATATATATATATATATATATATATATATATATATATATATATATATATATATATATATATATATATATATATATCGTAGTGTCAATTGGATTAATTCCAAAGCCTTATTATTAATTTCTTCTGACAAACTCACCTATTGTTGTGGTCAGTATTGAATCGCATGCATCGACTCTGACTGTAGTTCTGTTCATTAAAACAATTTCAATAGTACTCAATTAATTACTACTACTACTTTTTCCATGAAATTCCTTCACAGATTGAGGTATCTACATGAGGTATCATCAACTCACACTTTTTTGGATTACGAGTTACTCGTATAGTGTTTTGCAGTAAGGCTCCGTTTGTTTGAACGTAAAATGTTTTCCTCAAAAATATTTTACCTATTTTCCGGTGTTTGGTTGGATTAATGGTAAGTAAAATATTTTTTCTTGTAAAATATTTTCCTTCATAGGGGGTAAAACAACTTACGCCGGAAACGGCCGTAAGTTGTTTTCATAAAGTGTTACCGTCCTTCAATTGGTGTTGAACAGAAAGAAATTGGTTCAGCAAAGAAATACGTTCAGTTCCACTCTTGCTGGGTCTAATTAATAAACGGTTGCAAGTTCTCTCTCCTGGTAGATCTAATTAATCCCACTTGCAAGATCTTTCTCCCTCTAAAACTTGGGAGCACAAGATCCTCACAAATCAAAATTATAGAATTATTGTTGGGAAACAGAGTAGGAGAAAAACAAAAAGTAAATTTCAAAGTATTTTTGTTTTTGTAAATATTTTTCAAGTACAACCAAACACCGGAAAATAAAATCAAAACAAACATTTTACCCAAAATTATTTTACATAAAAAAATATTTTTCTTCCAAAAATATTTTACATCGAAACAAACGGAGCCTAAGTGACTAAGAAAACTACATAAGCTATCTCACATAGTTAATTTAGATATACATGAAGTCCACTATATATTTTGTGACAAGTGTTATGATGTCTATGCATTTAAGCTTTATGACTATATTTGGTCCGGTTGAATGAACGCTGTAACAAAATTGTTAATTCAATTGAATTTATACATATATATTTCAATGTTCGGTTCATCAATAAATGAAAGAATGCTAATTTCAAGTGGAATAGCTATTCACCAAGATAAACTAATGGTTATTCCGTTACGAAAATTATACTGTTTCACTGTTTCTTTCTAAATAGTAATTTCACCACCAAAATTACTACTACTATCCAATAATCATAATGTTCACATGAAAATTCACCATCCCCACACCAAAGTTTACTATCGCGAAACTAATATATTTCTAAAGACAATAGATGAAATAAGAGTATTGGTAATGGTTATTCTTTACCATAATCAAATACGGTTCTTTGTATCCATTTTTTGATATTTCCATGTATCGAGTGAATTGTAGCTGCAGGAGTGCGTGAATTTTTTTTGAAGCAGACATTCTTTAAACACGATCATGCAATTGCAATTTACTTGATACATGGCCAATACACAAAATGGGTCGGTAGCCACCATTTGTCGGATGTGCTGCCGCACAAGTAAAGAAATAAGGTGAGAGTTGTCTAGAATGACTTATCAAAAAAGAAAAAAAGAAAGAAAAAAAAACTCGAATGTGATGACTTGTAGGAATCATGTACTCAAATAACTTAACAAAGGTCCCCTAAAAAGGCTCCACTTCTTTGGCAAAAAGTCAAAACTCAAAGGAGATTGATTTTGAACCGGATGTGTATTTTTTTTTTTTTTGGTAAGGGCCGTTCTCAACCCTTAGTTTGTGTTTTTTCATAAATGTATGAGAAACAATTACTCCCTCCGTCTTATATTGCAAGAAATCTAACTTTTTAATTAATGTGATATGCAATTAATACCTGTCTTCTTAGAAAGTTTAATTAGTTAGATTTTCAATGTTACTCCTTATTCTCTACATTGAAAACAACTTAATAATCATTTATGACGGGTACTTTGTGGAAATTTACACACTTTTTAATTTGACTTTTTAAACCGGACAAACATTTTAGACATCTTAAAATAGAATACTCGACTAGCAATATGGGACAGGAGGAAGTATTATATATGTAAATTCACTTCATACAGAACAAGCATAGATAGATCTTGAAACCGAATTCGGAAACCCATAGTCCTAAATTCCTACTACTATATATATTTTATTGTTGGTAGACGTCTAAATTAACTTTAGTGTAAGAATTTAGGTTAAGGTGGGATGACTTGATCGAGAACAAAAGCAGGGAAGGGACAAATGGAAATTGGAAAGCAATAACACGTATTGGCCGGGGTTCAAAACAAGTGGAGTACTAGTATAATTAAAATACTGATCAAGGAGATCGAAGCTTGGAAATTAAACGTAGATCGATGTAATATTAACTTACCCAGTAAGCAGCTGTGAAGCCAGCAATACCAGAAGAGAGATGAATGACATAACCACCGGAATAGTCAATGACACCCCAGTGATACAAGAAGCCTCCCCCCCATAAGCTGAATGCACCCACAGTGTATGAGAAAGTCAACCACAATGGCACAAACAGCATCCAAGCCTTAATGTTCATCCTCCCAAGCAACGACCCCGCCAGCAGTACGAGCGTTATGGCCGCAAACACGCACTGAAACCATACCATTGATGCCATCGGATACAGCTGCTGCGCCATCGGCATCTCTACCGTCGTGTGATTGTGGTACCACTGGGTCGTCTCCGGCAGCTCCGCCTGTTTAGTTAAAAGTTTATTACTCCATATCCTATATATTACTATTAGGATCGTAATCGTACGTGTTATTACTATATTCAATTGGCCATTCCATCGATCAAGAAATTACGACCGACCCAATATTAATATACTACAATTAATCCAGAGAAAGAAATCAATTACTGTACTAACGTAGAAAATAAAAGGCAGGTAGTTAGAAAAAAGAAAAGAAACCGGCCTGTCCGAGGAGGTAGCTCTGGCCGAGGGCAGGACCGGCCTTACCCCAGAAGGGGAGGAGCTTGTCACCGAAGGCCATCTTGTAGGCCCAGATGACCCAACAAAGGATAACGGCGGCAAAGGCGTAGAGGGCCATGAATGCGGAGTTGACTGCCCATTTCTTCTTGACTATGCTCCCGTACAGGATAACTAGGCCCGGCATACTCTGGAGGCCCACCAGCGTGGCGGCTATCATCTGCCATGCGTTGTCTCCTTTGTTCAACCATGTCGGCACGGCCGACGTTAACGATCCGTTCTGGTACCCTAGCGGCACATATAAAGAGGACATCTTTTATTATATATTCCTTGATTTATTTATACTATATATATTTATCAATTGGCCGGTGATTTACTCCTACTACTTCTACCACATACACGAAATGAGGAGCAGGAGGAGGAGGCGGTCAGGCTAGGGAGGGAGGGAGAGAGGGAGCGAGGAGTTCTGAAAGTTTTTACAACATAGTACTAAATAAATACTACGAGGAAGTAGTGTTATGAGAGAGAGAGAGTGAGAGAGAGAGAGAGAGAGAGAGATATTGAACATCCGGCAGCTGCTGCGATTATTAATTTATTATAACGATCGAATAGTAGAATACACAGAGATTGAATATCCAGCTGCGCTTATAATATTACTCGTACTGATACTATAATACTGAGATTGAATATTCTTGCACCAAACAAAAAAGGATTGAATATCCTGCTGGTGAAGGGTTTGATTTTTTTGAATATTTTTTCACAAAATTAAACCGGCCGGCTAGCTTCCTGTCGTTTTGTGCCAACATGGACTCCTCTGGCCTCCTAATTATTTATTCTATTCTAACTCATTTGCTGCCTATTTTATTGATTACTTGCTCGATCCCAAGGAAACATTGTTTTCCAATTGGATTTGGTTTCTTCTTGGGAGAAAAAGACTGGCCGAATATTAAACAGAATTCACATTCCTGAGCAACAACTTATTCAACTCTCACTCAGTAAGTAAATTGTAGTTCAGAATTACTCCTTTCTTTGTACACCGAGGCAATAGGATTCATTACATCCAACCTTATATCACATCATTTTCTCGCTAGTTTTATGCATGAATATGCATGTGGGGGTCCCAAAAACATACATACATATACATAGGTGTGTGTGTGTGATGTTCCATGTTCATAAATTTCAAGATGGTGTGAGAATAATATGTGTCAAATGCTTTCCATCTCTTCTTATAAATGTTACATTGTACATACATGATGGTTTTGCACACGATTTTATGTATTTGCTGCCAGATTTGGAAGATAGGATAGTATTTTTTTTTGAAATGGAACTTGATTAAAATTTAAACCATAAAACGAGTTATGGGGATTTTCTTCCCATGGCAGCTTCATACGTAGCTTGCCCAAGGCAGTTAGGCCGGCATAATAGAAACTACAATTAAGTCTTGTTGCTGCTAGGGACGGAGTTAGGATTTTGGCGTAGAGGGGACGGATATACATAATAAAAAAAATCAAAATTAAGACAACGATATGAATTTTTATTAACTCAAAATATATATATATATATATATATATATATATATATATATATATATATATATATATATATATATATATACAAAATAACATCAATACATATGAAACTAAATATGTTTCTAATATCAACTTAGATTGCAAAAGGTATTAGCGTTTATCTAATCCTATGTAGTGTCTACTCAGGCATCTTGAACTGTGGTCAGCACTCTTTCTTGTTATTGAAAGCATCAATGATAGATTCTGTGTCCAACCCTCGAGCAATATCTTTCTCAACATAAGTGATCAAGAAATTTGTTAAATAATTGTCCTCCATTCTGTTGCAACGAAATCTTTATCTTCACACATTTCATAGCAGAAAATGCACGTTCGATTGTAGCCATTGAAACATATTAAGTTAATATAAGCCAATTCAACTTATCAAAAATATGATATATCGTGTACTTTCTTGTCTTCGCCAACACTTCACTCAACTTTGAAATCGTTGACAAATTTTGGGAACTTAGGATGCCTAGAAACATCAAGCTTATAATTTTGTAATTGATATCTCAAGTGGTACTTTTCTTGTTCAATGACTTCCATTGGATAATACTTCTCTGCAAGTTTGCAAGTATCTTCAATGTTGAATGATCTAAAGCCATCACGAGGACCTAGAAATGTACTAAGAATAAGCAACTCCATTGTATCTTTCAATTCTTGCAATTGAGAATCGATTGTTTTGGGAGTCACTAATTTCTCTTACTCCTTTCTTTTTCCTTCAATTTGATGTCCACAGACCATATTAAAGAGTTTTGGGCTTCTGAATTTCAGTGAGCCTTAGTTTTTAAAAGTGAACGGGCCTTGAGTCCCTGAAGTGAGTTGGGTTATAATTTTCGGCATTATTTTGTTTAAAAGAATTGTAATTACCTCATTAAAACCAATTTTAGTATGTAGTTGTTTCATAGCTTGATAAATATTAAAGTTGTTCATATTATTTTTTTAAAGAAAAACGGAGGGGGCCGGGACTATATAGTTTGATGATAAATATTTTTTTTCCAATATAATAGTACGAATTTTTTTAAACGTAGGGGGGGCGACTGCCCCTACTAGCCCCCCCTAGCTCCATCCTTGGTTGCTGCAAATCTAGGTTGGCTAGCAAATTGGAAGAAACGTTGGCTCTTTCGGAAAATGTGGTTCGCTTCACTCCCGAGCTTTTGAAGCATTGCCCTGCGACCACAAATTGAATTCACGATTTCCAAGATTATCATCTTCAAGGAGTTGTGTGACCAGCAACGAGTCATGTCTCCACAATTTGGATCGTTTAGTCATGAGTGTTATGGATAATGTCTTAGCTCCTCTTCTCATCACAAGTTTGTGAGGTGTGGATGAATGATAATGACTAGTTCGTCCAAAGATTATTTTGCTCATGTTTGCTTGCCTGAGAGAGAGAGAGAGTTGAGGATTTTTTTAGCAACGAAAACATTTCCCACAAACGTTTAGCTCCTCTCCTCCTCAATCATTATCATCACAAGTTTGTGAGGTGTGGATGAATGATAATGACTAGTTTGTCCAAAGATTACTTTGCTCATGTTTTTCTTGCCTTTGAGAGAGAGAGAGAGAGAGAGTGTTGAGGATTTTTTTAACAATGAAAACATTTCCCACAAACGTTTAGTTCCTCTCCTCCTCAATCATTGCAACTCCATTTGTTTTTTTAACAGAACCGGAAGATCTTCATCCTGGAAAAATAGGACTTTTTTTCCCCCTTCGAATTGGAGCCCTCGGTAGGAAAAAACAATCCGGAACTTTCGGATTATGCATTTAGATCGGAAAGAAACTCACCAAGTAAAGGAAAACATTTCCCATGCAAGGTAGAGAAAATTACACGCAGGGAACAGGAATCTCCGTAAACGGAGATAAACAAGAACCAACTAAAATGATAAAAAACTCCGGTCACTAGAAACAACAATAAAGCTCCAGTCACCAGAAAACAAAAAACTCTAAAGCAAGCAAACTAAAAAGAGTAACTCCCCACCGTCATGGACTGCTCACCTCCTTCCCAACCACCAACAATCATGATCAAACAAATCACGACGACACCGTATGGCAATCCACCGGCAACTACCTGCACCAACCACCGTCTTGAGCTACCCGCGGCCACAGCCACCGACCACCAACACAAAAAACTCTAAAGCAAGCAAACTAAAAAGTGTAACTGGCCGCTTAGTACGTAAGAAAAGTAGTTGAACTTGCATGTTTTATGTTTCCACTTAGATTATCGTTTCTTTTATTAGAATTTGATTCCGTAATTCAACAGACAGCATTAAAGTTCAGTGCAAGATTTTTGGTACTTTGTTGTTGTTATTGGGATGACTTTGTGTGCAGTGCTACCGTTCCCAGAGAATGTCCCGCCGGCCATTCTTCACAACATATTCATAAAAGGTGACCAGATGAGCTTTCGACTCACAGAGGATGACTTGGAGGCCTCCAAACTCTATCCAGACTACAAATACACTTCTGTCAATGACCTCCTTGATATTTGTTTGGTTAATCCTCCCAAACCCAAACTAGCTTCTTTTTCATAAAGAGATCGAGAACAGTATTCTATTATTTATACATGTATTCTACTACATGTAATAATCATCTATATGTGCATCTGAAATAAGGTGTACTCGGGACCAAAATCCTACAAGACCCGGGTGTTCCGCTTTATTAAGCCGCAACATTAACTGGTTAATCTGATAATGAAGACAATGATGCACGTTTACCGTATAATGCTTGTACTTTTGTTTACTTAATAACAGGGGCACGTTTGATTTCAAATGTCGGACTTCTGTCGATTACTTAGATCCTAGAGGGCAACCTCATACCTCAATGCTTATCGTGTGTGTGTGTGTGTGTTACTATGCTTCAAAAACCTGGAGTATGTGTTTACATGATTGCTATAAACAAATAAAAGAATATCTTAATTAAACCGACAACGGAAACTCCTTCAAAGTAATTTTCCTTGTATTCATTTGCATCATAAAGTGAATTCCTTGTAATCAACAAAGAACGAACTAACAGTAAAAGGGTCAGATCCTGAACATCTATTGTTAAACCCCTGGAAATTGAAAAACAAAGTGAAAACGAGACAAAGAAACAACTTTGACATTGGCTAATATGCGCACTCGAAAAAATTAGAAGTGACACCGCAATTCCATTTCTAATACGGATGCACATGTACTTCATTTACAAGGTGGAGACACCTGCCTGCAGTTAAACAAATATGAGAATCAACTGACAAATTGAAAAAAACAAAAATGAATATACGTAGCAAAATGGGGTCTCACATCTGTAATTATAAACATGTCCGACACGCTCAGCGATGGCAACAACCACTGTGACAGATATATTGGCGAATTATGATGCTTGCTGTCTTCATCTCCAACACAACAAAAACAAAAGAATTCCCATTCAGTGAAGAAATGCTCAGAAACCAGTCATTTCTACTAAGAATGAAAAAGAGAAGACAAGAAAAAAAGAGAACATGTTTGGGCCGCAAATCCTGCTTGCTAACCTGAAGCTCGTACAAGTACTCTGTGTGTGACAAAGGACTGCAGCAAATCAAATGCATAAAATTGTAAGGATATCAATGTAATTATATTGATGCATTGCCATAAATACTTACGAACAAAACAGTGAGCTGAAGAGTTTCGAGACTAACAATACAGCAAAGTCTACAGTATCTTGCTATTTTCTAAGATTGGTTTTCGAGACTAACAATACAGCAAAGTCTACAGTATCTTGCTATTTTCTAAGATTGGTTTTCAGCTGCAGAGAGGATTCACGTGAATAAGAAATTCCGGTTCAATTGCAATTAATTACTCCCTCCGTCCCATAAAGTTAGATCACTACGAAACTACGTGCAATTTTCAAGCTAAAAAATAACGTGCTTACGAAAATAATTTTTTAGTCAATATGGATCTTGTTTGATAGATCTCATCGAGAACTTTCATACGGTGCAAAAAAAATTCAAAAATTATTTTGGTAAATACACTATTTTTTAATTTGAAAATTGCACGTAGTTTCGTAGTGATCTAACTTTATGGGACGGAGGGAGTATTAACCAACTCCAGACGCTTCCCAACAGAGGTATATAAAGTGGAAATATAATCGCTCTCTTTTTCACTGTTACTGGCTGACCGTTATCATCGAAGGTAATGCAGTCCGACACAACCAATTTTTCTCCATGAGGTTCAAAATTTGAGACCAAAATTTTAGTTTCATATTTAACACCACATCAAATGAGAGCACAAGACAACTAAATATATGCTTTCCTCAGCTTTCTGTCGTCAGTAAAATCCGCAATACAAAAATAATAAGCAGTTGTCATAAACCTTCAAGGTCAAAACTTTGCAACTTGATAAAACAAAGATGGAGAAAGAATTACCAACAAAAAAGTACCTGCCAGATTGAAGGCATGTATTCACGATAGGGAAGTTTTTTTGGACCATTCCCTACTGTTCTCATATCTGAGGAATTTTCTAAAGACCATTTTTGGGAATTCCTGTGACAAAGATGTGCTCAATATTTCAGTGTAATATACAATCTACCATAATCTCCCTGCATATAGCACAATTTCATGTAAAGACATGTCGTTTTGGGGACACGCAGAAAATAAGGGGGATATAGTCTTCCTTTAGGACAGCGTCCTTCCAAGAGAAAAAGATGTTTCTTTGTTTTTGTGTATAAGCAAGAATATCGTATCTAAGGTAAAGGGGAGAGAATTGAACTCTAAACTTTAACGAACTTGGAACAAGCACCCTAACCACTTGGGCTAGCTTGCAATAGCTGGAGAAAAAGGAATGATTTGTATGCCCTCTTCGTACGATAGAGGACATCTTCATGGAAAAGGAAGAATATAAAGAAAGGGGCAAATTTAATAATTGAAAAACCAAGAATTTGTCCGCTTTGGTTTTCCAGAACAATCATCCTTTCTCAGCACGGTCCCAAATAAGTTCTCTATCCAATTATCACTCTCATTTCTCTACATCTCTCCCTCCACTCATTACCCCCCAACCTCCTTAAAAACTAAACCAAACAAAGTCCAAAGCTCTTCAGCAATATTTTTCTTGCACCAGTATGTTTACTTATTCGTACGTGGTTCCACCACAGTCTTCTAAACATTCCGTTATTTAAATACATGTCACAATCTCGTGTGCTTTCCGTTTATCATTTTTGAAACACAGAAGTAAAATAAAGGAAAACAGAAACATTTAGGTCATTTGCAAGGTTCTAAAACTTGCTAGGCGCTCCCAGGGCGGCCGGGCACCTTCTAGCTTCTAGAGCCGAGTACTCGGCGCCTAATCGGACAATTAGTCGGGATAATCAATCTAGTCGGGCTAGTCGGCGAGGGTCCTTCTAGCGCCTAGGCGGCGAGTACTCGGCCTTCTAAACCTTCTTTTAGAACACTAGTCATTTGTGAAGGAACCGAAACATATCTGTCAGATCTTTTGATGAATAACCTTTCCCCAAGATTTGTTGCTTTTGTAGCTAAAACAAGCATGGGATGCACCAGCAAAAGTTTTCTGATCTCCTTAATTATGCTTTCCGACACAGTTTGAAGAGAGTGACATTTCCTGCACGCGAAACATGAACTGTATATCACATACACTGAACAGACTACTTAGATCGTAAGGTGGCTACAGATAGTGGAAGAACACATACGCACATGCATCAGACAAAAGGACCAACATTCATTTCACTGCTGAATAAAAGGACATATAAGGAAGAGGAAGGCCTTAGGGTTTGTCCGGAACCGATTGGCTAGGTGGCTGAACTAGGGCCTGTTGTCAGTGTGTAAGAATGACTTGTTTGCTTTAGCCTTTATGAAAGGAAGGAGATCATCAAAACAGCAAATTTTACCTCTTTCTAATAACTAGCCCAAGATAAACACATGAATAGAGATCTTATCCCAACAATACAACCCTGGACCCAAAGGCACATCCACAAAATTTTGTGAAATTATCAGATTACATCATAAGATACCAACTAGACCCAAGAGAAAGACAACAAAAGTCCAATACCAGAACTTGCTGAAACTATGGAAACAAATGGCCCAATGACATTCCCAATTTACCCCCACAGCTGCAGTTTTAAAAAGGAAAACAGAAAAAAGTGGTTGAGATAGTGGAGGGGTTAAGCAAAGAATACTGGAGATGCTACCCTAGGAGTTAAAATGATCCCATTCATTTAATTACCTGTTATTGCCCTTTATCGCCACTGATGTTGAAGCCCGATCAATCCAGTAAAAAGCTCCAATGCTGGAACAAAGAATTTGAAGAATCAGATCCCACTGATTCATCAAACTAATTTCCTTGAATATTATTTCAAGCACAACAAAACTTCCACAAGTTCACAATGCAGTAATGTTCGGGTTGAAACCAAGAAACTATGGTTATACCTTTGTACATTGCTATTCAGTATTCTGCATCAAATGAGGTGATTTAGAATACTTGAAGAATTTGGTAATGAAAGTTCATCACATCCACACATGTTTACAGCTCGATATTCTGAAAGCCTTGCCACGAACTCAATTTATAGGTCCAGAATGAGAACCATCTCCGGATTTGTTTATTTTTCCTGTTTTCTTTTTCTTTTGATTTTTAGGAGCATATTAAATGAAGTGACTTATTCTAGTTCTATCCCATATAATAACTAAATAACATAGAAGGGCAATCATGACAATGGTATCTGTTATTCTAGTTCAACCCTTTTTTCGAACGCTGTAATTATTCTTCATGTTGAACTTATTGCTTCAAATGATTTGCAGAATAGAATATTGACAGGAAACCATGAACCAAAATAACAAATCAATGTCACCATGATAACAAGTATACCTAATACCAGTATAGAATCACAACATCTTATTTGATTGAACACAAACCTATCAATCATAAGGAAATGAACATCAACTCCATGAGTTTCTCTTTCCTTTTGGAGCTGATAATGCAATGTCTGTAATTCGAAAAGATGAACGAGCAAAACAAGATCAAGAACATTCACAGTGTCTATCTTATAAGAAAAAAAAAAAAAAAACACTCGTAATTTCTATCTTTGACATAATCTATCATCAAACGACAGAGAAGCACTAAAGGGCATAAGTCAAGTACCCTGCGTAAGCAAGGCATTTTTGCTCATGAGTTTGCCTTCACTGATCTTTGGTACAAATCATAGCAGAGGCAAATTACACCAATTACTGAAAAGATCGATGTAAACTTCCTACAGTTTCTCAATTACTTCTCTGGCTTGCCATCATCATCACAACTGCGGATTTAAATTTTTACCCCTCATCATTGTCAAAATAGAGCAATCTTTATTCATCAGCAACATCGAATGCCTACCTGCCTATACTTCAAAAGGTGAGTTTTGAGAGCATCACAACGTGAAATCAGAATCCTTAATTATACCATCCCCAAAGGGACAGAGCAACCTTGGTGGTGCCACAGGCCACTTTGTTACGTGCCACAGGCAGAAACATAAGGGCCTTGTTTGTTTCATGGTTTGGTTTTAATTTTGTTTTGTAATAATTACTCTCATTTCTCTCTCCATCTCTGTCCACTCAATACCACTATCTCCAAAACTAAACTAAACTAAAACTATTAAACGAACAAGGCCAAGGAAATTAAAGACTCAGCTTTTTTATTTTTTATTTTTAAAACTTCATCTCCTTCTCATCTTTCTTAACAACTAACCAGATATCGTGGGGAACAGATACATGAGATGGATAACAGAAACAATGAAGGAAGGTTTACCGTGAGTCTGATAATTTAGAAGGAGTCGGATAATTTAGAACCCTTATTCTACTATGCAATAACCAACTATAAGTGGAGGAGCTTCTCACCTTGAGAGTGGAAAGGAATTCTAAGCTATCATAACAGCGGACATATAAGAACCGTCTCATACACGAGGAAAACAATTCTCTGTCACATTCACTATGGGGGCCCTTCTTTTGGTTACAATTGAAAACATCAGCATCTCCTTGCTCCCAATTAGGATTAGCCCTTGTTCCTGGACAGGATCGAAGCTTTAGCACAATAACACAATCAATTGCTGAAGTATTTGAATGAATACAATTATACAGACAAGTTAATGTAGGTTACTAGCACAGAATAACACAGCAAAAAATGCAAAGCAGATGATAGTGCGGCTGAAGTTTATTTTGGGATGTATGCCCTCCTCAATGCTCAAACCAATGGGATTCATTCCATTATTATGAGGCTGAACTTACAGTTGTTTTTTTTTTTCTACATATTTATCATAATTCATGTTTTATATTGATTCCTCACAAATCATCTAACACTTCAGATCACACAATTTTATTTGCAAATGATGCATACTTTGAGATGTAAGTGTAGATTATTTGCAATAACAATTAAACACATCTCCAGTCATTAGTTCCTTAAATGGGAGAAGAACAAAATAAGGATAATAACAACAGAAATAAAAATCGAAAATCTGAGCAAAATCATCTCCATTGAGAGGACCTAAAACAGGCACAATTAGAAAACTACAGAATCAATCTCACTGGCAGCACCTAGTCAGCAATGCTTAAGCAGCAGCAGACTAGTTAGAATTCCACTCTTTCACCTTCCCATGTGGCAGTGAACGTCCTCATCCCTTCTAAACTGGCGTTCAGCTTTTCTCTAATCCCAACCAGTCTCATTATCTTATAACCGACCCACGCTTCACCTGAGGAACAGAATTTAATTTTGTTTCTCTAGAAACAGCCAGATGGTTCTATTTCCTTGATACCTGAAATGGAACATTCGTGGAATCCCAAAATTCTAATGTACCGAAACATCTTGAAATTTGCTAACCATACTCGAAAATCTGGAAATTGTGCTAACAATACTCAAACATATACTGAAACATCTTGAAATTGTGCCAACTGTACTCAAACATTCAGCTGTTACCTACTAGAAATAACCAATGGCGACACTTCCATACACTACAAATTCTTTTGACATTATGCTTATGCTCCACTTACATTTGGCATCTGCAATATGTTTCTACATTTTTTCCAAAACATTTGATCCTTGGAAGTAGATATTATCATTCGTTAAACACACACCCCGCACAAATAAGAGCAAAGGATGTTATTTTGTCCACTACGAAGCAGATAGAAGAGTCACGTCCAAACCTTTACTCCATTAATTTGTCAAACCAGCACTCAATAAGCAGGAGTACGAAACCTATTCCAAGGCATTGCTGGAAGCAGCCTCAGGGATTTAAAAGGGGGAAAGAATAGCCAACAAAGGAAATAAATGTTTAAATGAATAACTGAAGCTTCAAAATCAGTTCTTCTCTAACATTATTTCGAAAGCAGAAATAATGATGTTAACCAAAAGAGAATACCAAGGACATCCTTCTAATGAGGACCCTACAAGATCACTTCATAAACTTTGCAAGAACATCAATGTTTCTTTAAAAAAGGCACAGAATTATCAAGAAGATTAGACCCAAACAACAAAAGTTTAAGAACGAATAGATATATAAATTCTACACAAGCAAAAGACGGGATATAGCTTACCATTAGCTTCCATGATTCGGTGCTTTAGTGCTTGTGAAAGGCGTAAAATCTCAAAGCGACAATCCAAGTCAAAGAACATCACTAAATTCCCCAGGCCTCCATAATTCACACCATTCCACTCCTTGGGAAGAATGCAACTGACAGCAGCCTAATAATGAGAGCATAAGCTATGAGATTTTATCTGAGAGGATGTTGTTAAAACATCATTAAGGTCCCTTTGTCGGGCCTCTAAGCAATTATGCATGTCCGAAAATGCAATTAGAAGTCTGAACAAAATCCAAACAACAATCATCACCGTGGACATTTTGGTAGTCATTCGTCTGACATCTGTATAAAGTCATGGACTATGTAGCACGGACACCGACACGGATACGGACACTGACACTGACACTGACACTGACACGGACACGGGACATGGGAATTCTAAAAAATGGACACGGACACGACGGGGGACACGGCAAAAATAAATAAATAAATAAATAATTATTTATATAAATAAATCATATATGTATGCAGTAACAATATATTATATATCAGTGTTTTAAAAAGCGCGCTTAAGCGCGCGCTTAAGCCCAAGGCGAGGCGAGGCGAGGGTGTAGCGCTTCACATGGGTGTGATTAAGCGCAGAACACTAAAGCACAGGTTAAGCGCAAAGGCGCAAGGCGCCTGAGGCGCACGCTTTTTTGTTTTTGCCTAGATTAGATCTCAACCATTCATCTGGGTAAAAAAAAAGCCATGAGCTTGGCACACCAAATAAAATTTCGGCAAGGGCTATATCACATATCATCATTCAAGCCTCCATCAGAGTTCCAGCCATCAGAGCTTCTTCAAGTCCATCAGAGATCGAGTTCTTCAAATCAAGGCCATCAGAGATCGACTTCTTCTTCTCTTTCCCAGGTAAGAACTCTGCTCCCTCCTCCTCCTCCTCCTCCTCCTCCTTTCCTTCTTCTTCTTCTTCTTCTTCTTCTTCTTCTTCTTCTTCTTCTCCTTCTCTTTTTCTTCTTTTCTTCTTCTTCTTCTTCTGATCGAGCTCTCTCTCTGTTTTTTTTTTTTTTTTTAAAAAAATCAGAAAAACAGAGAGAAAAATATAGGGTCCCTGTTTTGTTACTGTTTTTTCCTCTCTTTTTCTTCTTCTTCTTCTGATCTCTCTCTCTCTCTCTCTCTCTCTCTCTCTCTCTCTCTCTCTCTCTGTTTTTTTTTTAAATCAGAAAAACAGAGAGATAAATATAGGGTCCCTGTTTTGTTACTGTTTTTTCCTGACTTGTGTTCTTATTTTCCAAAAAATAAACTCGTTAATGGTTGTCAAAACTTGTTTTTTTCATGTCTTCTGCTCCTTTCACTGCTCTTTAACAATCTTTGAAACAAAAGCCCTCATAGTATCATCAAATGTGGCAGAAAGCACCTGGTTTTTGACAGAAATGAAAATGCAGTCAAGCAAGTAGCTGTTTCTATCACAGTATCATCAAATGTGCGCCTCGCGGTCAAAAGGCGCGCGCCTCGCCTTGCGCCTTGCGCTTAAAGCCCCAGGAGACCATGGCGCCTCGGTGCGCCTATCGCTATTTAAAACACTGTTATATATATAAATAGATACATACACTTTCTTTTGATATGTAAGATATCTACACTGTTATAGACTAGTATATATACTGGTACACACATATATATAAGATATACACCCACAACGGAAATATATATTCCAGTACATACATACATACATACATACATACATACATACATACATACATACATATATGCATATATATACATATACACAGCGAGAGAGTGTGTATATGTGGGACATGCTTGTCCATGCCGTTTCCCCCAGTGGCACCCTCCAAAAAATAATTTAATTTAAGGGACACGTGGCATGTCCAATACGTGTCTCCGCGTGGGACACGCGTGTCCCCGTGTCCGATACGTGGACACGGCGACCTCTAGAAGTGCCGGTGCTTCATAGGTCACGGACTTCATGCCTCAAGGATGCTCCAATTTTCACTCAGACGTAGCTCATTTGGGTGATATTTATTTGATTTATCGTATTTGGTTGATGGTTAAAAAATAAACCATGAAACCTCTCTCATTGAGTGGTACATAAATGATAACACAGATAAACTCTGACAGTGTTACCAAGGCTCTCTTCCATAAGCGAGAAAAACATGTGAAAGTATTATTAGGTAAGTGGAGAAGTTTCAGTTTGCACTTTGCACACATAATCTGTTGTCTGCTCTGTACCAACTCAAATCGTGAACTTGGTATGAGATATGTAACTGATGTAAAAACCTAAGTTGTTGTAAAGGGGATCAACTGTTTATCTGTTTTCTCAACACAAACAAAGAGAAGAATATCACTTCAGGATCAGTCCCGCCGAGGCAGACGAGATATTTTATCCACCTGAGGCAATTTTGGAACGTTAGTCTCTGCTTCTTTTAAATTGTTAAAGACAGACACCCAGATCAAACATGTACTATGTTTTTAGTTGAATATTACGAAATTTCTCCCCAATTGTGTTGCTCTGGAAAGCCTCAGAAATAGATTATTTTAAAAAATATATATATATAGAATAGAGAAATGAGGGAGAAAAAAGGAAAATATTCATCGGCAGCAGCAGCAGTAGCAATAGGAGTACCTGTATTAAGAGGTGGGTTTTTGAAGAAGGAGAAGGGCCCACGATCTCAACAACGTTGCCTAAGCGAAGAGGAACCCTATCAAGGGGAGGAGGAAGAAGAACCAGGGACAAGGGCTGCTCCCTCATAACCCTCGATAGCATTGATTTTGCACTCTCCGCTCCTTCTAACCATCCTTCCACCACTTCTTCTTCTCCCATAAAATTATACACTCTGCTGCTGCAGTAGGAGTATTTGATGGTGGATATATATACACACACACACTAGGTTCATGGCTTCGTGCTAAGCACGAGTATCGTTGAAGGTTGTTTCAAATTATAAGCCGAAATAGTCATGTTCTAAAGACCGGGGCCACTCTGTCATATTTTTGAAGTTTGTTTTTGGGTTTAATCTGTGACATATGAAACTCTGGGGTTGCACTAAATCTTCTCCAAAAGTCCAAGGGGGCATACTGAAATTATTTCCAAATAACTTAAACTTTATTACAGTAGCCTGGTTTTCTTTGGGGAATTCACCGACGACAATATGGCAGCTGGATATAAAATCAAAAATCTGGCCACGGGATCTCAAACCCAACATCCTCTAAATTGTTAAAACTCTGGCCATGAGTCCAAATCCGTCTCAAAACTCGTCTGCTTCGTCGTCGATTTCTGTTTCTCAGACCCAATTCCGGCCATGGGTTATCAATCACACAAAGAGAGCAGAAAAAAAGACGATGGAGAGAGAGAAGATTTCAACCATCTGGATGGGATGGATCTCTGCCTCGCTTTGAAGAAAAACAGGACGCTGAATTACACTCCATCAAAACTGGGACTTACGGAACAGTGGAAAACTCGTCCTCTGAAAACAGCACCATTCGGTACCCCAAAAAATCTCTTATTCACCACACTCACAGATAAGGGACACAGTGGGAGTTTTCAGACGATTCCCCAAGGACTTTTTGGTAATTATAAAAAATACGACGTAAAGACAAAATCACCCCTGATGTCATAATTGGAGCCAAACCAATTGATGGACAAACGTGTCCAAATTGGACCAAAAGTAGCCTAACATGAAATTGGAAAACCTTTCATTACTGGCCCTTTGGGTTTGGATACATACATATTGCCATATAGGATCATGATCCATTGAGCATCCTTCACGAAAGATTTGGTGCAGACCACTCCCATTTTCAATTTTCTAGATCTAATTTTGATGATCTGAACAGCTTAATGTCTTTCAAATGTGTTTTTAAGGACCTACACGAATATAGATTTTATCAAAAACTATTCGGATCAAGCCTTTCCGGGTTCTTTTTTTTGGCGATTTCCTGCAAAGGCCCTTAAAAACACGTTTTAAACACATTGAGTGGTTCAGATCATCGAGATTCGACCCTGATCTATGAGGTACGCACGAAATTTCATATATATATATGTGTTGGGAGAGCTTTTAGTCAGGGATCCCTGACTTTGCTTAAAGTCAGAACCTCACATTTCCTGATTGAATTTTGATGATCTGAATCGTGCAATGTGTTTAGAATGTGTTTTTAAGGGTACTTGAGTTCATATTGAATAAAATGTACAACTGAAAATGGAAAAAGCATTAACAAAAGATGCGTAATAAAACATTTATGTCTTTAGAAATACAGCCCAATGGTAGGCACAATGTACGTATTTGACTGAGGTTTAGATCTCACTAACAACTATTGACTTTCGCCAAAAAAAAAAAGAAGTTATAACTATAGCAAAAAGAAGATACATAAGGCAACATAATAAAACCAAATTGGCATAGAGAAATACTTTCGATAGATAATACAGATTGAAAGCTTCAATATTTTCAATTTGCCTACACTATAGCATGGAAAGTAGAACCCATATCAGTTAGACATTAGCGAAAGGAGCAATTCACAGCAGAACTAAGCAGACCGCCCTAGTTAAGCAAAAGCAAAATACACAACTACAATACCGAAAGTCGAGAAAACTAATAACCATGTGAATTCAAGCTTTTATCAAACATATCACTGAGCAGTAGCATCTCCATTGTTGGTTCCTTCAGTTCTAATTTCGGGCAAAATTCCATCTGATCGAACATCCTTCTCTTTTAAGGGGACAGAAGAATCAGTAGAATCAATTGGATCATGTTGAACTACATTTGCATTCCCAGATTCGGATGAGTCTGAGTTTTTATTTGTTCCATTGCTGGTTTCTGACTTCTCATTCCGCGTTGCATCAGCATTTTCCTCAGTTGTCAATGACACAGAATGTGCCTCTCCTTGAACTGACGAATTAGATGTTACGACTTTTTCTGGTGAAGCAATCTCTGTAGTATTGGTAGAGGAATTTGAGAATTCTCCAGTGACCGCTGCATCAGCATTTCCAGTGTTGCTGGGAATAACCAAATTTGGGTTGGATTGGTCGTTATTGGAAGCTGCGTTGGAATCATTTTCCTTTCCCAGAACTATGGTAGCATTTTGAGCTTCAGTTGCATCAGGTGTGATCTCTGTTCCGTTCTGCAGCAACAGGTTATTACTTTTCAAACTCCCTTCTGTTGAGTTATTACTTTGTTCTGGTAGATTGTTGGACTCTGCTGTAACTGTAGAATTCGAAAGTGAGGTTCCCTCTGATTTGTCCAAACTGGTCTCAGACCCCCTATCTTCTTTCGCAGTCACGTGCGTTGAAGTACCATTTTCACCCTCTTGGCCTTTCTCAGACGGAACGCCAATAATGGAATTAGATTTATCACTTTCCTCTTGTACAACTTTCCTCTCCGTATTCTCATTTGAGTTGTCCATACCTGTTTCAGTCTGAGTCTCATGTGTCACTGCACTTGAAGCATCATCAGCCCTGTAATTTTCTTCTCGGGCCTCATGAGTATTCCTACTGCTACCTCCATCACCTTCATGCTCCTCCAAAGAACTCATATTCCCATTTTGACCCCCCTCAATGTCTTCTAAATCCTTTTGTTCAGCCTCCTTCTCATCACCTTCCTCTCTCTCCTTCTGTTCATCTATGAAAAAGTCCTCACGCTCAACCTCCATCTCAGATTTCTCTTGATCACCTTCATCTATTTCGTCATCACCACCTTTGGCCTCATCTTCTTTCTCTTCATTCTTAATATCTTCTTCTTGCTCTTCCTCTTCATTCTTGTTCCCTTCTTCTTCTCCTCTGGTTTCTTCTTCTTCTACTTCTTCATCAAGCTTATCATTTTTCAAAATTGTTTCATCCAATCGAGGTTGAAGATCTTTTCTTCCAAATTTGAAAACTTCATCTGAAACTTGTGTTTTAAGTGACATCTTTGCATCATCTTCATCTTCATCGTATGCTTTCTTGTTATCATGCGAATGCTTTACTTGGTAGATTAACCAAAAGCAAATAGCAAGCAGCACACAAATTTGAAGAACATGCTTAACCTTAACTCCTTTGGACCTGTAATTTCTACTAGGAGACTGCTTCACCATGATTGTTAGTCCGGAAGTAATCAAATCTTGATTTTCTTCCAATGTTGGAATGAGTCACTTACCCTGTGGACAAATGCATCACACACCAAACCACACCCAAACTTCATAAACTGAAAGCAACAAAGCTTCAATGTGGAGAAAAATCATTCGTGATTCAAATTCTGACAAAAATTGTAACTAGTTAATTCAACCTCTACTGCTCCTGGAAATCAACATGTCCAAGGGAACAATAATATATTTAAATTAGAGAAGATACACCGTCATTTGAACAATAAGAAACTTGGTTCTCAAGTATTTGCAAGATTAAATGTCATCATCTCACCACAATGGGCAGCTCGATGCAAGGAAGGGAACTCAAATGAAGGGTCTTTTCTCTTAGGTGAAGAATTGTTGTGAGCTTGAGTTTCTGTTGAAGCGCTACAAGTTCTGTTGTGAACGTAATGTTTGGTAAACAAGTCTGTTTTCAACTATCAATCTACAATATCTTTGTAAATAAATATACCTAGGAAACATATCCTGGTCACTGCTTAAGTTCTTGAAAATACCCCGAGTCAACTCCTCCCCAACAATAAGGAACCCATTAAAGAAATTGATTCATGTTGGTCGGCAAACATAAAAAAGTGTAACCAATTCCACGGTTCAATCTATGTAAATTTTAGTCGCCCTTGGCCGAACATTACATGGACCAATTCAATTGGTTCGGCAAACATCTGAACTAACATAATAACTAAAGAATGTAAGCAAAGCATGTCTAAGTCCGACCAAACCCAAAAGCAGATTACAATGGCAATGTGTTCAAACTTCAAAACAAAGTCCAAGAAGGAATTTGTTTTCTTCTAAGAAATTGATTCCTTGTTACGGTCGACGAGAAAAAAAAAGTGCACCGAAATCCAGGGTTCAATATATGTGAATTTTAGTCCTCCTTAGCTGAACAAATATTAAATGGACCAACTCAACGGGTTTAGCAAGTATATAGAATAAACCTAATAAGCAAAACATATCTAAGTCCAACCAAACCTATAAACAGATTACAAAGACGGCAAAGGGCGGCAAATTGTGAAATAGCAAAATCCAAGAAGGAAATGTATATGTCTGTTATTTCAACATACACTTACCCTTTGAACAAATTGCAAACTGAAAGTGTATATTGTGGAAACTTTATATCCAACTCAAAACCAATTGGCAATGAGTGGAGAGGTCCCAGCATATATTAAGTGATCACCCGTTCCACTCCTGAGCAATGTGGGACAATATTCCTTAACATATATTATGTACAATGTGCATTTCCTTCACGCCATCAATATACAGAGAGCAACGTATAATATTTTAAATTCTTACCTAACCACAAACAACCCAGATCGGAAGTTCAAACTCCCATTTTGTTCTAAAGGAAACTCAACATAAAAAGAGGAGCCTAAAAAGAGAAGGTAAAGTGATCAATGATATAAGACCCCCAAAATTAGCATAATCAAACCTTGTACATCGAAACCCTAGAACTCCTTATTTGCAATACCACTTAGCTAAAATCAGTAAATCAATTGAATAGAGTCATACACATAATCACTCCACTTGAAATCTCATGCAACCCAAAGGAGTAGCAATTAACGTTCAATGTTGAAGAATTAAGAAGTTCAAAATCAAATTGGGGAAATGGGTATGAACAAAGAGGTAAAAGACACTACGAAAAGACATACCTGAAGAACCTAAAGAGGCACCTGAAATCGGTACCGGTCGCTATGTATTCAGTAGTGTAGTTTTCTCGTTTGATCTTCAAAGAAAGGAATGTATTGTCGTAGTCAAAGAATTTTCTTCAGTGGTCGGGCGTGGCGGAGACTGCTGTTGAACAGATTCTCTCTCTCTCTCTCTCTCTCTCTCCCCCCCCTTTCTCTCTGTGTATGTTTTTCCTGGTGGATGGATGGGTCCAGAAATGCAACAGTCGTGAATTAATGGCCGCTACAGTGTGAATAGCATGCGGCATCAATGAAATGGGCCCCGACAAAAGAAAAAATCTACGAAATGGGCCGGGTTTCACCCGTTAACTGGAAAATAGGGCAAATTCGGGTTGGGAATTTGGGATCCCTAACTTGATAACCCAACTCACTATGGACCCCGCCCGCCTTCTTTACTTTGTTTTTGGTCAGCAACAAATTTATTAAAGAAACTTGACAAATGGGACATCTCGCCTCCTTTATTTTAGTATTTCTTTATAGAACTCATGATTTGAATCATCACTCAAACTTATTTATTGCTCGTATATTAACTTTATACCCCATTTCATGCTGGTTGTAAAATTATGGAGAATTCATAGTATGTAGGATAGAAGTTTGGATTGATAATAAGGGGTATTTAGTAGTGAGGTTGTTAATATGTCTCTTATTTGAATTGCTTCGGACTAGAATAAAATGATCGATAATAATTTAAAGTCGTAATTGCCCTTCCCATAATTCTCTCACAAATTTTATCCAACTACTAAATTTACCTAATTTTTTTACCGGGCAATCCATTTTTTACAAGACAAGGGAAAAACACAACCACTAAACATTTAACATCGAAAATTATGAAAATGGAGTAGATGTTAAATGCTTAGAAAGAAAGACGCACCATAATGAAATAGAAAGTGTGATGGGTACATCACTCACGAACACTAAATGCACACCAAGTTTGGCTTCTCCGGGCAAGAGTTAGATTCTTCCGTATAAAAGTTAAACTCTTTCATGTAAGAGTCAGCTTGATGTGCATTTGATGTGTATAAATAGTGTACTCATAACATTGCTGTAACAAAATATTTCAAAACAACAGTATTAATTTTTATTTAATAATCTATTAAAAAATATAAAAGAATACAAATGATTGGAAAAAATGAATTAACAAGAGACAAAATGAGGGCATTAGTGTAACATAGGAAAAAATCTAGGGCAAATAATGCTTTCAATCATGGCAAGTCCGGACTGGACTAGTGGTAACACCCCATCGGACTGGACTAGCAGAAACACTCCATAGTCCACCCCAACATACCTCGCAAGCTTTCCTATAATACCATTTTGGACCTAGAGCGGTCCAAAGCTTAAATGAATCTCATCCCTAAAAATATCACTCTGAAAACCATGTACTCCCTTCGTTCCATAGTGTCGGTCTCATATTTTATTTTCACATGTTCGAAAATATTAATCCTATTTAAAAAGTCAACTAAAACATATGTTTCTTCAAAATCTATTCTTCATTAGTAAAAACAATCTAAAAATAGAGGAAATGAATGCTCATTTTGAAAAGAGACATGCATGCATTTAATGCATGTTTCTTTAAAAAGTTAAAATCTTGAAAAGGGCTTCACATTGTGGCACGGTGAGAGTACATAGCTAGGGCTCCGGATCTACTGTCCCAAGTTTGCTGTCCCGATCAGCTGTCCCTTGCTTAATCTGCTGCCACGTAGCAGCTTCCCTTCAGCCATCTAACTCTGTTAATTCACACCCCTCCATTCTCTTTTAACCTCTTTCCACCCCTTACTCCCTCCCACGAAAATGCCCAGTTTCTGAAGGTGAAAGCAAAACCCAGTCACATGATTCGAAGGTGAAGCAATTGGGATCTGAAATTTCAGGTTAGTCGTTTTGGTTGCCAAGATTGGAAGCACAAGGTCATGCTGTAGAACTGTGATGTCGTTTTTGGTAAAATTCACTTCTGCAAAAGAGAATTGCTGCCTATTGAAATGAAAAGTCTATAATTTGAGAATGGATTTAACTACCTACTGAAGTTGAATTCATGATATATGAAACTATATTATAGCTTTTGCACAAGATTTGGAAAATTTCTGTTTCCCAAACCCAAAGGCTAAAGATTAATCTGCTTCGTCTCTCTCTTTGATCGAATGGGGAGAGTGGTGAAGAAGCAAAGGAGAGCAGTGTGTGAAAATAGGCTTTTAGTCTCCAAAAGTTTTGTTGCCAGAAGAGAAAAACATGGAAGGGAGTTAGAGGGTTGGAAGGGTGTTAAAAGGGTATGGAGTGGTGTGAAGTAACAGAGTTAGATAGTTGAAGGGAAGTTGCTACGTGGCAGCAGATTAAGCAAGGGACAGCAGATCGGGACAGCAAACTTGGGACAGCAGATCTGGTGCCCATAGCTAGTCAAACAAGAGAATAACACCCGAAAGCCAGTGACCCGCAAAGCAACAGTATCTCCTTCGTGGCATAGAAAAGGTGATGTGTCCGAAATTAGGTCCAACCAATGACCTAAAAAAATGTTAGGTTAACTTCAAGAAATTGCCCTAGGCCACTCCGTGCAAGTAAATGATTGGCTTTAAAAGATCGAGACGATATTCACAGATAGGAATATTGATCATTGACTAAATCAAGGTCAATCCAAATCAATCAAATTCCCAGTTTGGCTTAATCCACAGAAAAACGAGGATGACAAGTGTTGACGTTAAGCACACAATGTCACATCTCCTTACCAGAAAGCTACAATTACTAAGGTTGTGTTCGTTTGGGGAAAATGGGGGGTTTTCCCCCAGTTTTGCACTATTCCAGTTTTGATTACATCATCACTTTTTTCACTTTTCTCTCTATCTTTCTCCACTTATTACACCTGCTTACATCATCAAAACTAAACTAAACTAAACTAAACTAAAATGTCTAACCGAACAAGGCCAACAAATATCAGATGAAAACAAATTGAAGTGTCAAAAATGTAGTTGGTTATCATAACCATACAACGAAAATAGTGCCTTGACATTTAACAAGGTGGCCAGCCGTATCCCATATCCCGCATCCCTTCATGATTCCAACAATGCTCATTGTCCATAGGACAGAAGAGAAAAGAAAAAACCTCTCCGTAGCACTATTTCCAACTCGCCAAAAAAATAAAAATTCAGCTCACAAAATAATGTAATCAGAATGTACTACGACCCTACACTAAGCGTTATCCAATCTGTCAATTTCCAAAAGCAAGTCACACCGAGGGATGTAAACTTCAAAGGCATTTGGTGTTCTCCAGATTGCATCTTACCCGGATAGGAGCACGAAGCTCTATTTGATCGTAATTGATTTCATAGACTAACATACTGTCCACCTGATAAATCTTCAGATGACCGAGTTTGCAGAGACGAGAAGCAAGTGCACATATTCAGTCGAATTCAAGTTCCCAAATCAGACAAGGATGGAGAGTGTGAAACCTGTTAGTGGAGCCCATACTCTGTCACTCATGTTTCGTTGTTCCCTTGGAACTTGCACGGCCCAACTGCTTGAACAACGGAGAGAAGCTGTGGCGGAGGATAATTCGTATAAGGACAAAGGTATTAGCAGCCAAGAAAATTAAGCTTGCCGCCCAGAGCTGTAGGAAGACATTCTTGCCCTTGAATTCAAGAAGATAACCCCACATTAACCAATGGATTTGAGCTCCCATCCATAGGAAAATGCAAGACAGACCTTCGTATTTAAGCTTCATGTTAGTCCATGGCAAAATCAGAGGCAACAGACAGAAGAACCAAACGAAGTACTGTGCTGTAATGACCTGTCAAAGAAATGAATCTTTCAACCTTAAACAAAACCACATGTGTGACAGGAACAAATTTCCCAATAAAAAGTAGAAAAGCGTTATTTTATTTTATATTTGGCTAAATTCAAAGTCTAGAAAACTATTCAAATATTACAACATGGTATAAATATATGGAATATAACATACCTTATTGAATGCTACAAATGCTACCGTCTGAACAAAGAAAGAGAATGGTAAATCCTGTGCAAAGCGGAAAACAAGGGCCAGCTGTACTATGAACTGAGGCAGAAAAGAGACGAGCTTTTCTAAAACTGAGAACTCATGCTCGTAATGTAGATAGATGTGGTAGAAGTAGATCGAAAAATTGTGCCTTGGGTCTGTACGAGTAAGATGGTACAGCAGTGCCTCATGCAAGAACTCCCAGCCATATAGATAGAAAAAAATTCCAGTGCAAATGAAGAATACAGATCCAGATATTAGCCCAAACATAAGCCTCTCTCGTGTAAACAAGCTGGTTAACACAACCCATAAATGATATGCACCAGTAAATTTCTTTCTGCTTATATTTTGGGCTGAGCTTCCATTACTAGAACCCCATTCTGTAAGAGCAGGCTTTTTATGAGACTGGAAGTGGAAAGGATCCAGAACTAAGATGATAGGAAGTGCATAGATTATAGGATAGATTCTTAAATGGACAACAAGCCCATACCAAAATGCAGCTTGTAACAAATTACCTGCAGAACAGAAAAACATGACATTTCCCTTGGAATCTCTCTTTGGTGGCAAGTGGCAACTCTTAAGTAGATCATAATACAAACTTCATAACTTCATCCAAGGCATCAAATCAGATTAAATAGAATCTGGATCCCAAAGAGATAACAGTAATGATACTTAATTCCAGTAGTTGGTAATTGGTATAGAGAGGTAGAAAGATATACCATTCATTAGACAGATAATGATCCACAAAACCATGGCACAAACAATAGGCTCGCAATTCCCGCGGGTTCCGATAGTGAAGGTAAATGGATTGAAGAGCCATACCATTACAGAATAGGTGCACAGATTCTCGGGCACCTTTCGTAGCTTCAGAATGTTATGGATAAATAACCCGACAAGTAAATCTGCATCATGAACAGGATGCGAGTTTTCAGGATAAACATAATAGAGGAGACGAGAGAAAAAGACAAAAAGAAATTTACCAACTTGTAAATAAAATAGACAAATATTAAATTGTACTTTTAATACGTGAAGATCAAGTCAGAATTCCAAACTACTCATGGGGCATCAAGTGTTTTCCTGCAGACCATGCTATCCCACGCTGGAGAGATATTAACCCTTCCCACGAACACAGCACGATAAGTGATGTTTATGAGAAATATCTAAGCAAATGCACGTACTTGATGTTGAACAAAAGTGAAAAGAGTGATAAACAGTTTTCAGTGACAATTAGTCACAGCCACACAGGTACCTCGCAGTTGGAACACGAAAGCTTGAACATTAAGACATACAAATAGTTTGAATGAAACAAATATAGCAAATACAGTGTCCAATCCTTATAACCAGAAAGCATTCTTTGGACATTAAGGATTGGTGATAAATACCCTAAATTTCCTAAAGATCCCCTTTGGTACAACACTATAAAATGGATCCAATAGTATATTTGAATGGTGGAACATTTGAATAAAGTCTGATTCATCAACAAATTGATATTTGAACAAATGATGTTAGTGTTTCTACTTTAATATTTTCCTCTAAAGGTGTTTTCTTCAAGAGATTCAAAACTCCATCAACAACATATGATACCATACCCGAAGCAGAGAATAGAAACTTTCCCCATGAACGATGGATCATAGAATTTGGTATGAGAAGAAATGCAATCAAAGGGGAGTAGCGATAGGTCGTTCTCGCGTAAGGGGACTTCCCGGACACCACTAATGAAGCAGCATCAGAAAACACGAGGTAATCAACATCTGTGTATCTGACCTCCATATGAGTGTCCTGCCATTCTCCGTAAAGAATCAAAAGAAGTCGAAGAACTGCTGAGAACAGAAGCAGGGTACGAACACCAATTGATGGCATTGCTGCAAGACAAGAGGAAAAACACATGAAATTAGCAGAGTAGTCACCTTGGAATTTGATTGCAATCAACCGGACAAAAAATCACAAGCAATGCAGAATACCACAAGTAAACTTGCTCTTGCAACTCAAAAGAAAAGCTACTGTCAACCAAAAAGGAATGCTTATCAAATTGATAACCATACCCACATGCCATAAAGAAAAGGTAATTACATCTTTTTCTTTGATTAATCCTGATACTGATCCAGCTGAAAATCGTCAGTGACAAGGGTAAAGAAGCTAACTACCGCGGCCTTCAACTTATTTTTTTCACATTTCAAGATGCTGTAACAATAGATATTCAACTACCATCATCTGGTTTGAGAAAAGTATAAACCAATTTCAATCAGAAAAGATAATCGGGGAGTGCTAGCTTACCGGTGACAGCGACAACGATCGGAGTTTTAGTCTTCATTTGAGCGTAGCTAGGGTTTATAAAAAAAACCAGCTGCCGACGAAGTCGACGGTCAAACTCGACTTTGTCGCCCCATCAAATTGGTCCTCGGAATCTGCGATCTAGCAGGATCGTTAGAAAAAAACAAGGTAGCGGGAAAATGGCAGAGAAAGCATGGAGAATTATATCAACACAGATCATACACTAAACCCACATGCGTCGAACATAGATGTGGCAGAGGAAGCATGGAGAAATTAACGAAATGGAAAATTTGTGCGAGAAATTGAGCAATAAACAGAGCGGAGTGAGAGTGAGAGTGAGAGTGAGGGCCCATTAACCTCCAGACAAGGCCGGAGGGCCGGAGCAAGAAAACACTGAAAACGTGCTTACAAAACACGTTTTTAAAAGAGGTTTTGAGAGGCCGGTCCTATTAGGTAAGCCTCATCATTTGGCCCATCGGCCCGCGGCCCGCCCGAAGCCCGCTAGACCCGCTGGGCTTTTACCCTGCCCGAGCCCGCCAAATGGGCGGCCCAGGGCGGGCTAGCCCAGCCCGAATTTTCTATGGGCAGGGCTTGGGCCTAAGAATTTTAACTCCAACCCGCCCGCCCGCCCGCCCGTCGGCCCGAGAAAAAAGCCCGCCCATAGCCCGTACACTTCTACACGTATAGCATGGGTTTGAGAAACAACATGCCTGAAATTCCTCCTCTGGCTCCCATCCCCGAAAATTTCTCCTCTTCTCTCTTAAATATCCATACAAATTAGTGAATTACAATGACCCAATAGTTGTACACAAAAATTATATAAAACTAAAAAATAGGAAACAAATAGTTGGTGGGGAATAAAACAATAAGAAAAGTGGTACAAAAAGAAAAGGAAAAGGTTATGGCAGTGGAGACAAGGGCAGCAATTGGTTGGATGAGTTTTCAACAAAGGGACTTTTGTTTTGCTTCGGGTAGTACACTGGTCTTGGGCAGCTCATTTGAAATTTTAAAAATTCATTTTCATAGGACCAGGAAGCATGCGCATGGTACATAGGTGTTGGAAATGATTTTTTAATTATGCGTTGGGTTGGGTGGATGCTTTTCATAGGACTAGGAAGCATGGACGGAGTTTTTCTTTTTTTTTAAAAAAAAAAAAAACATTTGGCCCGCCTAAATAGTCCAGTCTAGCCCGCCCGCCCGCCCTCCCGACTAGAATAAGCCCGTGGGCTGGGCCTGGGCTTCATCTTTTGAGAGAGAGCCCGGCCCGCCCGGCCCGCTAAAAATAAAAAGCCCGCAAAGCCCGGCCCGTGGGTGGGCTTGGGCAGGAAGTTCGCGGGCTGGGCCGGCCCGGCCCGGCCCGATGATGACCCTTACTATTAGGTAGCATTGCACCCGACCAGGTCCCGCTAAAAGCTAAACGCGGCAATCCAATTCTCATTAGGTCCTGTAGCTATTTTGTTACCCAAAATACCCTCCGTGTGTCGTTCACCCCAACGATTGTTAATTCCACTGTTAATTGCAAAAACCCTAGCAAATCGATCGTTCTCGCGCCCTAGCAATCGATCATTCTCGCGCAATCGATCGTTCCACTGTTAATTGCAAAAACCCTAGCAAATCGATCGTTCTCGCGCCCTAGCAATCGATCATTCTCGCGCAATCGATCGTTCTCGCGCCCTAGCAATCAATCGTTCTCGCGTCTCCTTCTTCAGCAAATTGATCGTCAAAGAAACAACGATTTCGAACAGGACGAATTGAGCAGATAGCACAAGCGGGTTTGCACTTCTTCAACCCTTTCTCAGGCGAGTGCTTTGCCGGTATCAACTCTCTCAACGTTCGTGTCGAGATCAAAATTAAGGTCCTCTCTCTCTGTTTCGTTCTCCCTAGTTTCGTTTACACTCAACCTAATTCATCTGCTAATTGCACTGTTAATTGTTCCATTGTGATAGTTTTCAAATAAATTGTGTAGTATGAGTGAAAGGATCATTTTGCAGTTATGGTTTGAAAACTCAACGAGTTTTTATTTTGCGCTTTGATTATGTAGCCGTGAAAGGATCATTTTGCAGTTATGGTTTGAAAACTCATCGAGTTTTTATTGATACTGACAGATATTGCTTGCTATCAACAATGGGGGGAAAAAGTAAGATGTCTTCTGCCCATTTTCTTAATTACTCCAGCATTCTTCGATAGAACAAGTAATTGACATGTGTAATTTGCGTATTTTTCTACAGATTGTATATCAAAGAAGAGGCCTGCATCTATTCCAAAGGAACGAGATGAAGAAACATTTACACCCATTGCCTCACCTTCAGCCTCTAAGAGACAAAAAATGGACAGAGCAATTGAAATAAGTTCTAGTTCAACAATTGAAGTGAAGCGACAAAGGAATACCCAAAAGTCTAGAGCCCAAACACAAGTTGAAGTTAGGCCAAGATTACAATTGGAGAGTCGATCACAGCCTGTGAGGAGAACTAGAAAAGGGGTTGACAAACAGCAGACCCAACAATCAATATGCAATAGGAATAACCTGCAAGCGATGATTCGATTGGTCGAGGAAAACAAGAAGCATCTGACAGAGGCACATAAAGTTGCCTTGAAGAAAACACCGTTTTGGTTTCTGGTGGATGCTATATTGGAGAAAAAATTGGTGTCAACTCAGTGCCGGAAGTGTGATAAAGTAGTTGCAAAGATAATAGAATCATATGATCCGGAGAGTAGATCATTCTGTTTTGGTGGCAAAAAGTTGGAGATGACAAGAGATGATGTAAAGTTGATTCTTGGGATTACTTGTGGGGATAGAGAAATTCCAGAAATTGCTTGGAAGAAAGGAGACGTCGAGTTGAGTAGGAAATGGAAAGTTGAGGACAATAGGCTTTCAATTACATTGATGAAGAAGCTTTTAGAAGATTTCATAAAAAAGAACAACCAAGATCATATTGATGACGTAGCTAGGTTGTTCTGTTTATTCCTTTGTGTCACGCTATTTTTCGCGACAACTGGAACAACTGTGAACTGGTTGAATGTTCATTACATGGAGGACCTTGGGAAAATAAAAGAATATGATTGGGCAGGGGCGATTGCAAAATATCTGTTGAAGTCTATTCACACCGAACATGAAGACCCTAAGGAGGTTAAAGGATGTACTCTGCTGTTAATGGTAAATATTGCCAACTCTTAATGTATATTCAATTTCCATTATAATTAAGTTTGGCTTTTGTTTTGATAGCTTATTTGATCCTTTTGTTTCAATCTGTCCTCTTTTGTAACAATTTTACTTCTCGTGCAGTATTACCTTTGTGAGCATGCCAATATCATAGAGCAGCAAAATGGCCAAGCAATTCCGAGATTATTGAAGTGGGACATCTCCAAGCTTCGGAAATCGCTGGAAAATGTCGAAAAATTAGAGCATCTTTCAGTTGATAAGGTAAATGTTAATTTAGACAATAATTAGCACTGGTAAGTTGCCCCATATGGGCTTTGGATGGAAGCAAATTTCAGCGTTTTTCAGATATCCCTGTTAGAATATGGCTTCCTTCTCCCCTTCATCTTTCATTCTAATGAAATTTTAGTTAAGTTTCTTGAAAATAGGAACTGATATGTTATCTTATGTTATGAACATCCTTTCATCAAGTATTTATAGTAGTTTGGTGATTGTATTGAGGATGAGTTGTTGGTTGCAAAATTGCATCTGACCTTATGCATGATTCAAACATAGACTTTGGTAATATGGTAATCTTTACGCAAGGGTTTGAAATCACTAATTGAGACTCTCATATACACTTCCCTTGATATACACTTCCCTTGACTAACTTGTTACACTGCTAATTATTCAATCAACATTACTTTTTAATTGTATTTAACTCTGTTAATTGTGTATGAATAGGTAAACGATGTTCTTCAACAAACAACAGAAGAAAAAAACTTGTACAGTATGGAATCTGTTGAAGTGGTGGGAGAAAAAGATAATGAACAAGCAGAAGATGAAGGTAGAAAAGACAATATAGAGATGGCAGCAAATGAAGTTGGGGAGGAAAAAGAAAATGAAGTCATGGGGGAAAAAGAAAATACCCAAGCAGAAGAAGAAACTAGAACGGAGAATGTAGTGAACGCAGAAATGGAGGTTGAAGGACTCGATCAATTTGATACTCCAAATGAACACATGTTTGAGGCATCTGAGAATTTTGGATTCACTCCAGTAGGTGATAGCTATGGAAGCGAAGGACATGAAACTAGTTCTGGGTCCACTTTAGCACCCAATACCTTGAGTAAAAAACCAGCAGATTCACAGTCCGAGTCATTGGATCTTCTCTGTCAAGAAATATTGGAGGAATCGAACGAGGGTGCATTGAAACTAATTGATGAGCTAAAGAGTGAGAGAGAGTCGATCCGAGAGCATCTCACTGAAAAAATTGAAAAGTTGGAGGATGAAAAGAATCAATTGGAGGTTGAAAAAATGAAATTGGAAGAGGATACACTGACGGAAATTGAGAAATTAAAGAAGGAGAAACAATCAATTCTAAAGAGTCTCATTTGGAAGATTGAAAATTTGGAGAAGGAGGTGGAGATTGAGAAGAAGAATGCAATCACAGTGGTTGATGAATTAAACAAGGAGAAAGAGAATCTCATGGAGAAGATTGCGAACTTGGAGAACGAGGTGGAGAGAGAGAAGAAGAATGCAATCATAGTGGCTGATGAACTGAACAAAGAGAGAGATAATCTCATGGAGAAGATTGCAACTTTGGAGAAGGAGGTGGAGAATGATAAGCAGGAGATGGAGATTGATGGAGTCAACAATGAGAGGGCGGTTGCATATCAAGAAAACCGGATTGCAATGTTAAACCAAAAACTTGAAGAGGCAGAATGCAAGAAGAAGCAAGATGCCATTAAAGAAAGAGAATACAAAGCTTTGATTTGGGACAAGAGTATATACATATCTACACTTAGGACCAAAGTGGGAGTCCTAGAAAACCAGAAACAGACACAACAAGAAATGATTAGAGAATTACAAACACAACTTGATGAGATAGAAATGCATCAGGTAACACAAGGTTATGTAGATGAAACTGAGAGACAAGTGCACCAAGTCACACAACAAACCACAGTTGGCAAGATCAAAAGGCTTGAAGAAAAGAATGCTCAGCTTGAAGCAGAGCTGTTGGAGATGCAAGTGCATGAACTGACAGAGAAAGAAAAGGCTGAGAAATCCCAACTGTCTCCATCGTCAAAGGTAAAGAGACTGAAGGCAAGGGAAAGAAAAGACAACAAAAAGGACGACTATTTCTATGAAGAACTGAAGAAGAAGAGTCCAAAAGAGCTTTTTATTGATGTAGAAAACTGCCAAGTGTCTAACCAGGAAGAGAAGGAGAAAAAGAAGCTGAAGAAATTGAAGGCGAGTCTTGAAATATCTAAGCTTCTTCCTCCTGAAACTTTTAGTGCCATTCAAAGTCTTTGGAACACAGCGAACACTAGGTAAATATCCAATGTCACATAACTTTTCCAAAACTTATGAACTTTACAATTTTTGCTTACATAAAATTAACTAATATTTTTGCAGCACTGTCGTATGGTCTACGGGAAATGAACATATCCAGGTGTATGCTGAAGATATAGAAAACCTCCTGTTCGAAACAGCAATATCAACTCGGGTAATTCTGAATTTTATACTCCTATTTCCTAGTTTGATGGTCTGCCCATTTTGTTCACTGTCATTACAACTCTCGCAAGTCCTAATGCCATGGTTCTCTCTGTGTGTACCAAACGTTGTATCTTTCTGCGTCACTGATACTATACTGTTTGGTTGTTCAAAATCTGGGTACCAATAGGGGTACCTCATTTTATTTGTTGCAGCAGTTCGGTCCAGTACATTGTTCTGTTACTGCATTATTTTGATTGCCCATATTGCTCCTACTGTAGTGCTCTGTTATAGTTTGTTGCTGTAGTGTTTGAGCAGCCACCATGCTGCTGCTGTATTAGTTTGTAGTCTTCTGCTACATTATCAGTTGATCACCACTTGCGTCTGTTGTGTTTGGCACCTTGAGGGTGTTTCACATGCAGACAGGTCATGTCAAATTTTTTCTAAAATCCCCAGAATTTTTCAAGGCTGCTGTGCTCATTAGCAGCAGCACCTGGGTTCAACTTCTGGGTTGCTTATAGCATGAAGGTCCATTTGGCCCTATATCATTTGATGATGTTTCTATTCCGGGTAATTCTGAATTTTATACTCATGTTTCCCAGTTTGATAGTTTGCTAGTTTGTACAAGAACTGTTAAATGTGTAAAATGTGATCTTTCGGTACCATTATTTTATGTGATCTTTCGGTACCATTATTTTTTTTATTTTTATTTTTTGCAGTCTGTTGATGGATACTTGCATAGCTTGATGGTACAACACAGATAAACAACCCACTTTCATATTGGAAACGCAACCACCTAAGTCTTTTGTGTTCAACAGCTTTTGCTTGGTAAGAAACTAGCAGTATAGAAGCCCAGTCTTTTTCGTAGACATAATTTACTTTGACAATAAACATGCTTTTATTTTGTTTTCGTATTAGGCGATGATCAAAGACAAAGAACCAAGCCAAATAAAGAGGACACTTGACAATATCATGCCAAAAGCTCGACAAGCAAGATTCCTCCATTTCCCCATACTTCATGAATTCCATTGGACGTTGCTGGTCCTTGATAAAGATGAAGGAAGATGGACATTCCATAATTCTCAGAGGCAAAGACGTGGAAAAGATGAATATTGTGATGCAACAAGCAACTTGGTGAGCAAAATATGTGCCATATTTTTTCCTTGTCATGCATTATGTTTGAATTCTAAACTTGTTTAAACGAACCACACAGAGAAAACATGTTGGAGACTATATCAATAGTCAATTGAGAGCTTCTAAGCAAGCAGCAATTTCTGATGCAGTTCACATTGAGGAGAATTCACCTCAACAACCAAATGGATTGTAAGTAGTCAATTGATACTTAGCTGTGTGAGTTCTCTTTTTTCTTTGTCTAGCATCTCTCTCTCTCTCTCTCTCTTCTCTCTCTCTCTCTCTCTCTCTCTCACACACACACACACACGAGCTTCCAGTATTACATAGAAGCATTTCCCACATGCTCATCAAACTATTCTATTCTGTATGTTAAGTTTAAAAGTAGTCTCCATTGGCGGAGTTATTTTGGTTGCTTTAGCTGATTTCTGTTAATTGTTGTAGTGTTGACTGTGGGATCGTAGTCATAAATCTCATCAAGGAATATCTGTTGAACCAAAAATGGAGCACTGCGATAACTCTTGATCAGTGTAGGAGGATAAGAGCTGATATGATACAGGCATTTTTGAGTGACCCAAGAAAGTCATGGAATCCAGAGACAAATCTAGCACAACAAAAAACTCAAGCAAGTAGATACAGGAAGGGATGTTGGAGAATCTACAACAATTTGCTATGAACGTAAGACAAGGCAAGGAAAAATATAGAGTTTTAGTTCAAATATTATAGACGGGTTTAATGTGCATAACTGTGAAGATAGACTTTTGGTTGGATGGTGCATCTAGACTTTTAGTAGCTTTTTGTTTATTCTAGAAAGAGTTCAAATGTTGTTGTTGGAGGAATGATAGACTGACAAACAATGGGGAAGGTGTATATGTTTGAGAATGTTGCGCCATTTTTTGCGGTAATTAGTATAACCTTCTTTGCTTTTTGGTGTGATGTCAATACTTAGATCTGTCTCTCTCTCTCTCTCTCTCTCTCTCGTGTGATGTCAATACTTAGATCTCTCTCTCTCTCTCTCTCTCTCTCTCTCTCTCTCTCTCTCTCTCGTGTGGATTTAGCCTTTAGGTACTGTTAATTGTCACTTTATCATGGAAATGCAATGTAAGTTGGTAAGTCCTAATTCCAAAAAATGCAGTGTTAATTGTTGAAACAGAAATACTGTTAATTGTGGAAATGCACCGTTAATTGTGAATTTTGACAAGAATTAACAGTCCTAATTCCAAAAGTGCAGTCTTAATTGTTGTATCAAAAAACTGTAAATTGTGAAAAGGCACCGTTAATTGTGAATTTGCACCAACTTAAATACTGTTAGTTGTGAATTTGGACAACAATTAACAGTACTAATTCCGAAAGTGCAGTGTTAATTGTTGAAACAAAGAAGTGTTAATTGTTGAACTGCACTATTGATTGTGAATTTGCACAAACTTAAGTACTGTTAATTGTCAATTTGCACCAACTAAAATACTGTTAATTGTCAATTTCTGACTAATCAACCATTGACAGAAATACTGTTAATGGTTGAAATGCACTGTTAAGTGTCGATTTGCACCAACTTAAATACTGTTAATTGTAAATTTCTGACTGTTAATTGTCAATATTGTCAATTTCAACCCCCTTAAATACTGTTAATTGTGTATTTTGACAACAATTAACAGTCCTAATTCCGAGAGTGCAGTGTTAATTGTTGAAACAAAAAGTGTTAATGGTTGAAATGCACTGTTAAGTGTCAATTTGCACAAACTTAAATACTGTTAATTGTCAATTTTTGACTGTTAACTGTCAATTTATGATTGTTAATTGTCAATTTGAACCCCCTTAAATACTGTTAATTGTGGATTTTGACAACAATTAACAGTCCTAATTTTGAAAGTGGAAGGTGTATATGCACCGGCTTAAATACTGTTAATTGTCGCTTTCTATGAACACTTCCCTTGACTAATCATCCCCCTCTTCATGTGGATCTCTCTCCCTTTGATCTCCTTTGTATTAGTTGATGCATATAAGCTCTTCGGCACCATCTCTCTCTCTCTCTCTGCTTTTGTTAATTTGTCACTGTTAATTGTGGATTTAGGCAACAATTAACATAGATAATTCTGGAAATCCACTATTAATTGTTAATTGCCAATTTGGCTTTTTAGCTTTTTAGATGATGCATATAAGCTCTTCGGCACCCCCACCCCTACCCTCTCTCGCTTTCTATGAACACGTCCCTTGACTAATCATCCCCCTCTTCCTAATTCTGAAAGTGCAGTGTTAATTGCCATTTTGGCTTTTTAAGCTTTTTAGATGATGCATATAAGCTCTCCTTGCATATAAGCTCTCTGGCACCCCTCCCTCTCTCCCTCTCTATGCACACTACCCTTGACTAATCATCCGCTTCTTCATCTGGATCTCTCTCCCTTTGATCTCCTTTGTATTAGTTGATTCATATAAGCTCTTCGGCACCATCTCTCTCTCTCTTATTCTCTCTTTCTCTCTCTCTCTCTCTCTCTCTCTCTCTCAAAATGCACTGTTAATTGTGGATTTAGGTACTGTTAATTGTCACTTTATCATGGAAATGCAATGTAAATTGTGAAAATGCAGTGTTAATTGTTGAAACAGAAACTGTTAATTGTGGAAATGCACCGTTAATTGTGAATTTTGACAATAATTAACAGTCCTAATTCCAAAAGTGCAGTGTTAATTGTTGTATCAAAATACTGTAAATTGTGAAAATGCACCGTTAATTGTGAATTTTGACAATAATTTGTGAAAATGCACCGTTAATTGTGAATTTTGACAAGAATTAACAGTCCTAATTCCAAAAATGCAGTGTTAATTGTTGTATCAAAATACTGTAAATTGTGAAAATGCACCGTTAATTGTGAATTTGCACCAACTTAAGTACTGTTAGTTGTGAATTTGGACAACAATTAACAGTCATAATTCCGAAAGTGCAGTGTTAATTGTTGCAACAAAGAAGTGTTAATTGTTCAAATGCACTGTTAAGTGTCAATTTGCACCAACTAAAATACTGTTAATTGTCAATTTCTGACTAATCATCCCTCTCTTCACTGTTGTTGTCAATTTATAATTGTTAATTGTCAATTTCACCCCCCTTAAATACTATTAATTGTGGATTTTGACAAGAATTAACAGTCCTAATTCCAAAAGTGCAGTGTTAATTGTTGAAACAAAAATACTGTTAATTGTGGAAATGCACTGTTAAGTTTCAATTTGCACCAACTTAAATACTGTTAATTGTAAATTTCTGACTGTTAATTGTCAATTTATGTTTGTTAATTGTCAATTTCAACCCCCTTAAATACTGTTAATTGTGTATTTTGACAACAATTAACAGTCCTAATTCCAAGAGTGCAGTGTTAATTGTTGAAACAAAAAGTGTTAATGGTTGAAATGCACTGTTAAGTGTCAATTTGCACAAACTTAAAGACAGTTAATTGTCAATTTCTGACTGTTAACTGTCAATTTATGATACCCGAAATGAAGCAATCTGGGCAGCAATCATCACAGTAAATAACATCAGTTTGGGTAGCAATCTGTAAATTCTAGAACGGTCCTTGTTACGGCATGTGGGCATCAAGGCAAACGGCTTTAAGAGGGACTTCTCAAAACAATTGAGCTGGAGGACAGCCCCCTCCAAAAGGGACTCAACATTCCAAGGGACATCCCCACAAGGATAGGCAATAAACAATAAGCTGGGCAGCCACCACAGATCAGTCCCCATTAATACAACTGTCCAAAACTGGTCAGCAAGGGAGCAGGGAGCGACAACACACATAACCTTAGCATGATTCTTGTAGCAACAACAGATACAACCAAACATGCTCAAGCTCAATTGTACTAAAATCTAGGCAGCAGTGAATGCATCAAGTACACATGAAAGACTAAAATCTGGGTAGTAGTGAGCAACATAACATCAATAGATCCTACAGGAAGCACAGTGCAGTACAACAGAGAGGACAACTAGCCCTGTGCTGAAAATCAGACTTGATCAAGCTGGCCTTGACAATCAAAGGAAGAAAGAAAACCACGGAACATCAAAAACCCTGACAATTGCAACTTCTTAAAATAACTATTGAAGAAGCAACCACATTTATAAAGCACTTGTAAAAATCTAAAAATCAACCAGAACAACAGTATACTTCACTTACTGAAGAATGGAGAACGTCAAAATAACAAAGCGAAAATGATATGGACTTAGACGAGAAGTATGAAAATGTCAAACTAAAAAAATGGAACATTCTTGCAAGAAAGAAGAAAGTCTCTTATTGTCGACCACAATCCCAGCAGTCCTTAACTACCAGCAATCCTCAAATCCTCTTTACAACTCTTCTTGTTGTGCCTCCCAATCTTCCCACACCTGCTGCATTTAATTGGTCTAGTCTTCTCCCCATTGGAACGAATTCTTTTCTTTCGAGGTCTTCCAGGTGGCTTCTTCGACAGTGGGGGCAGAATACTATCCTCTTTCCCACCTGGTGCTGGTTTCCATAGTGTAGGAATAGGATATATTGACTTTGAGTAGGCATCACGGTAGGTGGTCACATAGAAGTAAGGATCAATAAAAGAATTCAACTCCTTTTTACTATGGTAGATTGCACAAACTGCATGACAGCAAGGGAAACCTTTGAATTGCCACTGACAGCAAGAACAAGTACGACGTGCTATATTGACAGATACTGATGGATCACACTGCACTTCAAACACATTGACAGCTGAGCGCCTCACAGTCCATGACTTACATTCCTGAAAGGACTGGTTCAATGCAGCATTCATTTTAGGACAGACAACATAGTTCCATTTTCCAGCAGCTTCAAGCCTTGAAGACATCTGTTCCATAATTTTCACACGAATTCGATCCACAAGTTGTGTAATAGGCAAGTGCCGCTCTTCTTTTATCCAAGAATTGAAGCTTTCAGCTAAGTTTGACCACATCTCTCCATATCGCTTTCCAGGGAAAAACGCATGAGCCCAATGTTCATTGGGCAAATTTGACAACAAATCATCAACCCTATTGATACCATGACTCTTCAACTTAGCTATGATTTCATAAAAAGCTTTCTTAGTTGGAGCGTAAGCAGCCAAACTGAAAAGATGTACTAAATATTCCTTGAATCTAGCTTTCATCCCAGGCAGACAATGACGTAAATTTTGTTTCAAGTGGAATAGACAATATGCATGGGGACTCGAAGGAAAATTCTTCACAACTCCATCCAATATTCCTTCATTTCGATCAGAAATGAATACAACATCCCTATCGGTACTCAAAATGGTACGCAGCTTACTTAAGAACCAATACCAATTATCTTTGCTCTCCGAGTCAACAATAGCAAAACACAAAGGGAACAACCCTGCATATTACAAAAAAAAAAAAAAAAACCAAAGACAATGCACATCTCAGAATCTGAAATTATTAATTCAGCAGGTTCAAATGAGCAAACATGCCCTCAAATGAAGATATTCTGAAGCACAACAACCTACTAAATGAAGATCAATACATAGTCAACAGCTTAGAGTTTACCTTGATTACCATCTTTTCCAGAAGCAGCTAGCAAGCATCCCTTGTGTCGTGCCTTCAAGAACGTCCCATCAATGAATAAAATTGGTCTGCAATGGTTAAATCCGGAGATGCAAGCATGAAACGCAACAAACAATCTTGAGAACCGATTTGTATCGACATGATATTCTATGTCAAACACACTTTCTGGATTTGAGATCCTCGCAGCATCAACCCACCAACGCAGATCATCAAATGATGTTGAGTAATCTCCAAATGCATCAGCCTTAGCTTTCTCAACTCCCATCCAGGCACGGTTATAGGTAATTGATACACCATAGAGTCTCTTCATATCAGCTACAACATCAACTAGACGTTTTAAAGGCTGGGAACGAATTTCGTCAACAACAAGCTTACCAACCAAAGATGAAGTCGCACGAGAATGTCTCAATTTCAAAACAGATGCACCACAGTTATGAACATTCTCCAACTTCCTAATGAAGAAAATACCATTTAAGTGGTCTGTCCTGCCATGCACCATCCATGGGCAGCCTGAATTTTTTTTCCTACAAACTGCTGTCACCCTTTCCTTATCATTCTTTACGAAATCATACTCGAAACCAAAGTAGATGGCATACATCGACAACGCCTCCCGAAACTCTACAACTCCACCAAGAAACTTCTGTCCAACTTTATTAATCAAATCACGCCAGCCAGCAGATAACAGAACGGTCTCTTTGTTTGGACAAAAGGAAGTCAACAAATCAACCTCCTTATCTTCCTGCAACTTCAATTCTCGGCGACAAACAGCCAACTCTGAACCCGTGCTACTGGTGTCAATACTTGTACTACCACGACTACTACTACTGCCACCATCAAGCAATGAAACGTGTACTTGATGACCACCACTACGCAAGACTAAATCTAGCATAACTTCTAAATCATCATCATTTTCTAAGAGACAGAAAGGATCACCCGAAAATGAGTAACAAAGCCGTACAGCAGTAGATTTCAAACAACTCCACCTAGAACTCAACTTGTCCATCAACTGCCCAAATGTCGAACTCTGAAACACCCTTATCCCGCAAGTCTCTCCATGGTACTTACACAACAATATCAATGAAGCTTCCATGTCACCTAAAAAAAAAAGAAAAACTCAGCTTGAATTAACTTATTATTAACGGAATCAAATTAAAATGACAATTTGAAGTAACACTGTTAAGAATGCCACTTTCATGGAAATTGGGTATGTTTGAAGAAGGCTGCTGTGAGCTGGAATAACAGGGCTTGTTTATTTTTTTTCATATGCTCCATATAAAATTATGCGGTGAGTTGGTGTCACAACTCATTACAGCAAAATTGGCAAGCTTAATCAAGCATAATCAAGTATAATCCGGTAAAAACACATCGATCTAACACATAATCAGATGCAAAATGAAGAGTATAGCAATTTCAAAGCATCTATCAGCGTTTCAATCAGGAGTATAGCAATTGGAACTCGAAATGAGGAGTATAGAAATTTCGAAGCAGTTATCGGCGTTTCAATCAGGAGTATAGCAATTCGAACTCTAAATGCCGATTAAAAAAAAATCGAAATCTAAATGAGGAGTATAGCAATCATCGAACTCGAATTCAGTTAGAAATACGGTATAACAAGAAAAGGAATTCTTCAGTTAACAATGTCGCAGAATTGAAACTGGTAATCAATGACAATCAAGCATAATCAAGTATAATAAGAAAGACGTACCAATCTAACGCGTAATCGGATGGAAAATCGAATGATGAAAACCCTAAGAATCTCTCACAAATACTTTCAATGACTATCTCTCGCAATCATCGCTCTCGAAACGATCTCTCGCGGAATCATCATTGTCTTGTTTCGATCACGAGTATAACGCTCTCGAAGGCAGTTAGAAGTATATAACGAGGGGAGTTTTTGTAGAGGAAACGAGTTCAGAAAGCGTGGGAAGGGTAGAACAGTAAAAATACATTTGCCCAGGACCCGCCCAGGACTCAAATAGCGCCCAGGACCCGGTGAGTTATCAAACCCAAAAGTAGGGACCGGCCCACCATTTTCCGTTTTTAAAAAGCGTGTTTACCACAAGTCGGTTTAGGAAAGTTAAGTTTTTGGTTAATCCATCTTAACTTATGGTGAAAGCGTGAAACGGAAATACATTTTCACGTACTTTGAGACTAAAGTTTAAAAACACGCGTTTTATTTAATAAAGTTAAAAAAACCGTAAATCGGTTAATGGGCCAAGAGTTACTGTCAGCAGCCCTATCATCTTTAGGAGAAATTTTTTGGTGCAAAAAGGGTAGAGGTGACGTGGTGTCCATTCGGCACATCTGAACCGTCCAAAAATGCATCGGACGGTCTGGATTGAAATACACATTTTCTTTTCTTTTCTATTTTTTTTTTAAAAATTCGGACGGCACTTTCAATTCGAACCGTCGGTTGCAACTATCGGTTGCATTATTGGACGGCCCGAATATGCCAAGAGAGTACCCAAAATTTTCTCTGACTTTACACACGGGGTTATTGAGTGGAGATTGTGTAATTTGTTCTTTCTTTTCTTTAACCTTTTGTACTCTATGAGAGAATATTAGAAGGACATATTGTAATTTTTCCTCCAAAACGAAGGAAGAGCCTCCGTAATCCTCCCTATTTAGAGACCCTTGGAGACCCTTCCTCCATTTTGGAGGAAAAAGGATGGTGGGTTCCTTTAAGATTCCCCAATAAAATACAAATGTGAAAGAAAAGAGATGATATGTTCACAATATTTTCTTAATAGGTCATATCCATCCTCCATTTTAGAGGTTTGGAGGTGGATTGGAAATGCCATAAAAAGTATTTTAAGAATAGTAAATAGTTTGAGTCATCTAATAAATAGTTTGGATCATCTTTATATGCAAAAAATAAAATAAAATCAATGGAGTCTCCAAAAGGATTCGGAGATCCTATAGTGGGGAGTTACACTACAACTCTGTAGTGTAGATCCGAGCCGTTGATCTAGAGAATCAATGGCTTGGATTTCATCTCAGTAATGGACAACTCGGACCATGCAAGTGTCGAGATGAAAGCAAGATCATTGACTATGCAATAAACAGCTTAGATGTCACACTACAGGATCACTAATCCCGTCTCCAACGGGGCTCTAGCAATACAATTTTCCCTCAGAGCATAAGTAGTTTTGGGAGTTTTGTCCCATATATCTAAAACATATCCAGCTAACAAATGAGATGTAAGGATTGGACCGACCTAGAATATCGCATTGGTTGGTTCCTACTTACACTCAAACCTTTTCTTCTTTTTCTTTTTTCCCTTGAGAAACGCACTCGAACCATCTCTTCTCTTTTTTTTTTTTTCTCTGAGAAATGCACTCGGACCCTTTTTAAGCAATGCTTGCAACAGAACTTTGAAGCACAACTACGGACATAATTTGATTTAGATCCGTTCGATGCACGTCGGCACATATACAACCGACGGTTGCAAATATAGTTGAGTCCAAAAATTGTTTTCTTTAGAATTTCCTTTTTTTCTTATCCCTCTCTATTTCCTATTGCCTCTTTAATTCCCGTTCAGTATTAAAAATGTATTTTCCTTGTAGCTTTCTTATTATTTAACTTAAAAAATAAAAATTGAGACTCATAACTTTTAATAACGAGCCTGAGAAATAATATTTCGCAAAATAAATTCTGTTAAAAAGAGAGAATTTTAGTCCTCCTGCAAAAAAAAAAAAAAATCCTACACAATACATGTAGAAAATTAATTGTTATTTTACTTTACATCATTTTTCTTGATTATACATTGCTGAAAATAAAATTTTTCATTTTATTGGTTTCTACTTTCTATGAACAGCCTTGGTAATTTCAAACTAGTAGTATTTCCATCTTCATCGTAGATTTACTTTGGGAATCAGACCCTTTCCAGTTCCATCGTTTTAGCTAGGGCTCTTTTCCGACCCGTTTTAATGATTGAGATAATTCATTTTTATGTTGATTGTATAAAAGCTTTCATAATACATAGATCTATGTTGACAATAATAGGTTTTGGACTCGTTTTCCAATGTTTTGAAACCTAAGTTCTATACGTAAATTTGTCAAAAAAGTATCAATCGATATCTCATTGAAGAATATGATTCTTAGCGTTGCTAATGTTCTCGGCGAGGTCTCTAATGCAGCTACATTTTACACTTGACCTTGTTTTCCAATAATGTTTCAATGATTTAATTTGGAGTTTGATTAAAGCTTCAGTTAGCTCCTAACTCTGCTTTGTTATTTCTTCCCAAGAAAACTAAGCATCTAATACAAATCATACCGAAACATCTCTTTGACAATTGCACAAATCATGATTAACTGCTTCATTCACACTCCCAAAATATTGGTCTTCTTCCTTCTTAAGATACCAACTACAATAGGTTCAGAACCAACTACCAAGGCACTACAACTAACTAGCGGTGGATTAGCTTTATTCTTTCTGCTATAATTTATGCTGATAAAGTTGTGCTTTTTACATTTTTCAGAGCAAAAATAGCAGTCATGGCATTTTGTAGTCTTGGTTTATACTTAAAAAAGGACCCGGCTTCTCCGCAGTCCAACCGCAAAGAGGCATCTGCGGTTACATCCCAATCATTAATCTTTGCATTAGATGGCCCACATTTTTAAAAGGGCTGTTCCCGAGAAAAAAGAACCATTAAAAACACTTTTGGACGGCCCTAATTGCTATTTTTAATTAGAGAGTTGGGTGAGAACTCTGAGATGAACATAAAAAGTCAGACAGCCCTGCAGAAAGACTGTCATAGGAATATCTTCAAGAAGCTATGTGATAAAGTAGCTCCGGCGAGCTAAGTTTTCCTCAAAAGAAAAGCACAAGAGAGAGCTAATACCTTGGCAGATATAACTTTATCCAAACTTTCTGCCAAAGGAACAAGAAAAAGGGCTCTTACATAACTAACCGAAGAGTAAGCTTAACATTTGGAATATAATGCCACCTTCACAAGAACTTTTGAACAACTGGCACAGTTTTGATTCCATATCACTTGAATCACTTGATTTTCGAATTGACTGAATTACTTTCACCTATAAAAATCTATTAAGGAAATTAGTCATTAGGGCCGGGAAGACGCAATAGCAGTATGCAGTTTTACTCGTGTTAAAAGACGATAATTTCCATGACTCCATTCACTGTCACAAAACTCTTCAAAGACAGATAACACTTGTCATCGTATCAGGTCATGACTTGCAACCGACTAAACATTAGTTTGTTTTTGAGCATATAATGAAATCAAACATGAAATGAGGCTGTAAAGGACCTTAAGAAAACCATATCCATTAGAGGCTAACAACCCAACATTCCTCTTTGCTTCCTCCTGAAGATATTCTTACTTGAACAGAAACCTTACTCTGTTCTCTTCACATTTCGGACACTGATCACACCCTACAATGCCTATACCTATATATACCCTAGGCTTGTTACTATTATCATCCTCCAAAAAACTTCATCCACAAAACCATGATCAGATCATTTTCAAGCCTTGTAATCTTTATCGGGCTTCTTGTTTTTAATCCTTTAAAATTTTCAACCGCTTCAATAGTTTCGACCGGAGATTTCAATAAAGATTTCTTCGTGACATGGTCTCCTAGTCATGTAAACACTTCTGCTGATGGCACAACAAGAAGCTTGAAGCTTGACAAAGAATCAGGTAGCTAACTCTTTCAAACACTAAATGACACGAAGTTCGCTTATGTGACGCTGTTCTTTCAGAACTTCTATACAGAGTATTCAGCAAGAATAAACAATAATGTGACAATGAGGTTCCTAAAGTTACATTACAGAATATGCATACAAAATATTTACGAGAATAACGTGACAGTGACATTCTTAAGATTACGAGTCATTTAGTCAACTGCAGATAAATTAGTATTAATTTCTTCTTTGCATATGGTACCTCATTCTTGTTCTTTGAAACCTGTGTAGGCTCTGGATTTGCATCAAACGACATGTTCCTATTTGGCCAGATTGATATGCAAATTAAGCTAGTACCGGGTGACTCTGCAGGCACCGTCCTGGCCTATTACGTGAGAAATCCATTTTGTTACATTTTGTTATTTGACCATTAACTACTCTTATAATCACATGTCAAGCTAAGGTTCTTGTTTGGTTTCAAAAAAATGCAGCTGATATCCGATCAGCCAAATCGCGATGAACTAGACTTTGAATTCTTGGGGAATGTGAATGGGAAGCCATATATACTCCAAACAAATGTTTTTGCTGATGGGCATGATGACAGAGAAGAGAGAATATCCCTGTGGTTTGATCCCACAGCAGAGTTTCACACCTATTCCATACTCTGGAACCTTAACCAAATTGTGTAAGTATTTGAGTCATATACATTGATATCCATCATGTCGATTTTCGCCCAAATTCGATGCTTCTAAGTAGTAGTGGCTAACTGATATTTCCAAAGATAAAAAAAGATATACAAGTATCTGAGAAAAACATGAATGAAGAATAACGTGGCAATGGTATATTTGGAAGGATCCTTGGGCTGCCACTAACAAAGAATGGTCTTAGTAGTGACAGTTCAGTGGGCTGATTTTAAATTTTTCCTACTTGGAATGATAGTTTGATACAAGCATATTTTTATTCGATACTATTGCTCAGAAGTATGTTGTGTTTTTGTTGGGGATGTCTGTCCATAATATTCCCAACAGTTTCGTATTCCATTCATCTCGAATCAAACACCACAAATTGTGTTTAGTACTTCTAAAAATACCACTGTCGCATCATTCTGGATGGATTTTCTGTTTATGGCACAGTAAATATTTCACATTCGAGCTAAAAAACAGCACCACCCAAATCATCATTTCTTGAGAATTATGTTCAAGTAACCGTTTGCAAACCAACTAATTGAAGAGGGAACAAAATGTCTCATAGAAACATCTTTGAATACTATTATTCTGTGCAATTCCTATCTCTTTCCCTCTTGAAAACTTGTTTTTCTTTCTTTATTTTGCAGTTTCATGGTAGATTGGGTTCCCATCAGAACATACAGAAACCATGCAGACAAGGGGGTGGCATATCCCAGGTGGCAGCCAATGAGCATCAAAACCAGCCTATGGAACGGCGAAAGCTGGGCGACACGTGGCGGAAAAGACAAGGTTGATTGGTCCAAGGGCCCCTTCATAGCCTCATTCAGGAATTACAAGATTGATGCATGTGTTTGGAAAGGAGATCCCAGAATTTGTAGGGAAGGTAGCCATACAAATTGGTGGAACCAGGACGTGTCCAGCTCCCTAACATGGGCTCAGAGGAGGCTTTTCAAATGGGTTAGGAAGAACCACCTCATTTATGACTATTGCCAGGACAGCAAGAGATTCCAAAACAACCTCCCAAAGGAGTGCTCCCTTCCAAACTATTGATAAAAAAAGGGATAGCCTTTACATTCAACAATGTTATGTACCTCAAACATTATCCAGAAAGCGAAATCAGTGGTTCAGATTCACTTTCATAATTATCTGAACCGTTAATTTCACTTTGAAAATAATTCTTGGGGCACCTTTTCGGGATACTTAGCATTTTCCCCATTACATTTGTTTCCTTCATATTGTTTGTTCTCATGATCAATTGTTGTCCCCATTTAATTTAATAATGAATTATTGAAAGGTTTATAAGCTAATTTGGGTTAAAGTGTCTCTACACTTGGAAGCAAAGCCACCTTTTCATTAGCTCTTTTTGCATAGTTTGCACCTTCCGGGCAACTACATATGAGTCAGTACAAAAGATATTAGTAGCCTTTCTAGTCATATTAATTAGCATATTGTACGTGTTAATAATCGTTAAAATATGCCCCACGTTGATTCATTATATCATCATAAATAGAAGGAAATGGCTACAATACACACCCCTTGTTTGGGTGTATCAGATGCGCTTATTGTATGGTCCAGCTCGTGCTACCTCAACGGCAATCGTAACATTTTTTAGTTTTTTGTAATTTTTCCGCAATATGATTCGTAACATTTTCTATGATTCGTAACTTTTATAGGGGTGTGTATGAATACACACCCAAATAAAAGGTTTGTATTATAGCTTTTTCCTAAATAGAATATTAGTCCGAGGGGTAGTGTTTAATGTGCAAAAAGTGCATGTTAATATATACTCTCTGTAAAAGGTGTATAAATATACGTAAAAAAGTACATGAAAATTGCTTGAAACTCTTAACTTTTAATTTAAAAATTACATGCCCATATATATAATTCATTGCCTAGTGAACGGTGATTAACAACACCGAAAACTGACCATCAAGTTCCAGAAGAAGGCTAATTTCCAAGTCATGTGTGGACTTTGCATCTTACTCCGTAAGACCGGCAGGCTCAGAAGACCACAAGGGTCGACATCTACTTTGCAGGGTCTTCGTCAACTTTTCACAATTTTCTCTGGTCATCGGGACATGAATCATTGCATAAGCCTAGCTCCATTTTCCTACACCATTCCTTGTTTAACAGTGAATAATTTCGGATTACATTCCTTTCCCTCCGATAACTCAGAGTGCCCGGGCCATTTTATGCTCGCACCCATCGATAAATTTCTTGGACACCGTTTAAAGTCAAGATAAAGTTTGATCAGTTTATTTGAAAGGAAGCTCCTTTCTTTTTTCTAGCAAAAAAGTCGAGGGAGTAATTTTTGTTGGGAAAATAAGAGAATTACACACAAATCACAATTCTTCATTAATCTGTCAAACTAATAGAAATACATATTTCACTCTCATACTCAATCTCACGTACACATGCATTTTTATGGTGGGGGGAAATCCGCCAAAGGGGATTCCCACGTACGTCTCACTCTTTCTTTCTCTTCTATTTTTCTCTTTTATTTTCTCACACTTTTCAATGAACTCATACAAGATCTTTATATAGAAAACTAGAGCTACAATACTAAAACCGTGTAGCCTACTTCTTTGACTTCTTTGCACCATAGTTATCCAAAACTCTCACTTGCATATCCAATAAAAAATCTTCACAGCCTCCACACCAATAGTAATCCACATGTTTTTCATTCTTAATCAAGCTTACTTTTCAACAATTTTCCCTGGGCGACGCGACTATAAAAACTTCATACCTGTGACGGTCACCATGAGGCCAATCACTCATAGGTTTCCACCGCCCCACCAAGGACAAGTGCGAGCTTCGATGGAGAAAAAAAGTTTGAGTGGGCGTAGACTCCACGACTTGAACCTTAATTAATAAATGTAAGCCAATCATAAAAACATAAGGTAGCATCACATATATTGCCACTAGTTTCATTTGTTTGGTACATGGACTCACTTATGCATAGATGCGACCAAAAGTATTATGGCTCTAGTAAGGGCACTGACCAACGCAGTTGCCCGGTGGCTCATAGTTACAAGCAATAAACCACCACCCACTGTTGCACTAAACCCTAGCGCATCCAAGTCGAACCGAATCCCTCCAGACCACTTGAGTGTAGTGCCCACACCGCCCACGAAGGCACGAATTCTAGTTGTAGTTGTAATTGGGCTTCTCTCCGACTCACAGGCCCACCGCAGCAGCCCCAGTGAAGTCTCCGCTTCCAACGGCGATATTCTCGCCATAATTTCCTCCACCTCCAGAATGCATGAGCGCGCAATCACCGGCATGTACATTGGCGTAGTCTTGTGCAAATGTTGCCACGTCGGCGTCCCACGTCATGGGGCCCACACCAACGGCGGATCGGGCGGAGTTGTGGGAAGTTTTGGGCTTGGGAGGAATGGAGAATTGCTAAGAGGGTGAGAGAAGTAAGAGCCAAGGAAGTGATATTAGTACTAGTACTCGACCCCATTTTTAAGTTTTGGGCATGAACATTGTAGGAGATGGTCACGGGGTACTTAAAAAGTGTTGAAAATTTCTAAATTAGCATATTGGGTGAAAAAATTACTTGAGGAAACAACGTAGTCGGTAAAAAAATTGTTTCGTTACTCTCTTCCTCAAGTCTTCTTGTCATCAGTGCCGGCTCATTATTTTTTGAGGTCTGAAATAGACTCATTAAATGAGGCTGTCTATATATTTTTCATAATAAAAAATTTCAACGGTCTTCATAAAAAGCCATTACAAAATATTTATCATTACTCAAATTTAAACATATAGTCATCTTTAAATAAATAACCATTACAATACTCCTAAATCGATCATTTCAACATTGCGCTCTTCTCAAACTTTTAGCAAATATGCATTGTATAGGAGGCCTACATATTTGGAGGCTCCCATTTTCTTACATTTTTTTGAGGCCCAACTCGGTGGCTTCATTAACTTATGCCATGAATCGGCCCTGCTTGTCATGTTCATCGCAAGCCTATTTAGTCATGGTTTATCGTTTACTTAACAAGTCTTTCAAGTGAACAAAGACTTGTTGCACCTTATAAGTTATAGTTGGGTCGTGATTAATCGACTCGTATTCTTATTCAGAAACTGACAAGTTTTGTTTGATAACCCTGATTCAACACTTAAAACTGAATGAATTAAGTAATATGTAATTAAGTAGGTTTCATAATCACATTTTACATTACTTAAAAGATTAAGTGATACTTAAAATGTAAGGTAAAATGTTGATACAAATTAAGTTGCTTTGAACTACCTAATTTTGACTGGATTTACGAGTGTTTTTTTAGCCACATCCGCTACGCCGCCGCCTCCACTCTACCACCACCATGACTAGCACTCTAGCACTCACACCACAACTACCACTACCACCACCACTCTCACCACACTCACACCACCATAACAGCCACTGCCGCCACCACCCCACCACGACCACTCCGCCACTATTTTGCCACTTCCACCACTATTACCACCACCACCACTGAGACCATCATCACCACCATTCTGCCACTGCCACCACAACACCACCACCACTACTTTGCCACTACACACAACTACCACCACCACTCACATCATCATGACCTCCACTCCGCCAGTACTCCCACCACCACGGCACCACTTCTACTCCCACCATCACTCCCCACCACGATGTCACCATTCCACAATCAGCTCTTTGTACAGATCAAACAACTTATTTATTTCAGTGCTTAAGATTTGGTACATATCAAACAGCTTATTAATTTAATAAATTCAACATTCAGTTTTCAGTACTTAATTTTCAGTTTTCAACTTTTAGATTTATCAAATAGCCCCTTAAAAATGCTAATTATTCCACCAAATTACAATGCAAACAGCGATAAGGTAGGAAAGCAGATGAGCTCTGTTTGTATCTTTCTTAATTTGTGGCTTGGATTTCGTGGACTAGTCTTTGTCGATCACACTAAAGCAGAGCACGCAACTATGGCAATACCTCCTTAAGCTTCGGTTTTTCTTTTTCATTTTCGATGAGTATGACTTAGGTTGATTGGAGAGGAACTGAAACTAGTTCCAACTAGAAAATTCAAATTGAAAATTCAGCCTGAATTAACAAGTTCCAACTAACTTCATGCAAAGAATAATGTGGTGAAGGGTTTGATGCAATATACGTACAGGAATTCAAACATACGCAAACATAACAACCACTTATTATGCATAGAAGAAGACGAACACATAACAAACTTGATCATAACAAACTTGATAGTTTATTTCTTCGCCATATACCGTAACCAATGGTACCACAAGTTTTATTTGGCGAGTACATTTAATCACTTTTGCGTAAACGTGAGCAGAAGTATTATGCCTCTAGTAGGGTTTCTGCCCAACGTAGTTGCCCGGTGGATCGTAGTTACAAGTAATGAACCACGACCCACTGTTGCACCTAACCCTAGCGCACCCAAGGCGAACAGAATTCCTCCAAACCACCTGAGTGTAGTGCCCACACTGACCACGAAGGCACGAATTCGAGTTGTAGTCGTAATTGGGCTTCTCTCCGACCCACAGGCCCACCGCAGCAGCCCCAGTGAAGTCTCCACTTCCAACAGCGATGTTCTCACCGTACTTTCCTCCACCTCCGGAGTGCATGAGAGCGCAATCGCCAATACGTTGGTTGGCGTAGTTTTGGGCAAATGCTGCCACGTTGGCGTCCCAAGTCATGGGGCCAACGCCAACGGCCGATCGAGCGGCGTTGTGGCCATTGAGGTAGTCTTGTGGGGAGTTTTGGGCGTGGGAGGAATGGAGAATTGCTAAGAGTGTGAGACAAACAAGAGCCAAGGAGGTGATATCACTTGAACCCATTTTAGTTTTTTGAGTGAATAATGTATGAGATGATCATGGGGTACTTATAGGAAAAAAGTGTGGGAAATTTTATTGCACGTTGAATTTACGTAAAAGATTTTCAGGGGTAATATTAGAAAATGTAATGCATGAGAAAATGACTAAATTACCAACATCCCAATCTTCTCGTACGCATGATCATGTGGAACGTTAATCACATTGCACTTCTGGGACCAGGGACCTGTGGTCCCAAAACGCGCTGCACCACCATCACCCAATTCACACTTCTGTGTAGAAAATTTGAACTCTTCTTCAATAATAGATAGAGGTACGTTAAGGTCTGAACATGGTGTAACATTACATACTCCCTCGATCCGTCCCATTTTTACGGTAAAGTATTCTATTTTGGGTAGTTCTTTCGCGAGTGTTCATTTTGAAAAGTTAGTGAGTAAAATTTTATACATTTCTCATTTTGCCATCATAAATTTCAAAGAATCCCATAAAAATGATGATCCATAAAAAAAATTAAGTTACAAAATTGGACACCTAGAAGGGACGGAGAGTATAATGGTGGCAGTATCATCGCTTACCATTTTAATGAATACTATAGAGGTATAATTTCTTATTTGAAAAAGATATACACAATTTTTTTTCTTGTCAATGAGATCTTTTAACTTGTTGTAAAAGGATTTTGAAATAAAAAAAATTCATGTTGATATATTATTTTTTAGGTGCAAAATGCACGGCTTTCATATGAAAGGACGGGCAATTTTGGAGTGAGGAAGTACTGAGAGTGCATAAACACGTAGGTGTTAGCAAATCCAAGTCCATTTTATGTACCTTTCTCTCCATGTGTTTCTTACCCAACTGCGCACATTACTTTCTTCCTCATATCTTGTGGACATGTGGTTCTTCTGAGACAGGATCAAAGGAGATGATGATCGATAAACGTCTTATTGTTCTTCTTTTCGGACAGAACCTAAAATAAAAATAAAATAAAAAAGCAAGCCCAATTTCAATCGAGGTGATCTTCTTTTCCACCTCAAGCTTGATTTCTCCATTTTGCTTCTTAAACCCAGGAGAACTACTTCATTTGCTTTCCAAAAATATATTTAATTAGGGTTTAAAAGTGTTATTTGAGAGAGAGAGAGAGAGAGAGAGAGAGAGAGAGAGAGAGAAAAGTGTAGGGTGTTAAATTAACCCTAACACAAGAGTACTTTATTTATATTACCGTGAGAGTGTTACATTACTTAACTTGGCCGATGTGGGACAAAACACTAACTATTCTAACACTCCCCCTCAAGCTGGAGAATAAATATCACAAAATCCCAGCTTGTTACATAAAAACTCGAAACGAGGTTTAAACAATGACTTAGTAAAAATATCTGCAATCTGAGCTCCCGTGGATACAAAAGGTGTAGCCAAAATACCGCTGTCAACCTTCTCTCGAACGATATGACAATCTACCTCAATATGTTTGGTTCTTTCATGAAACACCGGGTTTGAGGCAATATGTATCTCTGCCTGATTATCACAATACATAGGAATGGGTAACTGCACTTGAAATCCAAGCTCCTCAAGAAAGGATCTCAACCAAACAACTTCACATGTAGTATGAGCCATAGCGCGGTATTCTGCCTCTGCACTAGACCTTGCAACAACGGTTTGCTTCTTACTCTTCCAAGTAACTAGGTTACCACCAACAAAAGTACAATAACTAGTTGTTAAACGTCTATCAGAAGGTGACCCTGCCCAATCTGCATCAGTAAATGCCTCAACACGCAAATGACCATTAGAACGATAAAATAAGCCACGTCCAGGGTGAGCCTTAAGATACTTCACAATGCGAATACAAGCCTCCCAATGTGGAAGACGAGGAGCAGACATAAACTGACTCACCATACTAACAGCAAATAAGATATCAGGACGAGTATTGGTAAGATAAATCAATTTACCAACTAAGCGACGATACTGATCTGGATGAGGAAAAACCTCCCCCTGATCACTGCAAAGTTTGACATTAGGATCCATTGGAGTCTCCACAGGTTTAGCTCCCAATAAACCTGTCTCTTCTAGAATATCCAACACATATTTTCTTTGCGACAAACTAATCCCATCCTTGGATCTTGCCACCTCAATACCCAAGAAATATCGTAGCTTACCCAAATCTTTAGTGTGGAATTGACTGTGTAAGAATTGTTTCAACTCATCAATCCATCTCTGATCATCTCCAGTAATAATAATGTCATCAACATAAACAATGAGTAACACTTTCCCTCGAGCCGACATGAGGGAGAATACAGAGTGATCGGACTGACTTCGACGCATGCCAAACCTCATAATAGCATCACTAAACTTGTCAAACCACGCTCTGGGAGATTGTTTAAGTCCATAAAGTGCTTTGCGAAGACGACATACCTTACGAGGCTCCCCCTGAGCAACAAACCCAGGTGGTTGCTCCATGTAGACTTCCTCCTGAAGATCACCATGGAGAAAAGCATTTTTAACATCAAGCTGAAACAACGGCCAACCAAGATTGGCAGCGAGGGAAAGAAGAATCCGCACAGAACTAAGCTTGGCAACGGGAGAGAATGTTTCGGAGTAATCGACACCATGAGTCTGTGTGTAGCCTTTGGCAACCAGGCGGGCTTTATGACGCTCAACAGTACCATCAGGAAGATACTTGATGGTATAAACCCAACGACAGCCGACAGTGGTTTTACCAGCAGGAAGAGTAACCAACTCCCATGTGCCATTATTATGAAGAGCAGACATTTCATCTTCCATAGCTGTCCGCCACTCAGACCGGGATAATGCCTCCTGAACAGTGTTAGGAACAAATATGGAGGAAACAGTAGTAGTGAAAGCACGAAGAGATGGAGAGAGATGATCATAAGAGATAAACCGAGAAATAGGATGAGAAGTACTCGAGATATGAGAAAAACCATATTTTACCAGTGGGTGACGATTCTCACGAGTAGGATATCGACGAGCAGGCGGATCTGGCGACAAGGGGGAAGACGGAGGTGTGGGCAAAGACGGTGCAGCAGCCGGGGATGGCTCGGGAGGCTGAATTGGTGTCGGGTGCTGGTTTGGTGCTGGTGCGGGAGAACGACGGACATATACCTGCAAAGGTGTGTGGTAACAGTACCAGTAGGGACAGCCATAGGTAACACAGGCTCAAGTGTAACAAGGTCATTGGTAGTAACAAGATCTGAGTAATATGGCAATGACTTATTGAACGTGACATCAGCACAAACAAAGTGACGACGTAAAGTAGGAGAATAACAACGATACCCTTTCTGAGTGTAGGAGTATCCCAGAAAGATACACTTAAAAGACCAAGGATCGAGTTTACTCCTATCAGGGTCAAGGGCGTGGACATAACAAGTGCACCCAAAAACCCGAGGGGGTAATGAATGGAGAGCCCGACTAGGGAACAAGACCTTATGAGGAACCTGACCGCCTAAGACCGTAGAGGGCATACGGTTGATTAAATAACAGGCAGTGAGAACAGCATCACTCCAATAGGACTTAGGAACCTGCATGTGAAATAGTAAAGCACGCATAACCTCAAACAAGTGTCGAATCTTGCGCTCAGCAACTCCATTTTGTTGTGGAGACCGAGCGCAGGATGACTGGTGAATAATGCCATGATCATCAAGAAATTGAGAAAGGAGACTGTGAAAATATTCACGGGCATTATCTGAATGAAATATTTTAATGCAGGTATCAAATTGATTCTTAACTTCCATATAAAAAGATTTAAACACAGATTTCAATTCAGACCTCTCTTTCATGAGATAAAGATATGTGGTACGAGAAAAATCATCCACAAAAATAACATAATACTGAAAACCAGAAACACTGGGCACATGAATAGGCCCCCAAATATCTGAATGAACCAACTGAAAAGGACGCGATGCACGACGCTCAACCCTAGGATAAAAAGAGACTCGTCGGTGTTTACTAAACTCACAAACTTCACACACCAACTTATTGAGGGAACGACACGAGGGTACAAGATGCTTCAAACTCTGGAGAGATGGATGGCCAAGACGACAATGCTGTTGGTACGGTGACTCTGATGTCTGAAGGGCAACAGGCTGAGGAACTGTCAGGTAATATAGGCCGCCTCGCTCAATGCCCCCACCAATCTTCCTCCCTGTCTTGAGATCCTGAAAAACACAGCCATGAGGAAGAAATGTGACGGAACAATTTAAAGTTTTAGTTAGGCGACTCACAGACATAAGGTTAAATGGAAAACGAGGAACATGTAATACAGAAGTCAAAGTAAGAGAGGAAGTGACAGGAACGGAGCCCAAACCAATAACAGCAGTGGTAGAACCATCGGCTAAGGTGACATGTGATGATTTACCAACTGGCTGTTGACCAAGGAAAAGAGTAGATGTACCAGTCATATGATCTGTAGCTCCCGAGTCAATAACCCAAGGAGATGATGAGGATGAGGCAACACAGGCAACAGATGGACCGGTCTGAGCAAGCGTAGCAGTGGAAGACTATCGGCAAGAAATGACAAGAAACGCTGGTAATCCTCAGCTGAAATAACCACACTATCGGCAGAAGATTGAGCAAACTGTCCAGTATCCTCAGAGGCAACCTGATGAGCTTGGGGAAAACCATGAAGATCATAACAATAGTCCACTGTATGACTTGTACTCTTACAATGAGTACAGAATCGGGTACCGCGACCACGACCAGAACCACCGCGACCAGAACTACCGCCCCCTGATGGGCGACCATGACTAACACCACCACGACTAGAATTACGACCATTGAACCCAGAATCACCACGACCACCATAAGAATTACCCGAATCATAGCTACCAGAACCTCGTCCTCCAGAACCACGACCACGACCGCTAAACCCAGAATCACGGCCACGGCTGTTACGACCATTACCGGACCTATAACCACCAGAGACAGCGGAAGCCAGAGCTGAACGCTCAGAAGAATACACAGGGGGTGGCGTAGAACGGGATGCAGAAGATTGACGAAGTCGACTGAAGACCACACTGAGAGAAGGTAGGTCGCTAGATCCCAAAATCTGATTACTAACGGGATCAAATTCTGAGGAGGCACCAGATAGGAATCGAGCAACCTCCATACGCTCACGCTGGCGTCGCACAACCTGAATATCAGAAGACAGTGGCTCACAAACACGAAGTTCATCCCGAATACGACGAAACCTAGCATAATACTCCTCGAAAGATAAGTTGCCCTGAGAGATAGAAAAGAATTGCTGATGAAGATCATAAGTGCGACAGAGATTGTTTACACCAGAATAAATCTCCTGAGCTTGTGTCCAAACCTGTTTGGCTGTGTCCAAGAACATTAATGAGCCAGCAATATCTTCATTCATACTATTCCACAACTGACTACGGATCCGAGCATCCCTAGGTTTCCACAAAGTAGTATCTGTAGGAGGATCATCAGTCAAAAACTGAGACTCAGACTCCCCCTCATAATATACCTCAACTGCCTTGGCCCAAATAGCATAATTATTACCATTCAGCCGTGTGGATGTAATTGGCAGCCTCTCCCGAGAAGAACTGGAAGAGCTACCCACAATAGTAGAACTAGAACTAGAACCAGTTGCAGATTTCTCTGCAGACATTGGGCTAAATTAGGGAGAGACAATAACTCAAATAACCACCAACAGACTACTGAAGAACCCAAACTCAACAACCAACCAGTCAGTCAACCTTCAACCTTCAACTGCACAGATAACTAGCAACAAACCAAAGACAACCTGCTCAAATAAACTAACCAACCAACAGCAAATCGATAACAAGCAACGAATCATCCAGTTGATCAACAAACTACTTCAAAACAGCCGGGACAGCATAATACCAATAGAAAGCAACAACCAGGAGTCTATCGGCCAACATAGACCAACATAACAAGAGACAATCTAAGATAATACCTCAACACAGGCAACCAATAGTGTGAACAGGTAGTAACCAATACAGAACCAGCAAGCAATAGGCCATGATGACGTAGAACTGGCCAGAATCAATCATAAAAAGGCCAGAATGAACCTCAGTAGCAACAGAAGGCCCAATCTGATTGAATAATGCGTGCGAAAGATCAAATCGTGACTGAAGGAACAAACCAGAGTGCAGCGGAAGACTACTCGACCAGTTTGGGTACGATCAAACCACCAAAGCACAACCAAATCAGCTGAGTGAGGTTCGAAATCAAATGTAATACTCGACAAATTCTCCTACAGCTCAAGAGGAGCTTTTGAAGTAAAGTAACGGTGTGCTTATGCTTTGAAACATTGGTGTCCCACTAACTAGTTTTTTTTTTTTCCCCATAAATGAAGACATGTCATTCTCTCACAATACATCTAGATTGTGTCACCTCATTGATAATTGTAACATTTTTTTATTTTTCATAACTTTTCAACTATATGATTCGTAACATTTTCTATGATTGTAACATTTTTATGTGTCTCGTAACTTTTATAAAGAAAATCATAACTTTTATAAAAAAAAAATCTGTAACTTTTGTAAAGGTGTGTATCATATACACACCCAAATAGTGCCTTTTCCATTTGTGTTTAAACTTGATAGAATTTGGTGCCCCCTATGCAGAATTCCTAGATCCGTCCCTGGGTTCCACCAAGTGTGTAGCTCAAACACAAATACATTGTGGAGAAGGATCCAAGAGTCAGGGACAGATCTCGAAATCTAGTGTAGTGGGGCACCTAAAAATACATTCGAGAATTTTTTTCCCTAGTCAACCACAATTGATCGTACTAAATATTTCATTATTGACTAAAAAAATTGTAGTGAATAATTTTTTTAGAAGATCAAAAAATAATTAAGCACACAATCGTAGACAAAAATTTTGGAGTATGTTTTATACATTGAGATCAACAAGTCTTTAGAATGATGGAGATGGTTTTATTAATGACTTTCTTTTAAGATTTTTCTCAATGATGGTTCAAAATAAAAAAAAAAATCCAAGAGATAAGAGCTCCAAATAGACAAACGGTTTTTGAATCGATAATTATAAATGAACCAGATAACAAAAGTTGAATCATAAAATTTATTTTACTTTATTTTTATATATTCAAGTGTGTGCTAAATATATATAGTAGGACACAAACATATACAATTATGCTAAATATAATAGATTATTAATTTTAAAAATTACTTTTGATTGGGGGCACGTGACGCAGATGTCCCCATTTACCTCCGTCCTCACATGAAACATCATGTGTCCGTGTTACAAGGGCATTGAATAATCACTCCTTAAGGTAGGTTGCCCATCTCACGTTCTTACCCTTGGCTGCATGCCATTGGTTGTCATGGTAAACCATATACTGAAACAAGTCTTTCATGGAAAACTTTATAAAAGACTTGAAGCACCTAACCTACGGTCCAGTTGGGTTTCTGGTTTATCCAATTATGTTCATGATTTAGAGATTGACTGGGATTGTTTTGATCGGTGATTATGGGGGTGTTTGGGGGACAACTTTTCAACTTTTCATTTTTTATTTTTTGGCTTTTTGACTTTTTGGATTATGGCCAGAATAAGTTTTGAATTTGGAAGTGTTTGGGAGAAATGTGCAGAATGAATTTTGCAAAAGTAGTAGTGTTTGGGAGAAAAATGATGAAAATGAGTTATGGATTGATTGTTTACGATTTTGCCCTTTTTATTAATTATGGTATTGAAATGTATAAGAATATTATTTTTAGCAAGCGTTTTTTGAGGGTAAGAATAGAATTTAGATTGTCTTTCTTTTTTGAGGGTAATACAATAATAGAAAACCTCAAATGAAAGTAATTGCCAAAAAAAAAAAGATCCAAAATATAAACATTACAAAAATTATAATTTTGATTTGTTGCACCAAAGTGCCAACCACACTGGATTATTTCACACACTCCTTGTTTATATCGATTTTCTCCTCTCTGGACAAAAAATGGGTTTGTCTTCTCTCCACAAAAAACAGATCTCATCTCAAGCCAAGAAAAAATTTCTCTTTCTTCTCACATACGATCTCTCTCTCTCTCTCTCTCTCTCTCTCTCTCTGGGTATACGAAAGAGCTATGGTCGGAGGTTGATCAAGGAGGTGAAGATCTGGGGTTTTCAAGGGAGACTAACAGCGAGCCTTCTCTCTCTATAATCGCAGGACTCTCCTTCTCTTCTCTGTCGTTCTCGAGTGTGGAAGAGGATAAGGGGTAAAGGGGTAAAGAGGCAGGGTCACGGGAAAACCAAAAAACGAGAATGCAAAATGAGAATAGGAAAAGGAAGGGGAGAGCTGCTTCTCAGATTTTGCCTCTATTGTCAAATTTTGCAAATGCGTTCTGGAGAATGAGTTCTCCTTCTCAGTCGGCCAAACACCCAGAATTCAAAAACCAAAATGGGAAAATGGGAAAACATGGCTCCCAAACAGCCTCTATATCACTCTAGGGTTTGAATAATAGGGTTGGTCAACGAGAGGAAAATGATTACTAGTATTATAATAAAAAATGATTGTGACACAAACTTTGTGTCATAACCCCACTCACATGGAGTGTGGGTCTCACATGGACCCCACATGCGGGCCCCACACCCCATGTGAGTGGGGTTGTGGTTGGTAGTGGCACAAAATTTGTGTATGTATCATTATTCTATTATAATTACCTATTTGTATCGTAATTGCATCGTAAGAGTTATGAGTTTCTGTGCAAACAAGTGAGGAGGCGAGAATTTAACCAAAATAAATAAGTTAATTTATATAGAGCTTTGCATACAATTTTCTTTACTTTTTACTGCTATAAACTCAAATCCGACAACCGCCCTGAGATTATGGTGACAGTATCTTGACTTTGTGACCCATCAACGGCATGAATCGCGCTGGAGAAATTTGCTTTTATTACTTTCTGACCCATCTTCACTTTGTGACCCATCACAGCCCTATCTTCACTTTGTGACCCATCTAAGGCATGAATCGCCATGTTCACACAAGTGACAAGACTATAGTCATTAGTCAGTGGCGGACGCAGGATTGGTGCTGCGGGGGGACCACTCCATAGTAAATATATAAAAAAATTGAAAATGTACTGAAAATATATTACTAGTAGTAAGAACCTTGGGGGGTTTGCAGGGGCTAAAACCCCCCCTAGCACCCCCCCGGTCCGCCCCTGACTATAGCGATGAGTCCTTGAGATGGAAAATAATTAAGTGCCCTCGCGACATTATCCCACCCTATCTCTTCATATCGAACATTTTTAACCGTTACAAAGTGAATGAACTTCACATAAATGTATAATCTATACTGAAAGGAGAGTTCGAGAAATGCCATAGGGCTTTGAGTTATCACCCATCTTATGATAGGAGAAATTACTAATTTGCTCCTGGAGCACCAGGCCTTTTCACCACACATTTGTGTCGGTTCCGCCACTAAGTGTGTGGCTCTCACACAAATATATAGTGGAGAAGGCTCTTGGAGCAGCATGTGACGGTGCTCCCGAGTCCTGAGCACTACATTAATAATCACTCGTTATGATAGGCTTGCCCCTCTAACACGGTCTCACGCACACCCCTGCCTAGCCATTGGTTGTCATGCATGGTCAACCTATACATGAAACAAGTCTTTCATGGAAAACTAAAGAAAGACTTGTAGCACCCAACTGACCTAACGTCTTGTTTGGGCATTTGGTTTATCTTTTGCATGTTCATGATTATTTAGGGTTTGAAAAATCGAGTTGTTTTAACAAGAGGAAAATGATTACCAGTACTAGAATTGCTCAAAAAATGAAATATCAGAGAAACACTGAGTTGGTAGTTCAAGCGGTTGGAGCAGCTAAAATAAGGTTACTCCTCTTTGACCAGTCTTGATTTTTGATACTTGGGACTAGATGGTTAGGAGAGGGCATTCCAATTACTTTTGATTGGGGGCACGTGACGCACATGTCCCCATTTACCTCCGTCCTCACATGAAACATCATGTGTCGGTGTCACAAGGGCATTGAATAATCACTCCTTAAGGTAGGTTGCCCATCTCACGTTCTTACCCTTGCCTGCATGCCATTGGCTGTCATGGTCAACCATATACTGAAACAAGTCTTTCATGGAAAACTTTGTAAAAGACTTTAGAAATTGACTGGGATTGTTTTGATTGGTGATTATATCACTCTAGGGTTTGAATAATAGGGTTGGTCAACGAGAGCGAAATGATTACTAGTATTATAATTACCTATTTGTAACGTAATTGCATCGTAAGAGTTATGAGTTTCTGTGCAAACAAGTGAGGAGGCGAGAGAAAATTGTTGTTAGAGAGAAGAGAATTCTTTGATTATAGTGGACTGGTATGGCGCCTCCTGTGATATTTTCTCGCGTTGAGGATTTTCAAGTATATCTGCGTGTTCTTTCTTTTTTGTGTCTAGCTATTACGTACTGTTTCCACTTGTTGTGCAATAACTATGACTTTAGTTTCCAAAATTCATAGGGACTTTACAGATTCCAAAAACATAAAAATAAAAAAAATAAAAAAAAAAACTCCAACAACCATGCACTCATGATCAACCGAAGAATCCAAAATTTCTTTTTTTTTTTTTTTTTTGTGTGTGAAGAGGGAGATTAATTTGATTTATATATAGGAATTCAAATGCTTTAAAATCTAATCAAAATCTCAGTAACATATGCAAACATCACACAGGGTTTATTTCGTCGCCATGTACCATAAGTCCACAAACGATGGTACCACTAGTTTTATTTGGCGAGTACATTTCATCACTTTTGCGTAGACGGGTGCAAAATTATTATGCCTCTAGTAAGGGCTCTCCCCATTGTAGTTGCCCGGTGGATAGTAGTTACAAGTAACGAACCACGATCCACTGGTGCACTGAACCCTAGCACACCCAAGCCGAACCGAATTCCTCCAGACCACCTGAGTGTAGTGCCCACACACCTTCCCAGGAGCGCACGAATTCGAGTTGTAGTCGTAATCGGGCTTCTCTCCAACCCACAGGCCCACGGCCGCAGTCCCGGTCATGAAGTCGCCACTCCCTTCGGCGAGGTTCTCGCCATACTTTCCTCCTCCTCCGGAATGCATGAGCGCGCAATCGCCGGCACGTTGGTTGGCGTAGTCTTGGGCGAACGCTGCCACCTCGTCGTCCCACGTCATGGGACCCACGCCAACCTCGGATCTGGCGGAGTTGTGGGCGTCGAGGTAGTCTTGTGGGGAGTTTTGGGCATGGGAGGAATGGAGAATTGCTAAGAGAGCGAGACAAATAACAGCCAAGGAGGTGATATCACTTGAACTAGGGGTGCACATACACCGGGCTGGGTTGGGTTCGGGCCGGGCTTATACTAGATAATAACGAGACTAGTGCATTCCCAAGCCCGGCCCATTTATAATCGGGCTTCATTTAATTTGCCCAAGCCCAACCCAAATAAAATTTTAATTTCCCAAACCCGTCCAAGAAGCCCATTTATCTTACTAAAGCGTAGTATTATAAACATAAATTAATCAATCATAACGATCACAATTATAATTCACAACCGTAATAATATATTTAAAGTTCTAAGTTGTTACAAAAATATTAAAAACATACCTATAAATTAAAGTGCAATTAAAATATTCAAAAAGTTGGGACTTTCCGATATCCATCAATTTTTATACATAGTATTTAAATAAGAATATTATTTAAATCGGGCCGGGCCGGGTCGGGCTGGGCTTCAGAGAAGTTTCCCAAACCCAGCCCATTTAGTAAACGGGCTTAAAATGTCAACCCAACCCGGCCCTATGGGCCTGAATATTTATTCCAAACCCTAAAAAAATCGGGCTGGGTTGGGCGGGCTGGGCGGGCTACCGGGCCAGTGTCCACCCCTAACTTGAACCCATTTTAGTTTTTTGAATGAATAATGTATGAGATGGTCATGGGGTACTTATAAGGAACCAAATTGTGGAAAATTCTATTACGGACGTAGAACTTACGTAATACTCCCTCCGTCCCATATTGTTGGGACTCTTTCCTTTTTTATATTCAATATGAATTTTGTTTGACAGATCTTAATTAGTTTTATTAAACAAAGTTGTTGGAATGACAAAAACTATCATCGATTGTGAAATATAAACAATTTTTTGAAACGTTCAAAATGGTAAAGATGCCCAACAATATGGGACGGAGGGAGTAGAATTTTCAAGGGATTAGAACATGTGTTTGGCAAAGTGGTCTTGGAAAAGAATTCGGCTACCGAGAGGGTACAATTGACAGTCTGGATTAAAAGTGCCGTCCGGATTTAAAAAAAAAAAAAAACAAAAACAAAAAGTGCACTTCAATCCAGACCGTCGGATGCACCGAGAGGGTATCACGTCACCCATACTCTATTTGCACCCAAGTTTTTCTCGTGGTCTTGTCTTAGGACGCAGAGGTTAATTTAGTCACACCTAAGATCTCAGATTTGATTACCCTTACCTGCAAACTCTTGGGCACATTAGGGGTTATGCCCGGTCATTACTTCAAGAGCTCCGGAATTAGTCGAGGTGCACGTAAGCTGGACCGACACCCATTATCGAAAAAAATGATTAGAACATGTCATGCATGAAATTTGAAGTGCCGTCACCTTTGGGTACGTCAGAAAATTACTGTAGGATATCCCAATTTACTCCATGCATATATGCATGTGTACTTTTCCCTTCAAACAAGATAGAATGTTAAGTTGTTAACCAAACTTCAGCATTGCACTTCTGTGAAGAAAATTGAACTCTTCTCGAATAATAGATAGAGTTAGAGCATCTCTTACCAAGCTCTAAAATTCTATTTTAGAGGTCGGATGTGGCATATTGAGGGGAGATTTTGAATTGAACTCCTATTTTCTTTAATTTTTTGTACTTTTTGGAGGGATCCATAATCTTGTATAACGGTATTGCAAAATCTCCCTTTGATATATCACATCTGGCCTCTAAAATAGAGTTTTAGAACTTGGTAGGAGATGCTCATACGTAATGTCTGAAAACTTCTAACCTGAACTATAGGTTGACGGAGTTTGAGCGAACCCATGGATTCACAAAATGTATTATTATTATTTTTTTTTTTTGTATTTTTTACATATAACGTGATTTTTCATTTTACGAAATTTGATTTTCCTTTTATATTGTCGGCACTGAATTATTCATTCATAGCCAAATTAAAAAAAAAAAAAAACAATTGCATTTTGAGTAAGAAGATAATAATATATAGCACAACAAAATAAATAAATGAAGCCCAAATAATATTTAACCAAAATAAATAAGTTAATTTATATAGAGCTTTGCATACAATTTTCTTTACTTTTTACTGCTAAACTCAAATCCTACAACCGCCCTGAGATTATGGTGACAGTATCTTCACTTTGTGACCCATCAACGGCATGAATCGCGTTGGAGAAATTTGCTTTTATTACTTTCTGACCCATCTTCACTTTGTGACCCATCAAAGCCCTATCTTCACTTTGTGACCCATCAAAGGCATGAATCGCCATGTTCACACAAGTGATAAGACTATAGTCAGTGGCGGACGCAGGATTGGTGCTGCGGAGGGACCACTCCATAGTAAATATACAGAAAAAATTAAAAATGTACTGAAAATATACTACTAGTAGTAAGAACCTTGGGGGGTTTGCAAGGGCTAAACCACCCCCCCCCCCCCCCCCCCAGCACCCCCCCGGTCCGCCCCTGACTATAGTGATGAGTCCTTGAGATGGAAAATAATTAAGTGCCCTCACGACATTATCCCACCCTATCTCTTCATATCGAACATTTTTAACCGTTACAAAGTGAATGAACTTCACATAAATGTATAATCTATACTGAAAGGAGAGTTCGAGAAATGCCATAGGGCTTTGAGTTATCACCCATCTTATGATAGGAGAAATTACTAATTTGCTTCTAGAGCACCAGGCCCTTTTCACCACACATTTGTGTCGGTTCCGCCACTAAGTGTGTGGCTCTCACACAAATATATAGTGGAGAAGGCTCTTGGAGCAGCACGTGACGGTGCTCCCGAGTCCTGAGCACTAAATAATCACTCGTTATGATAGGCTTGCCCCTCTAACACGGTCTCACGCACACCCTTGCCTAGCCATTGGTTGTCATGCATGGTCAACGTACATGAAACAAGTCTTTCATGGAAAACTAAAGAAAGACTTGTAGCACCCAACTGACCTAACGTCTTGTTTGGGCATTTGGTTTATCTTTTGCATATTCATGATTATTTAGGGTTTGAAAAATCGAGTTGTTTTAACAAGAGGAAAATGATTACCAGTACTAGAATTGCTCAAAAAATGAAATATCAGAGAAACACTGAGTTGGTAGTTCAAGCGGTTGGAGCAGCTAAAATAAGGTTACTCCTCTTTCACCTGTCTTGATTTTCGATACTTGGGACTAGATGGTTAGGAGAGGGCATTCTAATTTAACTTGTATTTTGATAGGGGGCCTGATGATGACAGAGCTCTTGACATGGTGACGGATCACTATTCCCTCCCCGATTGGATCAGATATGGCTAATGTACAAGCATTCTAGGTCAAGTGAGTTCCCAGGTTGATTGGAGAGCCACTACGCTGGTCCAATTTAGCCTATCATTTTTAGTTGGAAAAAAGAATCATCTAAACCATAAGCACATATGATTATTTAATAAACGTTACCACATCTGATTATTTAACCAAATAGAAATGAAAGATAAAGAGCTAAATTTTTGTTTATTCTCGTACTTAATTAGTTGGAAAAATCAAAACATGAATGGAATTTTTTACTGTAGAATAATTAGGCGTCTAAGAAAACGTCATGGATATCTCCTTTGGATGACAAAAGGAAAAGAATGTTTAGTGTGAATTAATGGTTTTTAACACATTTTGGATAACGTGTTAAGTATGTCACTGGCATGCCAAATTGCTCACCAATTGGTCTTGGTACCACCATGCTTTGGTGTCCCGATACCTTTATCCACAACATATTCTTGTGAAAACCAGTACAATATAGGTAGATGAGAGTGTTGGAACACCACGACAATGAAATAATTACTCTCGAGTCTAGATTTCCTGCTATTGCTAATTGCTAAATTTTATTTTTTCGATGGGCAAAAAAGCTTTCATTAACTTTTGAAAAGGAAAAACAAAGATAAAAAGGACAAGTCGACACAAAGATCAACCCAAAAGAAAAGACCGAAGACCAAAACCCAAAAGAAAAGACCGAAAATCAAAAGAAGCAAATTCATAGAAAGAGACTTCGGGGGGGAAAAGATACAAAAGGTGCATGCTCCACCAACTTTTCACAATTTCTCTGGGAGACGGCCGGGGCCTCGTCAACTTTTCACAATTTTCTCTAGTCATCGGGAAAATGCATCATTGCATTTGCTTCCATTTTTCTACAGCATCCCTAGTAGAACAGTGTGAATCTTTATATATATATATTTTTATAATCAGATGTTCCAGCTAGCTTACACGCATTTCAACTAATTTCGGAGGTCTGGAGTTAACGATCGAGCATAACCCCCAGTAGCCCCAAGAGTTTATTGACAAAGATATCTTAAGTGGGAGCAAACCCCTAAGTCCCAAGGTAAAACCACTTCGCTAACCACCTTAGAGTTAGGATTTTTCAGAATCATTTCAGATATATATATATATATAATTTATGTTCTTTTTTTTTTTTACTGTCCCATCAGGAACTAGTGATCATACTCGGGCTTTGCAAGAGAGCATAGTTCACGTGGCGTCACTTGAACCTTAAATATCTGAACCATCCAAATCACTTGAGAATAATGTTTAGTGGTAGATGCACAAATTTCCCTACAAATGGGACACATAGTGTGGGGGGCTTTTCACTGGAATGACCTCCTTGGACGCCCGGAACAGTACCGTGGGGGTGGAGCTAGAGATGACCGCTCTGGACCAGCTGGAAGCTCGTCGGAGAAAGTGGCTGGTGCTTCTAGAGAACGCCGGAGAGGAACCTGCACAAGGGAACAACCACGTTAGCGCCTAACCCGGACGGTGGTGGTCCGGGGAGGCACTCCGATGGCTAAGTAAGCAACGGGAGGAGTTGTATATCGGGGATCTAGAGAGGGAAAGTGCAACTGAAAGCCAAATGTAGAGAGAGAGAGAGAGAGAGAGAGATTTTTGGGTGTTTTCTCTGTGTCCGTCATGGAGGTATGGGGAGGCGTATTTATAGGAGAGGGAGCGCGTGCCCCGCACGCCCCTCGGGGGGACCTCACGCGCCCCGTCACCATCGCTGCACTTGAGTGCATGGATATTTGTCTGTCAGACAAGTGGCAGTTCGGCCACTGTTCCTTCCCAAAGTAGTATCCTTCTACTGATAGTCCTCGCCGGCCTAGTCCTTCTGGCAGGCGTAGCCTGTGGAGTTGGTGACCTGCCACCTTTGCAGAGCGAGTGGGGTAGTTGAGATCATTAATGAGCCACCCAGGCTGTCAGAGGTGTCTCAACCGAGCACTCATGACACCCGGCGAGGCCATCCCCGGCACCGAGGTCAATCGACTCGGTCCGGGGAGCGCTCGGGGGCCATCCCTGAGCGCTCCTGAGGCTCCCCTTCGCCACGCTGTTACTGTGCAGCCGAGCCCCGGGACCCAGGGCGTACCGAGCCCCTGGCTTACCGAGCACACTTCCCGGACGTAGGTATTGCCGAAGCCCCGCGGACCGTGGTCCCTCCTGAGTGAGGTGGCCCTTCTGGACCTCAGTCCATCCGGCCGCTACACATAGTTATGCATAACCTTGGAAAATTTCATCCGTCAACTACTATTATATACTTGTAAAAAAAAAAAAGCTACAATTATACACCATTGGATTTCAATATCCACCATTGGGAAAGGATTTATATATATATATATATATATAGGATCCCGTTCTACTAAGGACTCCCTCAAACTCGTAATTTGCGGACCTCATGGATCGGGGTCGAATCTTGACGATCCGAACCGCTCAATGTGTTTAAAACGTGATTTTAAGGGTCAACGCAAGGATTCGTCCAAAAAAAATACTTGGAAGGGCTTCATTCGAGCATTTTTCGATAAATTATATATGTACGGTTATTATGAAAAACCGCTTGGATGAAGCCCTTTCGGGTATTTTTTTTTTTGTGATTCCTCGGCGTTAGCCATGGAAAACATGTTTTAAACACATTGAGCGGTTCGGATCGTCGAAATTTGGTCCGAAAAATAAAAAAAGGGGTGGTCCTCACAGAGGAGATCTTTGAGGGAGTCCTCAATAGAACATCTTCCTGTATATATATATATATATATATATATGTGCGCTTCATAAAGTCGTTAACCATATCCACTCATATTTAAGTATTCAATGCTAACTTTTGCCATTAAGATACATTAAAAGTCCTAATTTGTTTGCAAAAAAATATTATAGCATTAAGGCTCCGTTTGTTTCGCCATAAAATATTTTACAATGTAAAACATTTCCATTGTAAAATAACTTTGCTAAAAATTTTTTTTTTTTTTTTACTTTTGTTTTTTGGTGTTTGGTTCACACTTGGAAAATATTTTCTAGAACAAGTTCCACCGTTTGATTCAAACGAACATTTTCAGTAAACATGTCATGAAACCTTGCAATAAATAAAGTGCAAAAAAAAAAAAAAAGAAAGAGCATATACTCATATGTATATGTAGTTGTGTGTTTAGAGAGAGAGAGTAAGAAAGTTTGATTATTTTGGGCTTTTGTCTGATATGAATTTCGGGGAGGGAGAGTCATGGTCGAGAGAGAGACATTGGAGAGGTTATATAGGAATTTACCATATGCTTATAAGAACAAAACGACCATATGATTATCGTTTATTTATTTCATCTCCTCATATATATGGTAACCAGTAGGACCATCAGTTTTGTTTTTCCGTACATTTTGTCACTTATTCATTTATACACGCGACAAAATTATTATGCCTCTAGTAGGGTTTCTGCCCAACGTAGTTGCCCGGTGGATCATAGTTACAAGTAATGAACCACGATCCACTGTTGCACCGAACCCTAGCGCACCCAAGCCGAACCGAATTCCTCCAGACCACCTGAGTGTAGTGCCCACACTGCCCACGAAGGCACTGTTGATAATTGAGGTGTGGCTCCCATCCACTTCACTAATTGAGGGAGAGTGGAGGAAGTGTTCTCAGCACTTGGAGACACTAATGGAGCACTAGTTATCACAATGGGTATTGACCTCATTCATGAGGTGTTATCCACGGATGGTTTGGCTATAAATCAAGGGTTTCTCTAAGCTTGTAAGGTACCAGGAAATAGAGAAAGAATCAGAGGGTGGTGAGGTGTGAGAGAATCAGTGAGTTGAGTGTGAGCAACCGGTTTTGGGTGTGCTCCTCCTCCGGGAGAGTTGTTTTGTAAGATTGTATTTGGTCTAATATAATCTGAAATTTTTCTCTTAATTTCGTGCGTAGTCTGTGCGTGTGTTTGGCTTGGGTTCTTGCTCGGAGCATAACAAGTGGTATCAGAGCACCAGGGAGCCTTAGTACACGACTTACACGTACGAACCTCCATTTTCGTTGCTCTGTTCGTGTTTGGTCAAAACCGAAAGTGCTTTAAAATCGATTTTGAGCATGGTAAAGTGTTCGGCGTGACCAGACGAGTCTATTGGTGGAAGCCCGAAGTCCATACGACGCCGGAGTAAGCCGCACGCGCGGCTAGAGTGGCAGCGCGTGGTGACGGATCGTGGGGCGTGGATCTGACGCGCCTCACGCGCTGACCGGAGGTTGAAGGCGCGTGGTGCAGCGCGCGCGTGGCGTTCACGCGTGGGCAGCGGTTCAACCGGTGCGGTCCGGTTCGGTCCAGGCGGTTTGGTTCAGCCGGTCCGGTCCAGTCCGGTCGGTTCGGTTCAGGGAGGCAGGAAGGTTTTCGGACCGGTTCAGCCCGGTTCAGGTGGTTTTTTCGGCCGGTTCAGGCCGGTTCCAGACTAATCTCGGCATTTCGGATTCAATCGCGCAATCTGTTTTCAGTTTTCTGGCTCGGAAGTTGCTGTTGTGCAAGAATAATAGTCCCAGGAGGCTATATTTCTGAGTTTCGGGTCAAGAGGGAGCACCAAGGTTCATCCTAACCTTGATTTCTTGCTTGGAGGCCTTTCAAGCAAGATGTCGGACGTCAGTATGAATAGTATGATCCTATTAACGGCAACCAACTACGCAATTTGGAAGCCAAGGATGGAGGATATGCTATTCTGCAAGGATTTGTACGACCCCTTGGAGCTTTTGGGTGTCAAACCGACGGATATGAAGGCGGAGGATTGGAAAAAGCTCAATAGGAAGACGATTGGGATGATCCGACAATGTGTTGGACATGAAGTGTTTCACCACATAGCCCAGGAGACGTGCGCCTACACTCTATGGACGAAGATGGATGCGATGTACCAGTCAAAGTCATCGCGGAATAAGGCGTTGCTGATGAGGAGGGTAGTGAATCTGAAGCTGAAAAGTGGGGATTCTATCGCCGCACACACGAGCGAGTTTCACAACTTGGTGAATCAGTTGGCCAGTGTTGACTTGAAGTTCGACGATGAGACACAAGCCCTTCTTGTGCTAAGCTCTTTGCCGGATGATTGGGAGACATTGGTTGTTTCTCTGAGCAATTCAGCGCCAAATGGGAAGTTGACCATGAGCATGGTCAAGGATGCGCTGTTCAACGAGGAGGCAAGGAGGAAGGAGATGGGCACATCTAGCTATGGAGGCATACAGGCTCTCGTAAGTGATGGGAGAGGCAAAAGTCATGGGAAGGCTAGTGGGAGTTCCAACAGGAAGAGATCTACGTCAAAAAGTCGCACGATTACGTGCTATTTCTGCAAGCAGGAGGGGCATATGAAGCGAGATTGTCCCCAATACAAGGCAAGCAAAGGAAAGGACCACGTTTCAGAGGCAGCAAGTGTTTCAGATCCTGATGATTTGGAGCAGGCATTATTGGTTACTACACCAGGCACGGAGTTTGGGAGATCAGACTGGGTGTTAGACTCAGGGTGTTCAGCCCACATGTGCGCAGACAGGAAGAGCTTTGCGAATTACGAGGCATACAACGGAGGGGTTGTCAAGATGGCCAACAACACAGCTAGCAAGATCGTTGGCAAAGGGACAGTCCGGTTTTGTATGTCAGACGGAACGAGGGTGAAGCTCACAGATGTCCGACATGTTCCGGGGTTGAAAAAGAACGTTATTTCTCTCGGAGTGCTGGATTCAAAGGGCTGTAGTTTCTCAGCAAATGCTGGGGTCTTGAAAGTCTCCAAAGGAGAAGGTGGAGCGCTGCAAGGAAGGAAAGTTGGTCAACTGTACAAGTTGGAAGGGAATGTTTGGACAGGTGGAGCTGCTGTCAAACATGGTTCCAGTGATACAGGAAAGGAACAGGGTAAACAAGGAGTAAAGAGATCGCAAGGACGCACAAGGAACAGGCGCAAGAGAAGTCGCAGGGCCCAAGTCGATTCTCCAGCGCAGACAGACGGTACCACGGATGTGCGGGGACTCCGGGATGTTTACAAGGAAGCTCAGAACGATGAGGGAAGGTCGTGTCTGAAAAGTTGTACAACGCAGGCGATCACAACGACGACCAAGAGAGTCTCATTTGTTCCAGGGATAACTAGTGACGGGTACACCTCCGGCCAGATGCATGCAAGTTCCGGGGAGGTGGGATCACGGTCAGCAAAGTGATGACTTTGCAAGGCATCCCGGGTGGGGATGCGGACGCGGACGTCTAGTGGTGAAGGGCGTGGGACACCAAGGGCACTCCGGGTAAGGTGGAGTGTGGTTGATGGTTCTCTAAGGTTTTACCACAGCAGTGATTCATGGATTGTCGCCAAGGTGGAGATTGTTGATAATTGAGGTGTGGCTCCCATCCACTTCACTAATTGAGGGAGAGTGGAGGAAGTGTTCTCAGCACTTGGAGACACTAATGGAGCACTAGTTATCACAATGGGTATTGACCTCATTCATGAGGTGTTATCCACGGATGGTTTGGCTATAAATCAAGGGTTTCTCTAAGCTTGTAAGGTACCAGGAAATAGAGAAAGAATCAGAGGGTGGTGAGGTGTGAGAGAATCAGTGAGTTGAGTGTGAGCAACCGGTTTTGGGTGTGCTCCTCCTCCGGGAGAGTTGTTTTGTAAGATTGTATTTGGTCTAATATAATCTGAAATTTTTCTCTTAATTTCGTGCGTAGTCTGTGCGTGTGTTTGGCTTGGGTTCTTGCTCGGAGCATAACAGGCACAAATTCGAGTTATAATTGTAATTGGCCTTCTCTTTAACCCACAGGGCCACCGCAGCAGCCCCAGTGAAGTCTCCACTTCCAACAGCGATGTTCTCACCGTACTTTCCTCCACCTCCGGAGTGCTTGAGAGCGCAATCGCCGGCACGTTGCTTGGCGTAGTTTTGGGCAAATGCTGCCACGTTGGCGTCCCATGTCATGGGCCCCACCCCCACGGCCGATCGAGCGGCGTTGTGGCCGTTGAGGTAATCTTGTGGGGAGTTTTGGGCTTGGGAGGAATGGAGAATTGCTAAGAGAGTGAGGCAAAGAAGAGCCAGGGAGGTGATATAACTTGACCCCATTTTAAGTTTTGTGAATGAAGAACGTAGGAGATGATCGTGGGGTACTTATTGGGAAAAAAACTGAAGAAAATTCTGTGGGAATCATATTGTAGTCAAATAGGTGGGTATGGGTAAGTTTATGTTATGTTTGGTAATTCTGTGGGGATCATATTGTAGTAAAATATGTTCTGGTTGGTAATTCTGTGGGGATCATATTGTAGTTAAATTGGTGGGTATGGGTAATGCAGAATTTTCAAATAGAAGTAAGGTAGTATAACATGCCATCATTTTCATGACTGATGCATGAAATTTGAAGGGCCGTCAACTTTGGTAAGCTAAAAAATGGGCTTAATTGTACGGATGGTCCGAAAAATATTAGTGAAGTGTCACTTTGGTCTCCAAATTGTAAACGTGTCTATTGAGTCCCCAATGTTAACAATTCGTGTTTAAATGGTCCCCATAGCTAACTCCGTCCAATTTGACTGTTAAATGCAAGGATATTTTCCGAATTTCATCTCAAACCCCACCACTTCATCTTCAACATCTAAACCCTAACAATCAAGCCATCCGACAAAAATGGGGACAAAAAAAAAAAATAGAAAAAATATACATGCAACCCAAAAAAAAAAAGTGATTCGGTTTCTTTTCTTTTCTTTTTTCATTCTGCGTCTTAAACTCAGTTACTACTCAATAGTCTCTAAAAATCTCCAAACAAGCAAATTGCTCCGGAGAGAATCTTAACCCCCTTTTCCTTTCTTTTTTTTTTCCTTTCCCAGTAAGAATTGAAATTGCAAATCCGCATCATATCAAATGTGATTCCTTTAACGCAATTACGTGATATTCAAACTCCACTTAATCGTCTAGCTCGAACCGCATCGAAATCGTCCAGATCAACGACTCCAACTGTGAGATCTGGCCAGACCAGATTTCAACGATGATAGCCACAACAGCAATGGAGCCAGCAGGGGATGAAGAGTTTGTTAAAAAATAATTGGAACAGTGAATTTTGAGGGCTTTGGACGGTATTTGATTGGAACGAGGTGGAGCCGGAGCAGATTGGGATGTCAAGTATCGATACGACATGTACGATTTGGGATATTAAGGGAGAGACAGCGGATATGCAGCTGATTGAGACATTGGATTGTGGATTTATAGGGAAGGGAGGAGGAGGTTGGGTTCTGGGTTGTGGGATTTATAAGGAAGGGAGGAGGAGGAGGTTGGTATCAGATTTGAGCCTTGTTTCCTGAAATTGGGATGGGGATGAGTATTGTTAGTGTTTAGAGGTTGAAGATGAAGTGGTGGGGTTTGAGATGAAATTCCGAAAATATCCTTGCATTTAACGGTCAATTTGGACGGAGTTAGCTCTGGGGACCATTTAAACGCAAATTGTTAACATTGGGGACTCAATAGACACAATTTATATTTTGGGGACCAAATTGACACTGTTAGTTTTGTTAGCATTTTCCGGGTTATGTCAAGCCTTTCGGAGTCTGTAATTTTGTTATTGGGGGTTTGGGAGTTAGAGTGCTTAGAGTTGAGTCTAGATGCTCCATTCGAGAATCTCAAACATCATGATCAAGCCAAAGTCAAGACAAGTGTTTCGAAGCTCAATCCAATGAGGGTTGTGGCTTTAACTGTTGAGATTGTGCCAAGTGTCTAAATCCTGACAGTGCGTCTGCGCGCATCTACACGGATCTGACAGACTCTTTAAGTGGCCACATGTCATGTTTTGAGTGGCTGTCTTGGGGAGCACGAAAATGGGCACTATAAAAGTCATTTTTCTTTCATTTTCACATAACTCACTTGAGAGAAAATCAGCCCTTTTTAGAGAGAGAAAGTCTCATCTCTTCTCCATCTCTTCTCTCTTTAATTTGTGAACTTGATGTTCTTGATTATTTGAGTTTGTTCTTCTTATCTTTCTTCAATCTAGAGTCTTCCTCTTCATGGATCTACTCTAGGTTGATTTTAGTTTTCAAAAAACTTTCATAAAAATCAAATCTTTTTCATACATCATGTTGTGGTGCCTTGTTTCTACGTGAGCCGGTTGGACCAGTGCCGAGTTGACTCGGAGATCAAGACGGGTGTGCTTGTGGAGTCCATGGAATCAAAGAGGAGTACGGGGTACTACATCAAGAATTGGAGCTAGGTGTCACAAGGGGCTTGTTGGGTAATTCCTAGTCTTGTTAATTCTTGTAAACCTTTTGATTTATGGAATGCATGAGTAGGACTAGGCCGTGGTTTTATGCTTAGGGTGTTTAGACCCTAAGTAGTTTCCACGTATATCATGTGTTTTATCTCATTAGTTTAATTACTCTATATTGAACTTGTTGAGTTGTTTGATTTGCCGTGGTGAATGATTAAATTGTTTGAAATCGAAGTAGTTTATTTTTAAAAGTGGTCGTCCTATTCACCGCCCCTCTAGGACTTATAGTGCTTTGCATAATTTCAGACACTTCGCTAATACTTTGGGGACCATCCGTACAATTAAGCCCTAGAAAATTACTACATTAGCATATCCTAGTTTGATACATATGCTTTTGTTTTTCCTTTGTGGTGGAAACCAAGGGTTTTCCGCCACCATCATTGTGGGTCCTATCGTGCGTTTGTTGTTGATTTGAACAGTTCATCTTGTAAAACCTGCAAAATAGTATATCTTTGCAAAAAATGAACTTGATACGACATCGCCAGGTATATCAAAATTGGAATTTTGGTTTATTAACATGGATAGTCATAGACAATTTAACTTTAAAATTGTTAACATAATCAAAGTGTCCATTTTATAAACTAAAATTATATTTTTGATATATCTATCGATGTAATTTTTCGCATGGATATACCACTCCGAAGGTGCTATAAGATGAATGGTTATTTACTGCATGTTGCAATGCTCCTAGGAGTGCAAACAAACCGAGCCGAGCCGAGCTTTGTAGAGTTCAAGCATGGCTCGTTAAGTGAACGAGCCTAAAAATAGAGCTCGAGCTCGGCTCAGTCACAACCCGAGCCAGGATAATTTACATAACGAGTCTCTTTAAACGGGCCGAGCCTATACAATCAAGCTGAGTTTTTATGAGCCGAGCTGAGCTTTTGCAAGCTTGTTAACTAAACGAGCCTGAAAATCTATCTCGGCTCGATTATTTATTGAGCCGAGCCAAGCATCAACGATCGAGCCAAGCCATGAGCTGTTCGCGAGTAGCTCAGTTTGTTTGCACCCCTAATTTAATTATTCCAACTCTTATCTTTGCCTGCCATTGGTTGTCATGGTCAACCATATACTGAAACGAGTCTTCCATGGAAAACTAAAGAAAGACTTGAAGCAGCCAATTGACCTACGGTCCAGTTGGGCTTTCTGGTTTATCTTAGAAAATTCATGATTTAGAAATTTATGTCTTATCTCTTTGGTTAACAAGATTCAAAAGGTTTATCGATCCCGGAGGTGTGAACAATCAGGCTGGTTTAACTAGAGGAAAATGATTACTACTATAAGAATCGCTCAAGGAATGAATTAGAAAAACAGAGATTATTCGAAATACACGAAAGTTGACCGGACATCTGGTTATAAAAAAAAAGATTTACAGAGACCATAGGTTGAGATTTGAGACCGAAAAACTCCAACACGCATGCATGCATGGACCTAAGAATCCGAAACTTCTGATACAATATTTTAGCATTATCAATGAATCAAGCATGCATGATATATTGATATTCAATGAATCAACCATATCCACTCACATTTGAAGTGCCGTCAACTTTGGTAAGCTAGAAAATGACTACATTAGCATATCCTAGTTTGATACATATGCTTTTGTTTTTCCTTTCCAGTGGAAACCACGGGTTTTCCGCCACCATCGTTGTAGGTCTTACTGTGCGTTTGTTGTTGATTTGAACAGTTAATCTTGTAAAACCTGCAAAATAGTACATTTTTGCAAAAAATGAACTTGATACAACATCGACAGGTATATCAAAATGGGAATTTTGGTTTATAACATGGATATTCATTGACAGTTTAACTTTAAGATCTGTTAACAGAATCAAAGTGTCCATTTTATAAACTAAAATTTTGTTTTTAATATATCTATCAATGTCGAATCAAAATGATTTTTTGTAATTAAATATACTACTCTGAAGGTCCTATAAGAGGAATCATTATTTACTGCGTGTCACATTGCTCCAACTCTAGCCCTTGCCTGCCATTGGTTGTCATGGTCAACCATATACTGAAATGAGTCTTCCATGGAAAATTAAAGAAAGACTTGAAGCACCCAATTGACCTACGGTCCTGTTGGGCTTTCCGGTTTATCTTAGAAAATTCATGATTTAGCAATTTATGTCTTATCTCTTTGGTTAACAAGATTCAAAAGGTTTATCGACTGTGAACAATCAGGCTGGTTAAACTAGAGGAAAATGATTACTACTATTAGAATTGCTCCGGAAATGAATATTACAAAGATTAATCGAAGTGTGCAAAAGCTGGCCAGTCACCTGGTAATAAAAAATAAAAAATAAAATGAATCCGAGAACCATAGGTTGAGATTTGAGACTGAAAAACTCCAACACGCATGCATGCATGGACCTAAGAATCCAAAACTTCTGATAAAATATTTTAGCATTATCAAGGAATCAAGCATGCATGATATTCAGTGGGATACTATGGCGGGCGCTGGGCGTAAGACTTGAATGGTCCTTCAGCAACACATCTCCAGGAGAGGAGCCTAGGTTCGACATCAATGTAGTGAGTTCCATCGGCCATCAGATCGGCAACAACCGGTCCGAATCATCTTACGTTTAAAAAAAAAAACATTTTTACATTTAATTTAACCCCAATTTATTTGAATCATCGTCGCCGATCAGACAATTAAAGGAGCTCACTGCACGCCCCCAACCCAAAATTCGTAGGGCCTTATGGATTGAACGTGGAGATTCCCATTATAAAAAAAAACTCCAACAACCATGCACTCTGAACCTACGAATCCAAAACTTGTGATATAAGTATAGCATATCTGTATCAAGCATGCATGATGTTCAATCAAATTAAATCATACCACCGAAGTGGTAGTTCAAGTGGTTGGAGCAGATACCATAAGGTTGCTTCTTTTCTACCAGTCTTGAGTTTCAATACTTGGGACCAGATGGTTGGAAGATGACACTCTAATTTAATAATTTGCATTTCGGTAGGGGCCGGCTGACAGAGCTTGTGACGTGGTGACAAATCAACATTTCCTTCCTGGCCAGTTTAACTACGGCTTAAGTTAATAAGTTTGAATATTTTAACTTGGGTGGGTTCCCCAGTCAATTAAGAGGCCACTGCGCTGGTTTAATCTAGCTCACCCATTTTCCTCACAAAAGATAAAGAGTTACCGTGGAAAGTCTAGTCTTCTAAGAAAATGTTCCTTTGGATGATAAAGGGGAAGACTCTTTAGTTTGAATTGGACATCACGTTGCAGTATATTAAGACCATAAATTAATAATCGGTCCAAATTCCCAGTTGTTGCTGTAAAAAAAAAAAAATTCTTTTTGGGAGGGTGGGGGAGATAAAAGGTTCTCTCACCAACTTTTCACAATTTTTTCGGCCGGGGGGGGGGGGGGGGGGGGGGGGGGGGGGTCCTCGTCAACATTTCACAATTTTCTCGTCAACATTTCACAATTTTCTGTAGTCATTTCACAATTTTCTGTAGTCATCGAGAAACGCATCATTGTACTATTTGCCTCTATTTTCCTTCAGTTAGCATTCCTGGTAGAACAGTCTCAGTGTGAAGCCGATCAAAAAAAAAAAAAAAAGTCTCAGTGTGAATCATTCCGGTTCTATCATTTACATTCTTTTTTTCCGGCAACACGGAGTATCCGAGGGAGTTTATGTTGGGAAAATGTGTTCGGATATTTGGCAATGGAAGCATTCCACAAAACAATTCTCATTGATAATTAAACTTGAAATTACAATTACAAGAACGGAATACAAAATTAATTACAAACCGAGCCGAGTCCTGTGTGATACCACAGTCTCCTTAAAGAAGATTCGCCGTCTACCTTAGGGTGTTGTAGACTCTGCCGGCGTCTTCCTCCCAGGATAAAATGGCTAAACCACGAACCGACGAAACACCACCATCGACCGCCTTGGCGAACTTACTTGCGTCTGCCTCTCTCTTTCTCAAAGAGATGTATTTTTGGAAGTGAGTTATCGAATACGAAGGACTTGTCTAAGCAAGAAGAAGATGGGCCTATTTATAGGCAACCAAAGCGAACATTCATACTCTATTGATTCAGAGGATATTCTGAGAAGGAATAACATTATCATTCAAGGTTTTGAAGAGGAAATGCAATCCCAAACAGCAATGGGTGTGAGGTTGGGGATTGAATTCTCTAAGGAAGACACAATAATGATGGCAAAGATGATTGAAGAGGATGTAAATCGATATGCTCTCCTGAGTAGGAGCAAACCCAAATGTTAATTGGTTAGCTTTTTCCAAGGAGGATCTTAGTGTTGTTTTCTTGTTGCTGTATTGGTGTGTTCAACTACGTAGTTTGATCATCAAGTTGATATACTCCTATCCTGGATTTCAAAGAGGTATTTACAGCTCGTGAGCTTTTTGAAGTGAAGGGAGTCCTATTGATCCTTCGTATCCTTCAAGTCCAAGATGCTGTTTGGTTCAAGTCTCTGGCAGATACATATGTTTCAAGAATGATTGCATGTGGAGTTGGTTAATAATCTATCTAATGGCTGTTTTTGGTGGTTATCAAGGCTTTTAAGTATTGGAGTTCTGCTGAAAATGAGTGTTGTTGAGGTTGCTGAAAGATCTTGAGGAATGCCAAGGCTAAGATCTTGAGGAATGGCTATGTTTGGTGGTTATCAAGGCTTTCAATCTGGAGTTTGGTCTATGCATATGCTGTCCATATGGGAGTTTTTGCTTCATTCACTTTCCTGGACTAGAGTCCTTTTGGACGTTTTTCTTTTTTTCCCTTATTTTTGGCTTTACATTTAGTCTCTTGCTAGATGTGTAGCTTTGCCTTATCCTTGCTCTTTTGCTTGGATTTGGCTTTTTTCCTCGATGTACCCTTTGTCGAGTTTAAATAAAATCTTGTTGCCGATCAAAAAAAAAATGGCCAAGTCTATGGCAAGTCCACCCAAGTCAAGTCCACCCAAGTCCCTTGGCTTGCAAGGAAAGTCCCTCGCCTTGGCTCGCAAGGAAAGTCCCTCACCTTGGCTTGCAAGGAAAGTATGTGGAATTGACTTCGCCAAATTAATGAAGACAATGAATCTCACCACGAGGGGGAATGTACTCCAGGACTTAGTGTACACGTAATGAAACACATCGGTTGCCTCGAGAGACCCTCCGCGTGCCCATTTTAATTCATACCGAAATTATAAAATTTCCAACAGTTTACACGCACCTCGATTGATTTTTGTAGAATCCATTTAGAGTCAAGATAAAGTCATGTATGAACGAATCCTACAAATATTAATACTCCCTTCGTCCCTAAATTTTGGTCTCTCGTTTTATTCTAACCGGATAAAAAACTAGTTATAACTTTAAATCGGTAATGAATTTTGTATTCAATGTAGATCTGTTTGATAGATCTCAATTAATTTTATAAGACAATGTTTTCGAAGCCACGTAGAACAATGTAAATTACGAGATATAATCAATTGAAAAGTGGCATGAACTCCCAAGAGAAGCAAATAAATTGGGACAGAGGGAGTATCACCGAATAAGTTTTGAACCAGTTTTATGCCATTTCATATAAAGCGTTCCAGCCAGATTAACGGGACCTGGGGTACTGGATATCACCCTGGAGATAACGGGACCGTTCATCTCCACAATAACGGTCTGGATTTAAAAGAAACTATTTTATGGAAGAGTTGCTTTAATCCGGAACGTTCAAAACACTTTTGGACATTCCAGATGTGATCTCCAACACACCAAATTCAGATTAACGACGATGCAAAACTGGTGGAGTACAGGGCAACCAACTGTACCATCCTCCTTAGGGCATAACCTTAAGGACTCTAGAGTTGCGGCAAACCCCATGAGAGTCCAATTACTCATAGGTTTCTGCCGCCCCACCCAGGTCCGGGCTTCGCATGAGCGAGGGCAAAGTTTAAGTGGGTGTTGACCCGCTCGAAAGTTAAATATCTGGACCACCCAAATCACTTGGATGTAAGGTCAACGGTGGACCTAGGAACTTTCCTTTGGAGCACATAATTATTCATAACTTTCAAAATTTCACCTCAAGTAAAATCATACATCAAGTGAAACCTTTGTAGGCTCTGGATTTGCATCAAACGACATGTTCCTATTTGGTCAGATTGATATGCAAATTAAGCTAGTACCGGGTGACCCTGCAGGCACCGTCCTGGCCTTTTACGTCCGAAATCCATTTTCTTACATTTTGTTATTTGACCATTAACTACTCTTAAAATCACATGTCAAACTAAGGTTCTGTTTGGTTTCAAAAAAAAAAAAAAAATGCAGCTGACATCCGATCAGCCAAATCGCGATGAACTAGACTTTGAATTCTTGGGGAATGTGAATGGGCAGCCATATATACTCCAAACAAATGTTTTTGCTGATGGGCATGATGACACAGAAGAGAGAATATCCCTGTGGTTTGATCCCACAGCAGAGTTTCACACCTATTTCATACTCTGGAACCTTAACCAAATTGTGTAAGTATTTGAGTCATACACATTGATATCCATCATGTCGATTTTCGCCCAAATTCGATTCATCCAAGTAGTAGTGGCTAACGGATATTTCCAAAGGTCAAAAAGATATACAAGTATCTGAGAAAAACATGAAAGAAGAATAACATGGAAATGGTATATATGGAAGGATCCTTGGGCCGTCACTAAAACCATTCCTTGACCGGTAAGAGTCAAAGAATGCTCTTAGTGACAGCTAGTGGGCTGATTTTAGATTTTTTCGTATTTGTAATGATAGTTTGATACAAACATATTTTTATTCGATACTATCGCTCAGAAGTATGTAATATTTTTGTTGGGGATGTCTGTCCATAATATTCCCAACAGTTTCGTATTCCATTCATCTCGAATCAAACACCACAAATTGTGTTTAGTACTGCTAAAAATACCACTGTCGCATCATTCTGGATGGGTTTTCTGTTTATGGCACAGTAAATATTTCACATTCAAGCTAAAAAACAGCACCACCCAAATCATCATTTCTTGAGAATTATGTTCAAATAACCGTTTGTAAACCAACTAATTGAAGAGGGAACAAAATGTCACATAGAAACATCTTTGAATACTATTATTCTGTGCAATTCCTATCTCTTTCTGTAGGATAGGTTCTTTGTTTACCAAATCAAATTAACTTGGAGAGGCTAGCAATAGCTAACAGTTAAACAAGGAAATAAGAGAGTGTGTAAAGGGATAAAGAATTAAGCCGAATATACAGAAAGAGAAGGCAGCAGTGTTCATTCCATTCCCCTTTGAATCATCATCGTCCTCAAATCACAGTTCTAGAGAGTAGATGGACTCGCGAGCACCAGCAAAAACAATGTTCTTAATTCCAGGGCTCTGAATCACTTTCTTTCTCTAGGATTTCCGTGCTCTAAGGATGAATCAGAATCTCTCTGGGACTTGTGAAGGAATGCCCCATATTTATAGGGATCTGCACCCAATCATTGGGCTGCAGACATTTCCCCAATAATATGATGACACGTGCTCTCTCCGTATATCTGGGCGACGTGGGTGATGTCACTGGCCGTTAGGAAGCTTCCTTTAGGTCATTCCAGTGCATCGTTTTCCCTCGCAGCGATCCTTAATCCTTTAAAGCCACCAAGCCACTTGTATCTCCCCTATTCCCGCTGCGTTGGGCATGGTCGCGAGCCTTTTGGCTCGCACCAAGACCTAACTCTAGCTCGTATCGACTTCCCTATCCCTGCCTTTTGGCCAGGTACCGTTGCGAGCTTGGTTCGCGTATTCGCGTGAGCTTTCGTTCTTCCCCATCGCGGCAATCTTCTTCGCTGAGTGCCTCGCGAGAGGTGAGCCTCCTCGAGGTTATCTCCTTCACGTTGGGGTTTTCTTTTAGTCATCATATGCTGATTGAAACATGACGTGGCTTAATGAGACTCTTCGAGCCACGTGTCTTATTTATATAGGTTGATCAACTGCCTCGTCACCTTACGCGCTGACCTTTCCTACACTTTCCCTCTTGAAAACTTGTTTTTCTTTCTTTATTTTGCAGTTTCATGGTAGATTGGGTTCCCATCAGAACATACAGGAACCATGCAGACAAGGGGGTGGCATATCCCAGGTGGCAGCCAATGAGCATCAAAACCAGCCTATGGAACTGCGAAAGCTGGGCGACACGTGGCGGAAAAGACAAGGTTGATTGGTCTGTAGACACTAAAATTTTGTCATGGCTTACTCGCCGTCCGATTGATTGAGATGAATAAATAATCTTAATTAATTAAAGTCAAAGTTGATCAAAAGCCTGCAAATAATTGTTGGGCTCGGCAAAGTATGAGTTCAATCATTTTAAAAAGATGTGGGCTAGACCAAAAGAAGATGGGCCCACTCAATTGGCCAGACGAACCATCAAATTAGGCCAACCCATGAACGCAGGCCCAACCAAATTATCCTGGGGCCAGAAAAATATTTATAAATATGTGTTTTTATATACATATATATAAATATATATATCTTGACAACTTATTTCCATAAAGAGATGCCAATTTATTCTTATGGAAAGAATCAATCAAGAATAATATCTATGTATATATTTGACCTGATTTATTTCCATAATAAGAAGTCAATTTACTCCTATGGAAAGAATCAATCAAAGACAATATATATGTATATATTTGACCTGGTTTATTTCCATATTAAGAGGCCAATTTACTCTTATTTGGAAATAAAATCAATCAAATGAGACCTTCCAAATTAAAGACCCCTCTCCTTAAGCCTATAAATAGAGGCTCTCATTAAGAAGAAAGACAGCATCTTCAGGCAAGGAAAATTGGAGAGCGCTCTCAAGCATTTCTCAAGGCTTCTCAAGTTCTTCTCAAATCCCTCAAGCTCTTGTGGAGAATCAACAAGCGCCCAAAGTTACGTGCCGATTCATCTACAACAGCAACGGTCTATGCATCAGCTAGCAAAGATCGCGCCTCAAATTCATCGTTTGTTCGAGATAAAGCCGTTCAAGCCCTCGATCAAGCTTCGCTCTTTCAAGCTTTTCGACTCAAGAAGTTGAAGAAATCATCAACAGTTTCAATCCCACAACAAGCTTTTACAGCCGTTGGGTTGCAACTTCAATCAGAGATCTACACGTCAGCTAGCAAAGATCGCGTCTCAAATTCATCGTTTGTTCGAGATAAAGCAGTTCAAGCCCTCGATCAAGCTTTGCTCTTTCAAGCTTTTCGACTCAAGAAGTTGAAGAAATCATCAACAGTTTCAATCCCACAACAAGCTTCTACAATCGTTGGGTTGCAACTTCAATCAGAGATCTGCAGCCAAAGCACTCTCTAGCAGTTCCAGAGCACTCTCAAGCACGCTCAAGAAGTTCTCAAGCCTTCTCTGCAAGTTCTTCCAGAGCACTCTCAAGCAGTTCTCAAGTCTTCTCTGCAAGTTCTTCTCAAATCCCTCAAGTTCGTGTGGAGGATCAACAAGCACCCAAGCTACGTGCCGATTCATCCATAACAACAACGGTCTACGCGTCAGTAGCGAAGATCATCCTCAAGTTCACCGTTTGCTCGAGATAAAGCTGTTCAAGCCCTCGATCAAGCTTCGTTCTTCAAGCTTCTCAACTCGAAGATCTGAAAGAACTACAAACCGGTTCAATCCTACGACAAGCTTCTATAGCCGTTAGGTTGCACCATTAACTTCGGAGATCGAATCAGAGGAATTATTCTTTATTGTAAAGAATTTAATAGAGATTGTACTCGCATTCAAATCAAATCAATAAAAACATATTATTTTGTGCATCTTTTTCTTGTTCTTTATTGCAGGACACGAATTTGTGTGTTACATGGTCCAAGGGCCCCTTCATAGCCTCATTCAGGAATTACAAGATTGATGCATGTGTTTGGAAAGGAGATCCCAGAATTTGTAGGGAAGGTAGCCATACAAATTGGTGGAACCAGGACATGTCCAGCTCCCTAACATGGGCACAGAGGAGGCTTTTCAAATGGGTTAGGGAGAACCACCTCATTTATGACTATTGCCAGGACAGCAAGAGATTCCAAAACAACCTCCCAAAGGAGTGTTCCCTTCCAAAGTATTGATAAAAAAATAAGGGATAGCCTTTACATTCAACAATGTTACCTACCTCAAAAATTATCCTGAAAGTGAAATCAGTGGTTCAGATTCACTTGGATATCTGAACCGTTAATTTCACTGTGAAAATAATTCTTGGGGCACCTTTTCGGGATACTTAGCATTTCCCCCATTACATTTGTTTCCTTCATATTGTTTGTTCTCATGATCAATTGTTGTCCCCATTTAATTTAATAATGAATTATTGAAAGGTTTTTAAGCTAATTTGGGTTAAAGTGTCTCTACACTTGGAAGCAAAGCCACCTTTTCATTAGCTCTTTTTGCATAGTTTGCACCTTCCGGGCAACTACTTATGAGTCAGTACAAAAGATATTAGTAGCCTTTCTAGTCATATTAATTAGCATATTGTACGTGTTAATAATCGTTAAAATATGCCCCACGTTGATTCATTATATCATTATAAATAGAATATTAGTCCGAGCGGGTAGTGTTTAATGTGCAAAAAGTGCATATTATATATCTGTAAAATGTGTATAAATATACGCAAAAAAGTACATATAAATTGCATTGAAACTCTTAACTTTTAATTTAAAATTTACATGCCCATATATATAATTCATTGCCTAGTGAACGGTGATTAACAACACCGAAAACTGACTATCAAGCTCCAGAAGAAGGCTAATTCCCAAGTCATGTGTGGACTTGCATCTTACTCCGTAAGACCGGCAAGCTCAGAAGACCACAAGGGTCGACATCTACTTTGCAGGGTCTTCGTCAACTTTTCACAATTTTCTCTGGTCATCGGGACATGAATCATTGCATTGGCCTCCATTTTTCTACAGCATTCCTTGTTTAACAGTGAATAATTTCGGATTACATTCCTTGCCCTCCGATAACTCAGAGTGCCTGGGCCATTTTATGCTCACACCCATCGATAAATTTCTTGGACGCCGTTTAAAGTCGAGATAAAGTCTGATCAGTTTATTTAAAAGGAAGCTCCTTTCTTTTTTCTAGCAAAAAGGGTGAGGAGAGAGTAATTTTTGTTGGGAAAATAAGAGAATTACACACAAATCACAGTTCTTTATTAATCTGTCAAACTAATAGAAATACATATTTCACTCTCATACTCAATCTCACGTACACACGCATTTTACTGGTGGGGGGAAATCCCCCAAAGGGGATTCCCACGTACGTCTCACTCTTTCTTTCTCTTCTATTTTTCTCTTTTATTTTCCCACACTTTTCAATGAACTCATACAAGATCTTTATATAGAAAACTAGAGCTACAATACTAAAACCATGTAGCCTACTTCTTTGACTTCTTTGCACCATAGTTATCCAAAACTCTCACTTGCATATCCAATAAAAAATCTTCACAGTCTCCACACCAATAGTAATCCACATGTTTCTCATTCTTAATCAAGCTTACTTTTCAACAATTTTCCCTGGGCGACGCGACTATAAAACTTCAGACCTGTGACGGTCACCATGAGACCAATCACTCATACGTTTCCACTGCCCCACCAAGGGCAAGTGCGAGCTTCGATGGAGAAAAAGTTTGAGTGGGCGTAGACTCCACGACTTGAACCTTAATTAATAAATGAAAGCCAATCATAAAAACATAAGGTAACATCACATATATTGCCATTAGTTTCATTTGTTTGGTACATGGACTCACTTATGCATAGATGCGACCAAAAGTATTATGCCTCTAGTAAGGGCGCTGACCAACGTAGTTGCCCGGTGGCTCATAGTTTCAAGTAATGAACCACGACCCACTGTTGCACTAAACCCTAGCGCATCCAAGTTGAACCGAATTCCTCCAGGCCACCTGAGTGTAGTGCCCACACTCCCCACGAACACACGAATTCGAGTTATAGTCGTAATTGGGCTTCTCTCCTACCCACAGGCCCACCGCATCTACCCCAGTGAAGTCTCCGCTTCCAACAACGATGTTCTTACCGTACTTTCCCCCACCACCGGAGTGCATGAGAGTGCAATCTTCAGTACGTTGGGTGGCGTAGTTTTGGGCAAATGCCTCCAGGTTGGCATCCCAAGTCAAGGGGCCCACCCCCACGGCAGCTCGAGCGGAGTTGTGGGCGTTGAGGTAGTCTTGGGGGGAGTCTGTCTAAGAGACAAACAAGAGCTATGTGTAAAGAGAAAGGGCGCTGCCCAACCCAGTTGCCCGGTGGATCGTAGTTACAAGTAATGAACCACGACTCACTGTTGCACCGAACCCTAGCGCACCCAAGGCGAACTGAATTCCTACAGACCACATGAGTGTAGTGCCCACACTGCCCACGAAGGCACGAATTCGAGTTGTAGTCGTAATTGGGCTTCTCTCCGACCCACAGGCCCACCGCAGCAGCCCTAGTGAAGTCTCCGCTTCCAACGGCGATGTTCTCACCGAACTTTCCTCCACCACCGGAGTGCATGAGAGCGCAATCGCCAATACGTTGGTTGGCGTAGTCTTGTGAAAGGTTTTTAAGCTAATTTGGGTTAAAGTGTCTCTATACTTGGAAGCAAAGCCACCTTTCATTAGCACTTTTTTTTTTTTTTTGCTATTCGTTAATCCTAATCTACTCTATCCTAGGGGACTTGGGGAGGGGGATGGGTGCTTACGGAAATCGAACCCTGCCCATGTGCATGGGAGTATAAGAGAGGCACCAACTGCACTCCACTCCACTTGTGATCACGGGGTACTTAAAAGGGAAAAATGTGTGAAAATTTTCTACAACCCCTGGCACTTCAAATGTCATGTCATGATGAAATTTGAAGTGCCGTCGCCCTTGGGTAAGTCCGAAAAATACTAAAATTAGCATATTGGGTGAAAAAATTACTTGAGGAAACAACGTAGTCGGTAAAAAAATTGTTTCGTTACTCTCTTCCTGATCAAGTCTTCTTGTCATCAGTGCCGGTTCATTATTTTTGGAGGTCTGAAATGGACTCATTGTAGGGAATGTCAGCGCATCTGACAAATAGGCAGTTGACCAACCCATAACAACAAGCCACGTGGAAGGAAGAGTTACTAATAGACACGTCAGATATTGGTTAAGATTAGCAGACGGAAAGCACCTACTGCGAGGTCCAACTCTCGCGGAAAAGATATGTCTGAAGGTCACAATAGTCTTTAAAGAGAAGGTGACAACTAAGAATACCCCACTCGACGGGGAATTACCAATCGCGACGGCCTTAGAAAAGGGAGTCAGCGCGAAGTAAGGGAATCAATGCCTTCACATTCACATACGATGAGCTCGCGACGGCACCTGGTGATCATAAGGCAGGGACAGGGGAGTCATTGCGAACCTCGAGCGAAGCACTGGCGCGAGAAACGGGCTCACGGTCGTGCCTAGCATCGCGGGAATAGGGGAGATACAGGTGGCTTGGTGGCTTTTAGGGATTAGGGCTCGCCGCGAGGGAAAGACGTGCAATGGATAAGCCAAGGGAATCTTCCTAACGCCCAGTGACGTCACCCACGTCGCCTAGGTATACGGAGAGAGCACATGTCACCATATTATTAGGGAAATGTCTGCAGCCCAATGATTGGGTGCAGATCCCTATAAATATTAGGTTTGGTAACTGCATAGTATATTACTTAAAAGATTAAGTGATACTTAAAATGTAAGGTAAAATGTTGATCAAAACATATCGAACAGCTTATTAGCTTAATAAATTCAACATTCAATTTTCAGTTTTCAGTTTTCAGCTTTCAGATTTATCAAATAAAATAAAATTACAATGCAAACAGCGATAAGGTAGGAAAGCAGAGTGAGCTCTGTTTGTGTCTTTCTTAATTTGTGGCTTGGATTTCCTGGACTAAGTCTTCGTCAATCACACTAAAGCAGAGACCTCCTTAAGCTTCAATTTTTCTTTTTCTTTTTCGATGAGTATAACTTAAGTTGATTGGAGAGGAACTTAAACTGGTTAATTAACAATTTCCAACTAACTTCATGCAAAGAATAATGTGGTGAGGGGTTTGATGCAAACATAAAAATCACTTATGCGTTGAAGAAGACGAGCACATAACAAACTTGATAATTTATTTCTTCGCCATATACCGTACCCAATGGTACCATAAGTTTTATTTGGCGAGTACATTTAATCACTTTGGCAAAAGTATTATGCCTCTAGTAGGGTTTTTGCCCATCGTAGTTGCCCGGTGGATCGTAGTTACAAGTAATGAACCACCATCCACTGTTGCACTGAACCCTAGCGCACCCAAGCCGAACCGAGTTACTCCAGACCACCTGAGTGTAGTGCCTACACTCCCCACCAACGCACGAATTCGAGCCATAATCGTAATTGGATTTCTCTCCCACCCACAAGCCCACCGCTGCAGCCCCGGTGAAGTCGCCGCTCCCTTCGGCGAGGTTCTCGCCGTACTTTCCTCCGGAATGCATGAGCGCGCAATCGCCGGCACGTTGGTTGGCGTAGTTCTGCGCAAATGCTGCCACCTCGTCGTCCCACGTCATGGGACCCACGCCAACAGCGGATCGGGCGGAGTTGTGGGCGTCAAGGTAGTCTTGTTGGGTGTTTTGGGCATGGGAGGAATGGAGAATTGCTAAGAGAGCGAGACAAATAAGAGCCAAGGAGGTGATATCACTTGAACCCATTTTAGTTTTTTGAATGAATAATGTATGAGATGGTCATGGGGTACTTATAAGGAACCACATTGTGGAAAATTCTATTACGGACGTAGAACTTACGTAATAGTAGAAGTTTCAAGGGATTAGAAACATGTGGTTGGGAAAGTGGTTGGAAAATTGGTGTTGGAAAAGAATTTGGGTACCGAGAGGGTACCCTCAGTCAAACATTACAATTGACTGTCCGAATTAAAAGTATCATTCGAATTTAGAAAAAGAAAAAAAAAGTGCATTTCAATTCGGACCGTTGTATGCATTTTGGACGGTCGGATATATACACCGAGAGGATACCACGTCACCCATACCCTATTTGCACCCAAGTTTTTCTCGTGGTCTTGCCTTAGGACGTAAGGGTTAATTTAGTCACATCTAAGATCTCAGATTCGATTTCCCTTACTTGCAAACTCTTGAGCCCACTAAAGGTTATGCCCGGTCATTACCTCGAGGGCTCCGAAATTAGTCGAGATGCACATAAGCTAGACCGACATCCATTATAAAAAATTAAAAAAAAAAGGATTAGAACATATCATGCATGAAATTTGAAGTGTCGTCACCTTTGGGTAAGTCAGAAAATTACTAAAGTAGGATTTACCAATTTACTCCATACATATATGCATGCATGTGTACTTTTCCCTTCAAACAAGATAGAATGTTAACCAAACTTCAGCATTGCATTTCTGCGAAGAAAATTGAACTCTTCTCGATTCTCGAATAATAGATAGAGCGTTTCCTACTAAGCTCTAAAACTCTATTTTAGAGGTTGGATGTGATACATCGATGGGAGATTTTGAATTGAACTCCTATTTTCTTTAATTTTTGTACTTTATGGAGGGACTCATCGTCCTTTTTAGAGATTTGGTCTCCAAATTTACTTTTAGGTCTGTAAATATAAAGACTTATATATACCTCTATTTTGGTCTCCAAATCTCTAAAAAAGACGATGAGTCCCACCATAAAGTACAAAAAAAATTAAAGAAAAAGTGATGATATATATTATAAAATATCCCTCTGATATGTCACATCCGACCTCTAAAATGGAGTTTTAGAGCATGGTAGGATATGCTCATACGTAAGGTCTGAAAACTCTGAACTTGCACTATAGTTTGACGGAGTTCAAGCAAACCCATGGATTCACAAAATATGTTAATTTTTTTTGTATTTTTTACATATGATGTGATTTTTCATTTTACAAAATTTGATTTTTCTTTTATATTATCAGCACTGAATTATTCATTCATAGCCAAATTTTAAAAAAAAAAAAAATTGCATTGTCAGTAGGTAGATAATACTAATATATAGCACAACAAAATAAATAAACAAAGCCCAATTAATATTTAACCAAAATAAATAAGTTAATTTATATAGAGCTTTGCATTCTTTGCTTTTTACTTCTGAACTCAAATCCTAAACCGCCCCTGATAATTATGGTGACAGTATCTTTTTTTTTGTCATTCGTCATTCCTATTTTATTACATGGAGGGGGAAGGGAATGAGACTCGATTCCGGGATACAGTGTGAGGCATCCAAAAGCTCTACCGCACAGCACTTGCTGGTGACAATATCTTCACTTGTATACAATTTTCTTTACTTTTTAACCAACGTAGTTTTGGGATGAAGTCGTGACCCATCAACGGCATGAATCGCGCTGGAGAAATATGCTTTTATTACTTTCTTCCTCAAATCTTGTGGCCATGTTCACACAAGTTGACAAGACTATAGTGAGTCCTTGAGATGGAAAATAATTAAGTGCCCTCGCGACATTATCCCACCCTATCTATTCATATCGAATATTTTTGTATTAACCGTCAAAAAGTGAATGAACTTCACATAAATGTTTAATGTGTTCCGCAAGCGGAGTTGGAGAAATGCCATAGGGCTTTGAGTTATCACCCATCTTATGAAAGGACAATACTTATTTGCTCTTGTAGCACCGGGCCCTCTTCACATACATTTGTGTCAGTTCTACCACCAAGTGTGTGGCTTCCAGGCAAATATATGGTGGAGAAGGCTCTTGGAGCAGCATATGGCGGTGCTCCGAGTCTGAACACTGAATAATCACTCGTTATGGTAGGGCTTGCTGATAGGTGCCGAAAAGCACCCATTGAACCTCGTTAACTCGTACTTTGTTAGGCGAATTAGGTTGTTATTTGATTAGCGATTGTTGGTTAATGGTGTTACAGGCTCCGGGTGCTCAAAGACTTGGAAAACATGCTTTGGAGTGGTTAGAAGCGTCAAGGATGCGAAGAGGAGCAAAAGAGGACCAACGGGACAATTTTTGGTACCATGGTCCGGACCATGCTTTCCCAGTCCGGACCAAGGTCTCTGCTAACATTAGGAAGCAGTCTGTACCCGTGGTCCGGACCACCCTTTTCCCCGTCCGGACCATGGCGACGAGAATTAGCGTTTTCACTGGTTTTTATGTAATTTTGAAAGCCCTAAGTATAAATAGCTTAGCCTAACATTGTTTTAGGGTTCCTAACATTGGAGAGAGGCTACTTTGAGAGAGAAACTCATAGTTCTTCATGTTCTTCAAGCGTTCTTCAAATCAAAGCATGTTGATCACCACCATGACCGGCTAAACCCCTTCTCTAGGGGGAAGATGAAGTTCTTCACCAAGTAACCTTGCTTTTCTACGTAGATTATGGTTGTTATTCGGATCGGATTACATGTTAAGAACTCAATTTCATATGATCAATGGAATTATGGTTTTACCCTTCCAATCTATTGTGTATTTGTATTCGCGTGTTCAAATACCGTAATCATGTAATTGTTTTCAATGGTGCGATTGGAGTTCTGAGATGGATTATGCTCGTAAGACGGATCGTGCCGCGATAGTGAGACGGTCCGTGCTATGGGATAGTCCATGCCTTTTAACAATCGCTATATCTTCTTGACGATTATCGTTAGGGTTTGCAAGCCCTAGCGATAATCCCTTGCGATTCGAATATTAATCATATCTATGCAATGCTGGGTTATGCGGTGTGAACGGATTCTAAACCCTAGATCTTTTTCCCGAATAGTTTCACATTTTTAATTATTGCGCTATTTAGTTCAATTATTTCTCAAACAATCAAACCTCTTTTACTGAATTAAATTGGAAATTCATTGGAATTAACGCAACTCAGCCAATTTGTCTCCAAGGATCGACACTCGGACTTAACCGCTATTCTCCGGAATAAAAGTTAATTCCTAGTTATTAAATATCTATTTTTGACTCGGCACGACACGATCAAATTTTGGCGCCGTTGCCGGGGACAATTTGCACGGTTGCTTAGTTTCGATTAATTTTTGTTTTAATTCTTAGTTTAGGATTTATTTATTTATTTATTATTATATATATATTTTTTGGTTATTAGTTTAGGACTTTTTAATTTTGTCTGTTAGTGTGATTTTCAAAGTGCAAGTTGCAAGGATTGTGCAGAGGATAACAGATCAATAGCAATGTTCCAAGGAGGGCACCATCACTGTGAGTATCAAATTAATAGTTTGCGATAGGTTAGATTTGTTATGAAAATATGGACTGCACCTATGCTCCCCAGTATCCTGAATATGTCCAAGAGCAGTTTAGTGGTGCCCAATGGTTACCTGAACCGAATTATGATTGTTACTCCAACAGTTATAATTCGGAATGGGAAAATCATTCTAATTTTTCATGGACACAACACCCTTCAGACCTATATTATGCCACATCCCCAAGGCCTAACTTTTCTAATATTTCTGATCCATGGGCCTACTACCCTACTTCTCCACAACAGTCATATGAGCAACCAGCTCTCCCACCAGCTCAAAAATATTCTTTAGATTTTCAGGAGAAGATGTTGCAAGCTCTTGAGAAGTTTGAAGCTAATAATCAATGTTTCACGCAAGCGCTTCACTCCCAAGCCCAATCTCTTGCAAATATTGAAGCTTACGCAAACCAGATAGAAAGAGCGATTAATCGATGGGATGAGGACATGTTAGTGAACAATGAGCAGGAAGTGAGCATAGGGCATTATGAGGATGCATGGAAGGTAATGGATATTGAGCAGGTTGATATAGATTATGGGGAGAATACAAGGGATGTGGGGCAATTAATCACCAACAATGAAAACTCTAGGGTTGAAGAGGTGGTGTTACCAAAAGAGAGTGTTGATTCCCCTCCTCTTTTGGGCTTTCCTTTTAAGACCACACTAAGTGACCAAAGCACAGAACCTGTGTTGACTTCACACCATCCATCTATGTCCGTAGATATTGGACCAATAGAAATTCTTACAGTCCCACATTTGCATTACAATCACTCCATAGGAGAGAGAGAAGAGAAAATATTGCCTAGTCAGACTGTTTCTAATCTGATAGGTTCATGTGGAGTTGAGAACTTGCAAGTGAATGAGGTTTCTTGTGAGCAAGAAAATGAAATAATGGTCCCAATGAACAAACATGCAGTGGAAATTGAGGTTGAGGAAGATATGAGTAAGGTGGACGTGTCAATTTCTAACTCTACGGGTGCTAAGGTTGATGTCATTATTGGAGGGTTTGATATTCTCAAGGAGAACAAGGTTTTATTAGACCATAAGCATCTTTCATGTGAGGGTGCTTTGGACTTGTCTAACCCTATTGATTTTCCACAACTGTTAAATTTTAACAAGCTAGAACATATTGATTTTCTGGGTGTCGATAACTTTGATGTGATATATCACCCATGTTTAATGAGCATTGCCAACAGTCTGAAAATTAATTTGGTTCGAATTGCATATTCGGTTGAACTCAAATTTCAAACGTGGCTAAAGAAATTGAGATACTCTAAGTATTTAATTCTATGGCATGGTCGCGTACAGTTTTTAACAGAGACCTTGAAGTGGGGTAAGATGTCTGCGTTCGTAGTTCTTCATGGTGTGACTGGACTTGGAAATCCACGTGAGCGTAGTCTATTTAGTTTTTTTTCTTTCCCTTTTCCTAATTTTTTTTTAGTTTTTTTTAATAATAATAGTTTTATTTATTTATTTTTTCTTTTTATTATTATTATTATTATTATTATTATTATTATTATTATTATTATTATTATTATTATTATTATTATTGTATTTTTGTGTTGCAGACTAACACTTGCAGGTTTGCCTTGTTCATGTTGGGGGGTCTCAATTCCCCATATCCTTCTAGCTTGTGTAGTCTGCCATCGAGGTGATATCTCTCCTTACTTTTTTTTACTTGTCCTATCTTTTAGTATCTATGCGTTCAATGAGGACATTGCATTGTTCAAGTTAGGGGGAGAGATTACTTTGTCACTTGTTTTGTTTATATTTAGAGTCTTGAAAAAAACCAAAAAAATTGAAAAATTTTCAAAAAAAAAAAAACTAAGTCGGATCTTTTGGCGTGGAATTTGAGATTTGTTGGGCTTACTTATTGATTGACTGAGTTGAAGCGTGCTACTATTGCATGGGCATGTCGTGTGCCACCATAGTTCTGTTTGCTAGTTTGTTTCAAGGGCGGCATCATGGCACTTAAGCATGACACAACTGTACATCACATTTGTTGGGTTTTGATCACTTGTAAACTTTGATTTGCTTGTTCTCAAAGGCTATGATTAGTGGAGACTTATGTCCTAGTGAGCTTTTGAGCCTTAACTTTCTTTTGGAGAGGTGTCGAAATAATTCTTTGTTTGTCTCGAAAAGAACCGAATTTGTTGTCAATCTCATTATCTTTTGCAAGGTATTGGAATTGCATCATATATCTATCGGGTTTGGTTTGGGGTTTGGTTTGTTACTTGGATGTTACACCCCTAGGAGAGGATCATGGGCGTTTATTTTGGATATTTGAACCGGTTCGTCTCTCTTGTTTACGTTATCCCTTGCGAGCCATTTTGAGCTTTAAACACTTAGCCTTTTCTTCGCTAAACTCCACCTCCCATATTGTGTTTTGAGAAAGGAAAGAGTGTAGAGGAATAATTGTGGGAGAAAGGTGGATCTTGTGCTTGATTTATGGTGTTCCTGAATTGAAGTGAAAAAAAAGAAAGGAAAAAAAAAAAGAAAAAGAAAAATATAATAACATATGTTGAAAAGAGGGGACACCAATGTGTAGAAAGAGGATTGGTTAAATGGTGGTGGAATGTTAGCAATAAGGAGATGTTGAAATAATATTGAAAGGGGCACACATTGCATGTTTGCCCTAAAATGAGTGTCTTGTTATACTTGCTTATTCTCATACACATGATTGTTTCACCTTAGCCTTGCAAATTGATCCATTGCCTAATGGTATAACCCTGATTAAGACCTATTTGATCCTAGGGGTGTTGGGGTGCGGATTGGTGGATTGATATGATTCCAATACTTGAAGTTTGTTCATGAGATTGTGTGTCCACCATATAAAACCTTTCTTTTGTGTCAGTGTGCGGAGTATCTTGCTTCATATTTACACAACCTCCAAACCGCACACTTGAGAGTTTATTATAATGCACCTTGTTTCGAGCGATTTTACTTGTTGAGTGCATGACATGGTGAGAATTGAAGTCGAGGCTCGGTCCGGAGAGAATGATCATTCTTTGTTCACTTGTGATCACAGCCCATATTCACTCACGCTACACTTAGGTGCCATGATTTCTCTCTTTCGATGTAATAGCATTTGGAACTATGTGGGTTTGATTGGCCTTTGTGATAGCGCCATAATCTTGGCTTGTGATGTTGGCAAGTGTATGACAAGTTTCGGATTCCATGTTGAGGGATTCCTTGTGTTTTGTGGGTGATCACTGCTGAAAACCCTCACGAGACTTCACTCGTCCTACCGGGGCCGCCTGGGGGTTTAAAAGAACTATCATTTAGTTGCATTAGTTGGTAGTTTAGTTTGTTTCTTTGCTAGGGACTAGCAAAGTGTAAGTTGGGGGGTGTGATAGGTGCCGAAAAGCACCCATTGAACCTCGTTAACTCGTACTTTGTTAGGCGAATTAGGTTGTTATTTGATTAGCGATTGTTGGTTAATGGTGTTACAGGCTCCGGGTGCTCAAAGACTTGGAAAACATGCTTTGGAGTGGTTAGAAGCGTCAAGGATGCGAAGAGGAGCAAAAGAGGACCAACGGGACAATTTTTGGTACCATGGTCCGGACCATGCTTTCCCCGTCCGGACCAAGGTCTCTGCTAACATTAGGAAGCAGTCTGTACCCGTGGTCCGGACCACCCTTTTCCCCGTCCGGACCATGGCGACGAGAATTAGCGTTTTCACTGGTTTTTATGTAATTTTGAAAGCCCTAAGTATAAATAGCTTAGCCTAACATTGTTTTAGGGTTCCTAACATTGGAGAGAGGCTACTTTGAGAGAGAAACTCATAGTTCTTCATGTTCTTCAAGCGTTCTTCAAATCAAAGCATGTTGATCACCACCATGACCGGCTAAACCCCTTCTCTAGGGGGAAGATGAAGTTCTTCACCAAGTAACCTTGCTTTTCTACGTAGATTATGGTTGTTATTCGGATCGGATTACATGTTAAGAACTCAATTTCATATGATCAATGGAATTATGGTTTTACCCTTCCAATCTATTGTGTATTTGTATTCGCGTGTTCAAATACCGTAATCATGTAATTGTTTTCAATGGTGCGATTGGAGTTCTGAGATGGATTATGCTCGTAAGACGGATCGTGCCGCGATAGTGAGACGGTCCGTGCTATGGGATAGTCCATGCCTTTTAACAATCGCTATATCTTCTTGACGATTATCGTTAGGGTTTGCAAGCCCTAGCGATAATCCCTTGCGATTCGAATATTAATCATATCTATGCAATGCTGGGTTATGCGGTGTGAACGGATTCTAAACCCTAGATCTTTTTCCCGAATAGTTTCACATTTTTAATTATTGCGCTATTTAGTTCAATTATTTCTCAAACAATCAAACCTCTTTTACTGAATTAAATTGGAAATTCATTGGAATTAACGCAACTCAGCCAATTTGTCTCCGAGGATCGACACTCGGACTTAACCGCTATTCTCCGGAATAAAAGTTAATTCCTAGTTATTAAATATCTATTTTTGACTCGGCACGACACGATCACTTGCCATTGGTTGTCATGGTCAACCTATACTGAAACAAGTCTTTCATGGAAAGCTAAAGAAAGACTTGTAGCACCCAACTGAGAACTGACTTAACGTCTTGTTTGGGCATTTGGTTTATCTTTAGGATATTCATGATTATTTTGGTAGGTGACTAAATCACTTCAGGATTTGAACAATCGGGTTGTTTTAACAAGAGGAAAATGATTACCAATACTAGAATTGCTCAAGAAATGATTCCCTCCCCCCGACCGGATCAGATATGGCTTATGCACAAGCATTCTAGGTCAGGTGGGTTCCCAGGTTGATTGGAGAGCCACTATGCTTGGAGAGCCATTGGAGAGCCACTATGCTTGGAGAGCCACTTTGCTGGTTCAATTTAGCCTATCATTTTTAGTGGAAAAAAAATCACCTAAACCATAAGCACATACGATTATTTAATAAACATCACCACATATGATTATTTATTCAAATAGAAATGAAAGATGAAGAGCTAAATTTTTTTTTATGAGGTGTACTTAGTTGGAAAAATCAAAACATGCATGGAATTTTTTACTGTAGAATAATTAGGTGTCCAAGAAAATGTCATGGATATCTCCTTTGGATGACAAAAGAGAAGGACGTTTACTGTGAATTAATGGTTTTTAACACATACTTTGGTTGTCGTGTTAAGTCTGTCACTGGCATGACAAATTCCCCACCAATTATTTCATGGTCTTGGTACTCTTGGTGTCCCAATACCTTTATGCATAACATATTCTTATGAAACCCGGTACAATATATATGTGGTGGATAAGAATGTTAGGACATCACGACAATAGAATAATTACTCTAGAGTCCAGATTTCCTACTATTGCTAATTGCTAAATTTTATTTTTTCGATCGGTAAAAAAGAATTCATTAACGTTTAAAAAGAAAAAACAATGACAAATCGACACGAAGATGAACCCGAAAGAAAAGACCGAAGACCAAAAGAAGTAAACCTAAAACCAACAAACCTAAAAATTCATAGAAAGAGACTTTGTGGGAGCGACGGGGGCCCTTGTCATCTTTACACAATTTTCTCTAGTCATCCGGAAATGCGCGTATCATTGCATTTGCTTCCATTTTTCTACAGCATTCCTGGTAGAACAGTGTGAATCCAGGGCCGACTCTGAAATATATAGGGCCTAAAAAGAATTTTTTTTTTTTTAAATTGGGCTCTCAACTCAATAAAGAATAGTTAAAAATACTAAGGAAAACAAAAAAAAAATTATAAATAAGTCATTACAGTCATTTGAAAGCATAACTACTATATGAATCTATAAAATTGGGGGCCCCAAGAATCAGTCAAACTTTGGAGGCCTAAAGCGGTGGCTTTACGGACTTTAGTCCAAAGCGGCCAAAGCCGGTTCTGTGTGGATCATTTTACTTTTTTTTAATACCCGGGGCCAGCTTGCTTACATCTCGATTAATTTTGAGACTCTGAAAAGTAACGACTAGGCACAACCCCTAGTGGCCTCCAAAGTTTGCTAACAAGGGAAATCGAATCTGAGACATTAGATGAGAGCAAACCCATAAGTCCCAAGACAATACCACTTTGCCAATCCCTTGGGGTTCAATGTGAATCATAGTGGATATATGTCATTAATGTTCTTTTTTTCCGGTAACTTGGAATGTTTGAGAATACTTAAGCACACATCGATTAATTTATTAGAAGCAATTTAAAGTTAGAATAAAATTACGTATGAACGGATCCTGTAAGTATTAATAGTACCTAATAGATTTTGAACCCATTTTATCCCATTTGATACAAAAGAGAGCAATTTTGTTCGCCCTCCCCTGAAGAGGATGAACGTTACCCTCCTATATCCGGTGCCAACATCAATGAGCGAATCCGTTCATTTTGTTCAGAACGCTTTTTTAGTTGGACATGCAAAAATTTAGCTAAATTGGATGTCGGAAAGTTGTTGATTTTTTAGCTCAAAATGTCTATTTTTTGTTCTTTAAACCTAAAGAACAAAAATCTTGGTTTTGCAAGCACATATGAACTTACTTGACAAAAAGGTGGAGAGGGGGACATGTAGCAACCTCCCCAGGGCATAAGGACTCTATACCTGCGACGGATCCTTTGAGGAACTAATCACTCATAGGTTTTTATCGTGACATCGAGAGCTAGTGGATCATACTCGAACTTTGCAAGAGAGCATAGTTTAAGTTGGGGTCACTGAACCATAAATATCTGGACCATCCAAATCACTTGGGAGTAAGGTCCAGTGGTAGACGCATGAATTTTCCTACAACGGGACACATAATTATGCATAAACTTCAAAATTAATTTTCATCCGTCAACTACAATTATACACCATTGGATTTTAATATCCACCATTGGGGAAAAGATTAATATATTGATATGCTTCCTAAACTCACTCACATTTAAGTATTCAATGCTAACTTTTCCCATTAAGATACATCAAAGTCCTAATTTATTTTTTTTGAAAAAAACCTATTTTTAAGCACAAAAGGTTAAGAAACACATTTTGCAAAAAAATGTTATAGCATTAAGGCCCAGTTTTTGAAAAAAATTTAGCACCCAGGTGCTAAAATCAAGACTCGTGTACTTTAATTTGGTGCGAAAAAAATCGAAAAACGATACACAGAACCACTTCATTTGTTGATTTGAAATATCATGATTTTAGTACCTAGGTGCTAAAATTTTTTGAAAAACTAGGCCTAAGTTCTTCTCGGGGCACTATGTTTTTACTTAATAACAGAAATCGGATTCCATGCAGGTGCAATTTGTCTATACCCCGATCTCTCCTCGTCAAACAAAACGAACGCGCAAGAATCTATGTCGATTGGACTCACTGAACCACTTCAAAACGTAAGCCGATCTCAGTAACATATGCAAACGCAACATATTGTTTATTTATTTCATCTGCTCATATATATGGTAACCAGTAGGACCATCAGTTTTATTTTCCGTACATTTTGTCACTTATTCATATTTCATATATACGCGCGACAAAATTATTATGCCTCTAGTAAGGGCGCTGCCCAACGTAGTTCCCCGGTGGATCGTAGTTACACGTAATGAACCACGACCCACTGTTGCACCGAACCCTAGCGCACCCTAGCCGAACCGAGTTCTTCCAGACCACCTGAGTGTAGTGCCCACACTGCCCACGAAGGCACGAATTCGAGTTATAATTGTAATTGGGCTTCTCTCCGACCCACAGGCCCACCGCAGCAGCCCCAGTGAAGTCTCCGCTTCCAACGGCGATGTTCTCACTGTTACGAGTCTGATCTGCCTGAGGTTCTGCCCTTGTGCGCGCAGGCCCAATCCGTTGGGGAGTATCCACGGAGTCCACCACATTCGTTGGGCCTAATATACATTAAATGACCCATATCCACTTAAAAGGCTAAGCCTTGTAAGTGGTGAGTCATCCAATTGTATATTAAGGTCCAACTAATGTGGTGGACTCCGTGGATACTCCCCAACGGATTGGGCCTGCGCGCACAAGGGCAGAACCTCAGGCGGATCAGACTCGTAACAAGTGGTATCAGAGCCGATGGCTGACGATCTATGGGCGGACTCTCCTAGAAGCATCGGTGGTTGTGGGCTTGCACGGAGACTCTCGGAGGAGCAAGAAAAATCCATTGTAACTCTCGATGGAGCAAGAAAATTCCTAGTGCGTGCAGCAGGTGGCTGGCAGCAAGGTGGCTCTCGGTGGAGTGGGTACTCTCGATAGAGCAGGAAAAATTCCTAGTGCGTGCGGCACCTGGCTGGCAAGCAAAGGTGGCTCTCGTGGAGTATGGTGGCTCATGATGGAGTGGGTGCGGTAAATAAGCCCGGGTTTGGACACGGTGTTGGAGAGATAGATCAAGAATTAAGGGGGAGTCAAGTGGATCAGATCAAGGGGGAGCTAGGCCCAATGCATGGTTCACACATGAGGGGGAGATTATTGAGAACATATGTGAAAGATTGTCCCACATTGGATAAACAGAAAAAGAGTTGGACCTTAATATACAATTGGATGACTCACCACTTACAAGGCTTAGCCTTTTAAGTGAATATGGGTCATTCAATGTATATTGGGTCCATGTGATGTGGTGGACTCTGTGGACACTCTCCCAACGGATTGGGCCTACGCGAACAACAGCAGAACCTCAGGCGGATCAGACTCCTAACACTCACCGTACTTTCCTCCACCACCGGAGTGCTTGAGAGCGCAATCGCCGGCACGTTGGTTGGCGTAGTTTTGGGCAAATGCTGCCACGTTGGCGTCCCAAGTTATGGGCCCCACCCCCACAGCCGATCGAGCGGAGTTGTGGCCGTTGAGGTAATCTTGTGGGGAGTTTTGGGCTTGGGAGGAATGGAGAACTGCTAAGAGAGTGAGACAAAGAAGAGCCAGGGAGGTGATATCACTTGACCCCATTTTAAGTTTTGTGAATGAAGAACGTAGGAGATAATCGTGGGGTACTTATAGGGAAAAAAACTGAAGAAAATTCTCTAACACATGTGGAATAGAAGTTAGTATAACATGTCATCATTGTCATGACTCATGCATGAAATTTGAAGTGTCGTCAACTTTGGTAAGCTAGAAAATGACTACATTAGCATATCCTAGGTTGATACATATGCTTGTGTTTTTCCTTTGCGGTGGAAACCAAGGGTTTTCACCATGATCATTGTGGGCCCTACTGTGCGTTTGTTATTGATTTGAATATTTCATCTTGTAAAACCTACAAAATAGTACATCTTTGCAAAAAGTGAACTTGATATGACGTCAACGACAGGTATATCAAAATTAGAATTTTAGTTTATAACATGGATAGTCATGGACAGTTTAACTTTAAAATTGTTAAACAGAATCAAAGTGTCCATTTTATAAACTAAAATTATATTTTTGATATATCTATCGATGTGATTTTTTGCATGGATATACCACTCTGACGGTGCTATAAGATGAAATCGAGCCAAGCTTTTGCGAGCCAAGCTGAGCTTTTGCGAACTCGTTAACTAAACGAGCATGAAAATCGATCTCGGCTCGATTACTTATTGAGCCGAGCCTCAACGATCGAGCTGAGCTTTTGCGAACTCGTTAACTAAACGAGCATGAAAATCGATCTCGGCTCGATTACTTATTGAGCTAAGCCGAGCCTTAACGATCGAACCGAGCCACAAGTTGCTCGTGGGCAACTCAGTTTGTTTGCACCCCTAATTTATTTGCTCCAACTCTAATCTTTGCCTGCCATTGGTTGTCATGGTCAACCAACCATATACTGAAACGAGTCTTCCATGGAAAACTAAACAAAGACTTGAACCACCCAATTGACCTACTGTTCAGTTGGGCTTTCTGGTTTATCTTATACTCCATCCCTCTCTTTTTAAATATGTTACTTCGTAAATCCAACTTATTAAAGAAACATCATTATTACACCTTTCACATCAACTTTTTCATCCACTTTACACTTTTCACATCAACTTTTACCTCTATTTTTCAAAATTATCCTCCACTTTTTCCCCATTAAATCTTTACCCATTAACTTTTTAAAAGGGCGAAATGATAATTATATAAACTTTTACCCATTAATTTTTCAAACCACACACTTATTTAGGGACAACCCAAAATGGAAATGTCTACATTTAAAAATGGATGGAGGGAGTAGTAAATTTGTAGGGGCTTTATAGATTCAACATGGAGATTCCCAATGTAAAAAACTCCAACAACCCTTGCACTCATGAAGCTAAGAAACCAAAACTTCTGGTATGAAATGTATAGCATATCAGTGTATCAAGCATGCATGACGTTCAATCAAATCATACCACCGAGGTGGTAGTTCAAGTGGTTGGAGCAGCTAACATAATGTTGCTTCTTTTCTACCAGTCTTGAGTTTCGATACTTGGGACGAGATGGTTGGGAGACACTTCAATTTAATAATTTGCATTTCGGTAGGAGCCGGCCGCCAAAGACTATGACATGGTGACGAATCAACATTTCCTTACCGGTCAAATTAACTATTGGCTGGGTGGGTGGGTGGGTTCCCCAGTCGACTCAAGGGCTGCTACACTGGTTTAATCTAGCTCACCCATTTTCCTCGCAAAAGATAAAGAGTTACCGTGGAAAGTCTAGTCTTCTAAGAAAATGTTCCTTTGGATGACAAAGGATCGAGAAGACTTTTCACAATTTCCCACTTAATAATCGGTCTAAATTCCCACTTATTTCTAAATTTTTCACAATTTTCCACAACTTTTCACAATTTTCTCTAGGAGTGGGGGTTCTTCGTCAACTTTTCACAATTTTCTATAGTCATCGAGAAACGCATCATTGCATTTCCCTCTATTTTCCTTCAGTTAGCATTCCTGGTAGAACAGTCTCAGTGTGAATCATTCCGGTTCTATCATCATTGCATTTCCGGCAACTCGGAATATCCGAGGAAGTTTACACGCACATCGATTGATTTTTGTAGAATCCATTTAGAGTCAAGATAAAGTCACGTATGAACTGATCCTACAAATATTAATATCACCTAATAAGTTTTGAACCAGTTTTATGCCGTTTCATATAAAGCGTTCCAGCCAGATTAACGGGACCTGGGGTACTGGATATCACCCTGGAGGTTACATTGGGACCGTTCATCTCCACAATAACGGTCCGGATTTAAAAGAAACTATTTCATGGAAGAGTTGTTTTAATCCGGACCATGCAAAACATTTTTGGACGGTCCGGATGTGATCTCCAGTACACCAAATCCAGATTAACGACGGTGCAAAACTGGTGGAGTACGGGGCAACCAACTGTAGCATCCTCCTTAGGGCGTAACCTTAAGGACTCTAGAGTTGTAGCAGACCCCATGAGAGTCCAATAACTCATAGGTTTCTACCGCCCCACCAATGTTGATGCAGACCGGGTTGCATCAACGTGGTTGGACCGGTTGCGTCCACGTAGGCCTAAAAAGGCCTAAGAATCGACGTTGTCAGAATGGGCTGAATTTCGCACGGTCCATTGGAATCGGCCCAAGGATCAGTAGTCATATTGCTACGCAAGATGATGCACGATGGATTTCGGGCGTTCGTCGCTGTTTAGGCCCCGAAAAGGCCAATTTTGCCGTTTATAGTAATATTTAGATCACTAATAACTTTTGTTAGGAAACTCTGTTTTATTCGCCGTTTGTTTTGGCAACCTTATAATTCTTTTTAGTTTCTGATTTATTAGTCAAATCAGAACTTTCCTTTTTTGGTAATTTTCGTATTTATTCCGATTTAGGGTTGATTAGCGACCTTAAAAGGTTTCCTAAGTTAATTAGGGTTTCTTTCACCTTATTTATATGCTTGTAAGCCCTATGGCAGGGGGGGTTGTTATTGAATTAAAGAAAACGAGTTTTACTCATACTTTGATCGTTTAAGGAGGGAGTACCTCTGGGTCGATCTTTTTGTTCGTGTTTCTCTTGCACGATCGATTTCGTTTCCATAGGCTGCGCTGCATCAGTTGGTATCAGAGCACACGTTGCAATCCTGTCATGGCGGCGAGACGCGGTGTAGGACGTGCAAGAGGGGGTGGTCGAACCGCTGGTATGGACGAAATCTATGAACGAGATGATGCTGCTCGGGATGCTCGGATGGAGGAGGGTTTTGCTGAACTCAAAGCCATGTTTGGAAACATTGTCCAGCGCATGGATGCTTTAGAGATCGCTGACCCAACTCGCCATCGGCCTGTTAGACCTCACCCTCCGATCGAGGATGGTTTTTCGGACGATGAAGATATCAATCCTTTTGGTGGCGGAAACTACCAAGGGGGGCGGTATAGAGGCGTTGCGGCTAGAACCCGTGACTCTCGTCAGTGGGAGAACAGTATGAAGATTGAACTACCAGAGTTCCACGGCACGATGTCGCCGGAGGAGTTCTTGGATTGGGTGAATGTTGTTGAAGAGATTATGGAGTTCAAAGAGGTTCCTATGGACAGGAGGGTCCCTCTTATGGCTACCAGGTTCAGGGGTCGAGCCTCTGCGTGGTGGCAGCAACTTAAGATCAACAGGAATCGGCAGGGAAAAACCAAGATCACAGATTGGGAGAAGTTGAAAAAGAAGATGCGGGTTGAGTTTCTGCCCCATAACTATACCCGTATCATGTACCAGCGTCTGCAGAATCTTCGCCAGAACACACGTTCTGTCGACGATTACACTGACGAATTTTATCAACTCGTGTCCAGGAACGATCTTTCAGAGACACAGGAGCAACTGATTCTGAGGTATGTTGGTGGTTTACGTGCACAATTTCAGGATGAATTGATTATGTATGATTTGTGTTCTGTTTCGGATGCCCATCAGTGGGCTCTGGTGTTAGAAAAAAGGTTCGCTAGGAGGCCAGTAGGCAATTGGAGTAGCACTGCTCGAGCATCTGCGGGGGCTGCACCACCAACTCGTGCAGTTCCTTCTCAACCCGCAGTGCCGGCAGCAATCAAACCGGCGGCGTCGGCGTCAACCTATAAATGTTTTAAGTGTGGGGAGCCAGGGCATCGTATGGCGGACTGCAGGAAGGGAGACCGTCCTGGAAAGGCCCTGTTTATAGAACCTGATGGGGCCATTCATGACTCACTTGAGGGTTATGATCAAGAGCCTTTGTTCGATGATGGTAGTGAGGAGATGGAGGAAATAGTAGTTGAGGGGGACACAGGCCCACTGCTGGTGGTTCGAAGGGTGTGTTATGCGCCCCGAGAATCTGAAGGGGAGTCGTGGTTGCGCAACAACATATTCCAGTCCACTTGCACAATTGGTGGCAAAGTTTGCCGCTATGTGATTGATTCGGGCAGTTGTGAGAACGTGGTGTCAGAAGAGGCAGTGCAAAAATTGAACTTGAAGACAGAGGCGCATCCCAATCCTTACAAATTGAGTTGGTTGAAGAAAGGTAATGAGGTAAAAGTTTCTAAGCGATGTTTAGTTTCTTTTTCAATGGCCTCTAAATATAAGGACAGTGCATGGTGTGACGTTGTGGCTATGGATGCTTGTCATCTGCTTTTGGGGCGTCCGTGGCAGTATGATCGTAAGGTCGCGCATGATGGGGGGACTAACACTTACAGTTTAATTTACGGTGGTACAAAGATCAAATTGTTACCATCGAGGGAGTCAGCCCCCGTGGGGCCTAATCTATTAACAAGAGCGCAGATGGAAGAGGAGATCTGTAACACCCGGGTTATTTCAATAATTTATTTGGGCTATGGTAAAAATTTTAGAATTTTCTGAGATGGAATCTGGACTGCATGGTCAGAACGGGGCTTGTTTCCGCGGTCGCGGGAGTTCCAGCCGCCTGCTGGAAGTGGAAACTTTCTTAATATGGGAGTGGGTCCCACCCCACCCCCATAATTCGTTCCCTCTCTTTCTCTTTTCTTCTTTCCTTTTGTTTTTTCTTCTTTTCTTTTTCTTTTGTGCTGGGCACAATCAGAGAAGAGAGAGAGGGAGAGAAAGAGGAGGGAAGTAGAAGAAGGAAGAAGGAAGAAGGAAGAAGAGGAAGGAGAGACCGGGAAAAATGGGGAAAACCCAAATTGAGGTACGAATTGGAAATTAATTTCCGGAAATATTGAGTTAAGTTGTTGTTTTACAAGTTAATCAAGTGTGTTGCATCTCATAAGAGTGAATTGGGGTTTATTTTTACGAAAATTCGTGGAAGAAACGTAAGGGTGTTCACTGACAGTTTTATGAAATACAATCTGCCCTGGTTTTTGGCGAATTTTAAGACATGGTTCCCGAATTCAGGATTTTATGGGAATTTAACTGGAGGTACCCATATGAGTTCTAGACCTTGTGTTAAATTTTCGTGATTTTATGGGAAACACAGAAAATATGAAAAATGTTCTACCGAGCTGCTGTCGGGTTCGTGTTTGGGCAGACAGCACTGACATATCTTGGGAAAACGGTTATAACTTTTAGCTCAGGTATCCGATTGGCACACCGTCTTTTGATTATGAAACTAGACTCGTATACCTTCGAAACGATGTATGGGTTGTGCCTTAATTATTTCCAGAGAATAGCAGTTTTTAATTTGAAGTTGGGGAAAAATCTGTTTTGGGGAATTTTCAGCAAGTTCTGGGTTTGTGTGGAGGTTGTTTAAAAATAGTTACGGAGCTCAGAAAATTCTGAATTTTGGATATGATGATGAAGTATGAGTCTGGAGTTTGTGGTAAAAATTTCGTGGGAATCGGATAAGTAGATTAATTCTGAAAATTCGTAGTGCGCAGCACTGTTGAGTCGTAGGATGCATTTTCATGCATTTCATTTGCATTTGGGCATGAATTTTGGTGGTGAGTCTTATGAGTGCTGTATATTTGGTATTATAGGTGATGATATCGTAAGAATGGTCGTGTTTACGCCTCTGGTGCGTAGAGGTTAAGTCTATGGCGGAGTTGGTCCTTTTGTGGCAGGTGAGAATGTACAGCCTCTATAATAAATAGAAATGTGTAGTGTTTATGTGGTGTTTTCAAATGTGTGGTGTGATTATTGATGTTTTGAAAACTCTCCTTGTGATTTTTGTATATGTTAAAAGTATTGTGTTTGGACGGATTAAATGATTTTCAATGATGGATCAAATGATTTCTGGTGGGTGAAAAGAGAATATTTTATGCCTCTTGTGCCAATGTTTAGTTTGCAAGGTTGGCAACTTGCATTCGTGGGCTGTGCCATCTGGCTGTGTGCCAGCATTTTAGCCAAAAAGTTGCAAGGTTGGCATCTTGTAGCGTGGGCTGTGCCAATATTTTAGTTTGCAAGGTTGGCAACTTGCATTCGTGGGCTGTGCCAAATGTGAGCAGTGCAAGCTTAGTTCTTGTTTACTGTGTGGATTGCACCTACCATTGGTGATAAAGAATGGCCCTCGTCACCGCCACTATATGTGAGCCTGTGAGCGAGGTAACGGTACCGTCATAACTCCCGGTCGTGAGGTTGGCGACTCGTTGGCACATTGGGTAAAATGATAGGCTATTATTTTATGAAAATGTGAAATATTTTGCAAAACTTACAGAGGTGTGTTGATGAAATGAGCCGATAGGCCGTGTTTTTGAGATGAGCCGATAGGCTGTGTTTTTTAGATGGGTCGGTGGGCCATGTTTTGAGATGAGCCGGTGGGCTGCATTTTTGAAATAAATATGGAGGGCTGTGTTTTTGAGATAAATTGTTTAAGCAAATGTGTTGGTGTGTTGTTTATATTTCGATCCATCTAAACACTTATCATTTTCATTTATTATGTTGCTAAGGTACATTCTCCTGTAACCTTTTTGGTTGCAGATTTCCAGTTGAGCTAGACGTCGGTCCACTACAGTGCCAGAGTGCTAGACAGGTGTTCCTAGAGGTTGTGTTCTGTGATTTTGTCAGTCAGTGGGTGATGTGGATAATCAGTATTTTGTGGAGTTAATGTGGTTGAGTACATGTCAGATGATTTTGACTGTACAGTTGTTGAGGAGGTGTGAACACCTGTTTTGGTTATGGCAGTTGAGTTTGGTGTTATAATATCTTTTGTTTGCATTCGTTACGAGTTGCAGTTGAGCTTTGTATAATAGCTTTTGTGAGTAGCCTAAAGGCGTACAGGTGGTGACAGGTGTCCAGTCACTTTGTGCAGGTTATATCCTGCTAGAGTGGGGTGTGACAAGATCGCTGAATCTGGGATTGCTTATGTTCTGGTTGGGAAGGATATTGGGCAGGATCAGTCCAAGGCTGCAGTTCCGGCTATTATTCAGCCCCTTTTGTCGGAATTTGGGGATGTTTTTCCAGAGGAGTTACCAGAGGGATTGCCACCGCTACGTGACATTCAGCACCAAATTGATTTGGTGACTGGTGCTAACCTGCCGAACCGGGCCCATTACCGGATGAGTCCGAAGGAGCATGAAGAGTTGCGTAGACAGGTGGAAGAGTTGCTGTCAAAGGGTTTCATTCAAGAGAGCCTCAGTCCTTGTGCAGTTCCGGATTTATTAACTCCAAAGAAGGATGGATCATGGAGGATGTGCGTGGACAGTCGGGCTATCAATAAAATCACTGTGAGGTACCGATTTTCCATTCCTCGTTTAGATGATTTGTTGGATCAATTATCAGGGGCCAAGGTGTTCAGCAAGCTGGATTTGAGGAGTGGCTATCATCAGATTCAGATCAGACCAGGGGATGAGTGGAAGACTGCCTTTAAGACTCGTGAGGGTTTGTATGAATGGCTGGTTATGCCATTTGGTTTGTCAAATGCACCTAGTACTTTCATGCGTGTGATGAACCAAGCGCTGCGACCGTTTATTGGTAAGTCTGTGGTAGTATATTTCGATGATATTTTGATTTATAGTGCCACGCCGAACTTACATATGCAGCATTTAAGAGAAGTTCTTGAGGTTCTACGAAGAGAGAAGCTGTTTGGGGGTCTGTCGAAGTGTGCCTTCATGACTGACTCAGTCCTATTTTTGGGGTACATTGTTTCTAAGGGTGGACTTGCTGTGGATGAGTCAAAGGTGGAGGCAATCAAACAATGGCCCGAGCCACGGACTTTGTTTGAAATTCGGAGCTTTCATGGGTTGGCGTCGTTCTATCGCCGATTCATACCACACTTCAGCACTATTATGGCTCCGATCACGGAGTGTATGAAAGGAGGAAGTTTTACATGGACAGAAGAGGCAACAGAGGCTTTCAGAGAGATCAAGTTGAAGCTAACTAGTGCTCCAGTGCTAATCCTTCCAGATTTTTCGCAGCCGTTTGAGTTACATTGTGATGCCTCGAAAGTGGGAGTTAGGGCTGTTCTTAGTCAGAATTCGAAGCCGGTTGCTTACTTCAGTGAGAAGCTCAATGGGGGAAAGGTGAATTACAGCACGTATGATGTGGAGTTCTATGCAGTTGTGCGGGCGTTGCACCATTGGTACCACTACCTCATTCACAGTGACTTTGTGCTGTATTCTGATCATGAGGCACTGAAACATCTGAATAGTCAGGATAAGCTATCCCATCGACATGCTAAGTGGGCTGCTTATGTCCAGCAGTTTACCTTTGTGATTAAGCACAAAGCAGGGACGTTGAATCGAGTAGCTGATGCCCTCAGCCGTCGTTCTTCCTTGCTGACTCTCATGCGCACTGAGGTACTTGGTTTCGATTCTTTTCGTGAACTGTTGGCTGTGGATCCTTTTTTCTCGCATGTGTTGGATGATATTTCAAAGGGTGAATCGAGTGTGTTTCACCTTCATGATGGCTTTCTATTCAAGGGTAATGCATTATGTGTTCCAGAGTCGAGTCTGCGGCTCAAAATTATTACTGATTTGCATAATGAGGGGCATGTGGGTCGTGATAAGACCCTTGCTTTGGTGGCTGCATCATATTTTTGGCCTACTTTGAGGCGGGATGTTTACCGGTTCGTGGGAGCTTGTCATATCTGTTGTGTTTCTAAGGGTGGGGCCACTAACGCAGGACTTTATATGCCACTGCCTATTCCTACACAACCATGGGCGGATGTGAGTATGGATTTTGTCCTTGGTCTTCCTCGTACCCAGCGAGGCAAGGATTCTATTTATGTGGTGGTGGACAGGTTCTCGAAGATGGCTCACTTTATTCATTGCACGAAGACCACCGATGCTGTTAAGGTAGCACAGTTGTATTTTGACAGTGTTTATCGTTTACATGGGCTGCCTGTATCTATTGTTTCAGACAGGGACACACGTTTCTTGAGCCACTTTTGGCGTTGTTTATGGAGGTTGGCAAACACACAGCTCGATTTTAGTACTTCATATCATCCACAGACTGATGGCCAAACTGAGGTGGTCAATCGTTCTTTGGGCAACATGCTGCGCAGTTTGGTGGGTGAACAACTTGGGTCATGGGATCTGAAACTGGCCCAGGTTGAGTTCGCATACAATCATTCAGTGAATCGGAGTACGGGCCATTCTCCATTTCAGATTGTCTATGGGTGCAATCCGCGGTCCCCTGTCGATCTCGCTCCGGTGCCTGATTTGAAGCGTGTGCATTGGAAGGCCCAAGACTTTATGGCACATTCGAAGGAAGTACATGAGGCTACCCGGAAGCAGTTGGAGGTCTCTACCTCCAAGTATAAGGAAGCAGCCGACAAGAAGCGTCGTTTGGTGGAATTTGAGGTGGGCGATTTTGTATATGCTGTGCTGACCAAAGATCGCTTTCCGGAAGGGGAATACAACAAGCTTAAAGCCAGGAAGATTGGGCCTTTGGAAGTCCTTGAGAAGATCAATCCAAATGCGTACCGTTTAAATCTGCCTAGCCACGTGCGCACGTCGGATGTGTTCAATGTCAAGCATCTGATTCCGTTTGTGGGCGATAGTTCATCTTCTGATGATTGCAATTCGAGGGCGAATTCTTTTCAAGCAGGGGAGGATGATGCAGACCGGGTTGCGTCAACGTGGTTGGACCGGTTGCGTCCACGTAGGCCTAAAAAGGCCTAAGAATCGACGTTGTCAGAATGGGCTGAATTTCGCACGGTCCATTGGAATCGGCCCAAGGATCAGTAATCATATTGCTACGCAAGATGATGCACGATGGATTTCGGGCGTTCGTCGCTGTTTAGGCCCCGAAAAGGCCAATTTTGCCGTTTATAGTAATATTTAGATCACTAATAACTTTTGTTAGGAAACTCTGTTTTATTCGCCGTTTGTTTTGGCAACCTTATAATTCTTTCTAGTTTCTGATTTATTAGTCAAATCAGAACTTTCCTTTTTTGGTAATTTTCGTATTTATTCCGATTTAGGGTTGATTAGCGACCTTAAAAGGTTTCCTAAGTTAATTAGGGTTTCTTTCACCTTATTTATATGCTTGTAAGCCCTACGGCAGGGGGGGTTGTTATTGAATTAGAGAAAACGAGTTTTACTCATACTTTGATCGTTTAAGGAGGGAGTACCTCTGGGTCGATCTTTTTGTTCGTGTTTCTCTTGCACGATCGATTTCGTTTCCATAGGCTGCGCTGCATCAAATGTCCGGGCTTTGCAAGATCGAGGGCAAAGTTTAAGTGGGTGTTGACCCACTCGAAACTTAAATGTCTGGACCATCTAAATCACGTGGACATAAGATCCAGTGGCGGACACAGGAACTTCCTTATGGGGCACATAATTATTCATAACTTTCAAAATTTCACCTCAAGTAAAATTATACTCCATCGGATTTTAATATCAATCCACTCTTGTGGAAAGCGATTTATGTACATGCATTCTAAAAGTTTTTAAACGTATCCACACAAATTAAATATTCAATGCTTAATTTTCCCATTAAGATTATAAAAAAAAATCCATTTTTCTTAGCACAAAAGGTTAAAAGATTCAAGCGAACCGAAGAGTCAAGCCGCGAAACAAATTTTTGCGGAAAGGTTAAAGCATTATGCCCAAATCTCGCCTAGTGGAATAAAATAAAAACCATAAAAATTTATGTCGATCGGACTCATTGACCCACTTCCCAATAAAAGGAGGTTGAGCAGGGGCACGTGTCCCATAGTAAGTCCGCCCCTGGAACTAGCCATTTACCGCTAAGCTACGGCCTTCTTGTCATTGGAGAGGAAACTAGTGAAATAACTTCCAATTTAACTTCATGCAAAGAATTTTGTCGAGAAAGAGATTGGAGAGGCATATAGAAATTTACCACAAGCTTATAAAACATAAGCCATAACATATGCAAACAACTAGACGATCATATGATTATTGTTTGTTTATTTCTCCATATATATTGTAACCAATAGGACCATCAGTTTTATTTTTTCCGTCCATTTTGTCGCTTATTAATTCATAGACGCGACAAAATTATTATGCTTTTAGTAGGGTTTTTCCCCAACGTAGTTGCCCGGTGGATCATAGTTACAAGTAACGAACCACCAGCCATTGTTGCACCGAACCCTAGCACACCCAAGCCGAACCGAATTCCTCCAGACCACCTGAGTGTAGTGCCCACACACCTTCCCAGGAGCGCACGAATTCGAGTTGTAGTCGTAATCGGGCTTCTCTCCAACCCACAGGCCCACGGCCGCAGTCCCGGTCATGAAGTCGCCACTCCCTTCGGCGAGGTTCTCGCCATACTTTCCTCCACCTCCGGAGTGCTGGAGAGCGCAATCGCCAATACGTTGGTTGGCGTAGTTTTGGGCAAATGCTGCCACGTTGGCGTCCCAAGTCATGGGGCCAACGCCAACGGCCGATCGAGCGGCGTTGTGGGCGTTGAGGTAGTCTTGTATGGAGTTTTGGGCTTGGGAGGATTGGAATATGGCTGAGATAGTGAGACAAAGAAGAGCCAAGGAGACGATACCACTTGACCCCATTTTAGTTATTTTGAACGCATAATTTAGGAGATGATCATGGGGTACTTAAAGGGAAAAAAGTGTGGAAAAGTCTATTACGTACCCAGAATTTTCACAGGATAAGAACATGTCATGGACTTATGTGTGGAATTTTAAGTGCCGTCACCTTTGGGCAAATCGGAAAATGACTAAATTAGCATATCCCAACTTGCTCGTTAGGAAAGAGTGGTGCCGGAAGCGCACCTGCATCACTGCACCGTGCAGCCGCTCCCAAAACAACGTCGTTTTGAGGGCACGTCACGTGTTCCATTAGATGTGGTCTTGTGGGGTCCACTTCCGAGTTTCACACGAATGATCCGAACCGTTCAATAATTTAAAACAATTATTCGAGTGGTGTTGGAGAAAATCAAACCCGTCGGATATTTGTAGGTAATTAATCTAATTTTTTCAATTTTCATTCAGAATTCAGAACCTTATAATCCAGAAGAATCTTGAAGAAAAGTTATACGATTGTGCGCTCGGTAACTCATTGATTTGAACTGTAGGTGTCGTAGGAGTCGTTGAGAAGAGCATTCAGTAAAAAAAATTATATATCTTTATCACACGTCGATAGGTACCAAACAGCAAAAGTATGAATTATTTTGATACTTATCGATGTCCGATCAAGATATTTTCAAGTGGTTGGAGCAACTAACATAATGTTGTTCCTCTCCCATCTGTCTTGAATTCGATATTTGGGACCAGATGATTAGAGCTCGTGACATACTGACAAATCAATATTTTCTCTTCAGCCGGGTCAGTTAAACCCAAACATTCTAAGTCAGATGAGTTCCCCAGTTAATCAGGGTTCATCAGAGTTCGCTACAACGGTTCAATATAGGACATATGATTATTTAATCCATGAGTAAAAGGAATTATTTTGTTTGAGGTGTAAAGAGTCCAAAGACTAGTCGTCTAAGAAAATGTTATGGATCTTTCCTGTTGATGACAAAGGAGTGGAAACATTTAGTTTGAAGGGTTTTTAACACATTCTATGGATGACGAGTTAAAGTCAGTCCGGCGGCATGCCAAATTCCATGTTTTGATTTTTCCATGGATGACGATACAAAAGGTACACCACTAGATAGCCAAAACAAAAATTCGACGTGTACGCACGTCACGTGTACGCAATATGCACAGACGGTGCATCTTGACCATCTGTTCGTGTTTTCGACAGTCTGAATTTTTAAAAGCTCTTACATGTAAGAGTTTTTTTTAAATTCGGACCGTCTATTCCTGAAATGGACGGTCATGATGAGTTCGTGGGCATACGTACATGTGTGTGTACGTACGCGGTACACATAGCTGGACTATAGCCAAAAATGCTGCCAAACTTTGGCAAAATGATTTTTGGAGACAAAGTAGGCAACAAGTTTGACTTTGCCAAGCACCGCAAGAAATCAAAGTTTTTGTGACCAATATTGTAGCCGTAAAAAAGGGGCAATCTGGTCGCAAATTGATGTAGCAACCACAAAATTTTGTCGCAAACCGAGTCACAATAAGCTAGTCGTATTAAGCCTGGCCACTCCAAACCCAACTAGTTGCTCCTCTCATCCTTCAAGGGAAAAAAATCTGCCAAAATAGCACTAAAATCGGTACAAAAACTTTACTATTTTCTTTTTACTTTGCACTGTAACATGCCAACAAAGACTTTGGAAAATTTATTTTGACACGTGTGAAGGTATAGAATGTGTAGTGGCCGGAATATTCTAAGGACCAGAAGGTCCACCTCTGCCCACTAATTGAAGCCATGATCAACGGATTGACCTGTTGGTACGGAAGGTCAAGGCGTATACAGTTGAACCACGTGGACGATGCCGACCAGATAGGCTCAGAATGAGTCACATCGATTGAACAAACTCGGCGGAAGGCAAGGGCGGCTCTAGAGGAGTTTGAATCACCACTGCCGAGATGAACACTCCGAATCATTGGGTTCGGTGCTCATCGCATCGGCAGAAGCAACCTAGCTAAAGACTGAAGAGATCTGGAGATTAGCGTTGGGTCTTGCCCAACTGAAGTTAACAAACCGATGGTTTCTAAGGCACTCTTATCGGTGCCAGTTTTAGAGGGTGTTTGGGAGCCTATTTTCAGTTTTTTATTTTTAGTTTTTTGGTTTTTTGGGTGAAATGTTTGTGAAAAATATGCAGAATGTATTTTGCAAAAGTAGAGTGTTTGGGAGAATAATGACGAAAATGAGTTATGAATTATTTTTTTACCATTTTGCCCTCACTGATTTATTATGATATTAAAAATGTATATGAATTGAATATTATTTTTAGTAAGTTTTTAACTTTGGCAAAGATTTTTTGTAAACTTGTCCCTTCCGTTTTATTTTATTTTATTTTATTTTTTGAAATTTTTTTTGTGTTTCATTGTTCCCAAAGAAAAGAAAAGTACTACTTTCCTTTCTCTACCAGAGCTAGGCCCGGCCCTGTGTTTCGCGAGGCCCCAACCCTATTCTCAATTTGAGGCCCTTCATATATATATATATATAAATTTTTTTTATATATAATTTTTTTTTTCTACGAGAAGGGGCCCCAAAAACCGGGGGGGCCCAGGCTCGGGCCTCCCCAGCCTACCCACAGGGTCGGGCCTGACCAGAGCCATTATCTTCCCTCTCTCTCTCTCTCTCTCTCTCTCTCTGCTAGAGAAATAAAACCCACTTGATCTCTGTTCGGGAACAACGAAGCACAAAAAAAAAATTCTAGAAAATCCATGGAAAATCCCACGGAAGATCCCATAGAGACCAAGATGCTTTCTCTGGAAAATCCATAAGAAAATTCAATTGGTAAGTTGCAAACCCAATTTTAGATAGATTTCTTGAGTTTTTTTTTTAAATCAAAATTCTGTGCTTGGATTTGTTTTCACTGTTCAAAACTCTGAGGAAGAAATCTGTTGATTCTTAGAAAAGAAATCGTCTTTGCTCTTTGCTCTCGATTTCTTATGAAAATCTGGGGCAGCGACGAAGCAATCTCCTTTTCTCTGTTCGTGTGTTGTGTGGAGAGGATAAACGTAAAACAGGGGTAGTTAAGGAAGAGATAAATGAGGGGAGAATCAAAAAAGTAGAATGAGAAAATGAGAATGCAAAAGGAAGGTCTGACCGGTTTTTGAGTTTTTGCCTCTAACCTTAAAAATGGCAAATGAGTTTTGGAGAATAGTTTCTGGGAATGAAGCGCCCAAACAGCCAAAAGGCAAAAACGAGAATGGAAAAATGCAAAAACTTGGCGCCCAAATAGGCCCCTAATCGTGGCAAGGATATGTCTACCAAACCGATGGGTTCAACAACGTCCCAACCAATGCCGAACAAGTGGGTTCCGAAATGTCCCAGCCACAGCCATGCCGATGGGTTCCGAGGCTATTCGACCAGATAGAGCATCACGCATGCTTGGCATGTCAGTTGTGGCATCAGGCGATATGCAAGTGGTGTTGTAGGAATCACATGATGGACTAGGGAGTCCTCCCAAACCCGTTGACTTATCAGGTGTGTTAGTTGTGACATCACCCGAAGCAACAGGTCTATTGTACGTCACCAGAAGCAATGGGTTTGCTCGAGACGCTCTAAACTAAACCTCAAGTATGGGCGGCTCGCGTGAGGAACACGAATGAACTTGGAGATCAAGTAACTTCTTCCCTATAAAGGCATCCTCACCAACATGTAGGGATATTCCTATCTCTCTCTCTCTCTCTCTCTCTCCCTCTCTCTCTCTCTCAAACTCTAGCCGCCGTATGTCTTCTCCGTTCACTTACTAGACCATCGGAGTACCTTCTTAGACTTGCCACGGTCCAGACATGGCAGTTGGCACTAACGCAGATGCTTAGCGTGCAGGTCTTCTTCTCAGACCAACCTCCAGGGTTCAGGCGAGGTTCAGCCATCTATATCACCCCTCCGTACCAAACCAAAAGTTGAAAGAGATAACTGCAATGAAGAAGCTCCCACATGCAGAACGAGTACAATTTTGTTCACCCTCCCTAAAAAGAGGGTAAACAAAACCCTCCCTCTTATTGGCTAAGAGGTGATAAGGGGACCACTTTTAATCCAACCCATCCCAACTCAAGGTAGTTTTAAAGTTAATTTCACAAACACCCATCAACTACCTTTCAAAATTACTTTCACCCCTAAACTAATAAAACTGAACACCGTAACACCCTTTTCTACGTGATCACTTTCATCCCTAAACTGGTCTTATGGATATACTTACATGTTTGTAGCTCCCTCTATTTTTTTAGGTTATTGCTTCATCAAAAAATTCTAAAAAGTACTCTCACCGTCCCATATTGCTTGTACCTTTTGGGGAAGCGTGCATTTTGCACGCAAAAAATAATGTGTTTATGAAACTTTTTTTTTTTTATATTTACACCAATTTTTTCTAATCAATAAGATCTTTAAATTGGTGTTAAAATTTTTGGGGAAAAAAAAAAAAAAGGAATGCTAATACTCCCTCTGTCCCAAACTGTTGGTCAATCTTTCCTTTTTTGGGACAACGGCCATTTTTAAAAGTTAACAAATAAAAGTGTGTACTTCTTTCCTTTTTTGGTACTTTTCAAAAAAAAATTTGGATTCCCAAATTAAGACCAACAATTTGGGACGGAGGGAGTATATTAGATTTTGCGTGTAAAATGCACGGAACCTAAAAAAGGCAAGTAATTTGGGATGGAGGGGGTAAAAAATTCTTGTGAATAAAGACAAAAATAATATAAAAAATCTATTTGTTTTGAATTTTTTACTTTAGTACTTTTTTTGATATTTTGATCATAATTTTTTACTTTTTAAATTTCTTTTATCGTGACGAACTAATAATCCAAAAAAAAAAAATGAATGCAAAGCTAACAAATGTGGAAAAATTGTACCAAATTTTTTCAAAGTAGAATAATTGATGGTACTCTACTGACCAGTTGATTCAAAGTAGAATGGTACACTGAACAGTCGATTCAATATTGAGAAAGCAAGAAGTAAGAACACTAATTCAAAAACAGTCGACCACATAAGCCACGAGAAAACAATTTTGCAAAATTCAGCTGGGCAAAAAACACCACCTTATTTATTACTCCTTATCAAAACAAGGGTAACAAATTGGAAAAATGTGATACATGAGATTGACAATTCGTCCGTTTTCCCAGCAAGAGAAATTGAGGCCATACAATGGGAACTAGGAAGAAAGTAGAAAGTAAATGTTATTTTTTTAGCAGATAGAATAGAAGGGTAGTTCAAGGGGTGTTTGTGAAATTAAACTCAAAACTAACTTGGGTTGGATTGGATTGGGTTAGAAGTGGTCCCCTTATCTCCTCTTTGCTAATAGGAGGGAGGGTTTTGTTCACCCTCTTTTAGGGAGGGTGAACAAAATTGCACTCCCCACAGAATGGTTGACAACATGACATATATAGTAATGCCACCACTAGTCGACCACCAAATTAATTACCCTTTCAACATAAAATCACGGTCTTCTTTGGATTTGATCATATGCTACAGTCACCTTTACAATGAAAACTGATTGCAGAATCCAAGATTAGATGTACATTGTTCGGGTCTTCAAAACAGCGTAAACTAAAAATGGTTAATGAAATCATATTCAGCACCATCTCAGGGTTTTGTCAATGTACCTAGTCGCTCGCTAACCTGATAAAATACATAAATAACTATTTAATACCCCCTTCATTTTCCTTTTCTTTTCATATTTCTACTTCAATCCAAAATCCGAACATGACATATAGGAGATCGACGATGCTTCTGTGTAACAAACGGAATGTCTTCTATTAGGACTTCAAGCTCTAAATGCAGTCTTCGGTTTTAGTAATTCTTTTTCCCTTCCCAGATACAAGACCTGTACAGCTTATTACCATGTAAAGTGTAAACCTTGAAATGCCCTGACAAATTAGTTAAGATTCATCAGTTCTAAGATTCAATCAATCTTTAAATCTGAGAAAAATAATCAGTAAGTTACAAGTGCAGTGCTAATGCAGCTGACTGTCAGCTTGTACATAATTTTTCAAGTACAAAACAAAATATGCACGAGTCGACCTCAACCATAACTAAAACCTACGGCAGCTATTATCAATTCCAACAGCAGAATGACTGCTTAGAATATACAAATTTTCCAACCAAAAAAGGAACCTATTGTACTGTAAGAATCGAACAGTTACCTCTCAGCTCCGCTCCTTGATGTCAATTAGATGAGCTATAAACAAGTCATTCCAAGTATCCGTAATTCCCGGCAAGCACCAATGCATACAATCGTCGTGTTTCTTTCCACCAGCCGTAGATGGATGGGCATCTGCTCTGAACTCAGACATGTGGGTTATGTCCAATATCTTAAACCCAGAGTGATTGAGGGCCTTGTACAAATGCTGGTTCACCGACCGCGCCTCCACATTGGTTCCGTTGTTTTCCAGGGAGAAAAGCTTTTCTACCTGAAAGCATAACAAGAAGTCAGAACCTCACTGTGGAATGAAAAAGCGTTTCGCAAGCAGAAGCATAACAAGAAGTCAGAACCTCACTGTGGAATGAAAAAGCGTTTCGCAAGCAGTTTCTGAAAACTGTCTTTGGAAAAACCTTTTGAAAACAACCCACTTTTCAGGAAGTACAGCAAAGATGTCTTCAAAATTTCGAAAACAGTTTCTGCTATATGAAAGCAATGAGTGATTCAACTTTTCATTGTTTCCGTTTCCCCAAACACACAATGGAAAAAAAGAAGAAAACGAAAACAATAACAGTAACAGTAACATTATGCTAATGAAAAATGAATATCCGCTCAAAGGAGAACTACAATGTTTTGTGAAGTCGTAAGCGTACATTTGAGATTTACCTCTTGTGGCAACAAAGGATGTAACCGCTGACAAGAACCTCCTTGGTCCCAATCACCCCCTTCAAAATGTCGAGGGGATTGTGTACGAAAAAATATCCTTGCACTTGGTTTCATTCTTCCCTCAACAAATGATATCTGTCAACATCCCACCTATGAGAAACTGAACAAAGACAATAAAAGCCAACCACAGATACACAACTTCTATTGGAATCTGGGCAGGTAATCAAGTTGACATTAGATTGAGTTGGTTTTTAGCATATCATTGTGAAATTTGACAAAGTAAGCTATGCAACATTGACCAAGTGACGGAAGCAATAATTGTGCAATTGTGTTGGTCACCTCAACTGATTTACTTTGTCTAATGTCTAGTTCCCCATGGATATGTTTGGATGGATGGACAAAAATGCCGAATGGAAATCTATTTCTGATTTCCCACCATTCCATTCTTTTGAGTTCTCAATTAAATGGTTTACATTCTAGTGGTGGACAAATTGGGACTTGGAAATCTGCCCATTCTCCAACATATTAACACACATAAATGGATTAGTCGGGTAACAACTAAAATCTATTTACTGCACTACTTGTGATCCCTGTATATCTCAGACAGAATTTTGAAAAGAAGATTCAGGGTCATACCATGTATTTTAGAGCACTATCGAGGCCAACAGCAGGAGGCACTGGAGGCATCACAGGTAGACCCCTTTCAAAAAAAAGCATTGGTGATTTTACTGGGTCAAACTTCGAAGGAGCCCACCACCTAAAACAAGAACCAAGAAGCATATAGGTAATTCAAACAGTCAACATAAAAAATTGCTAGAAAGCAAGTGAACAAGCAGAAAGTATGTACTACATCACTACGATATATATGTAGAACCTCCTCGCTGAGTCACATCTTGTGTGTGCTAGCCCCTCACTGGGTGCGACTCGTTCAGTGGTTATGGTATTAACAAAAAGAGATGTTTGGTCACTTCAACAGTTACACCCCAAAACCAGAAGTATGTGAAATTCAACTGACAGAGAACTTCCACAAAGGGGTAGATTCGTAGTTCCCTGCCTTGACTATCCACAAGGGCATTTTTTACTACGTATGCAGAAGCCGCACAACTTGAGTTTCTTATTATAGAGGATAATATAATGCACCCTACATTTTCAATTCAGCAACAGACTATACATAATGGTAGAAAGATCATATTACCAGTGTCCCGTATTAAAGACGAGAATATCATGGAAACTAAGAGCTTGTGCCCATGTTCCATCTGCAACATCAACATCAACCCTGTAACCCTCTTTATACCCAAGAGACTCCAGCACACCACCATTACTGTTGGCTGACCACCTGTACAACATAAGAACGAAGCAAATCTGTGAGAAACCATGTTACATGGACTCAGGTACAGATATTGGGTGCGAGTACATGTAAGCATTGGATTCATGTAATTTTGATTTCACGGAGATGAGGACACACCAGAATATTTGAAGTCGTCAATACATAAATTCTATTTCCTAGCTTAAATGGTGTTTTCTTCTTGCATTAGTTTTTAAATTCTGATGGATGTTAAAGAAGTCCGGTATGTAACTTATTCGACCATTTAATTAGAAAATATGTTGTTAACTTATTGTCCAACTAAACATGTACGACAAAGATCCCATACCCCAATCCAGGTGTTGAGTTCCCACATGGGTTCTCTATACATTTTGATGGAAACATAGGTGAGAAATGGAAACATGGAACAGTATACATATAAAATCTTTTTTGCTTCATATGAACTTAAATATGCAACACAAAGTTGAGAAATGATTGATAAAAACAAGTGCGCAATCTGAAGCCAATCGATGAAGTAGGCAGTATCCAAAGTGATTAATATTGTCTCAAGCAGGACAACCAATAATTGAAGTTCACTAAACAGGTCAAGTGCTGAAATGCACCACTTCCATGAGAAATCACCATTCGCCAATATCCCTTTCATCATGGGGCTTAGCAGATAGCGTCATTATAACTAAGCAACTTCATTAAAAAATAGCAAATCAGTTTGCCCATTACTATCTCCGATGCTGAGTATATAGAAATTATTTCAACCTCCAATCAAACCTTGTTCATCTAACTATGAAAGCAACAAAGTTGCACCTACAAACAACTACCACAAATAATTCCATATGATGTGAAAAAGAACACTCTTAGGTCTTGATCATTACCACTTCAAAGTTTATTTCTACGACCGGATACCTCTACGAACTCTAACTGCAGGTACATTGTTCTACTTGTTATGGGCCTCGTGAAGTCCATGCAACATCATATACAAATGACCTATCTTCTATAGAACCAATCAAACACTAAATACGGTATAAATATTGCTTACCGACCATGTCGCACCAAAAGATTCGTCCGATGATATGCTATAGTAAGATTGTACTCAAGAAATGTAAATCCACGGTCCGCTCCGACAGGACGCCACTTTCTCACTTCACCTGGGACTCGTTTCAAGGAGCAAAAAAGCGAAACAAACATATTCCTATTCAAGGAGTCACCTACAAACCCTGCACTGTTAAACATGAATAAGCTCAATAACAGTGAAATAAAAACTGCAAAACAAAAACATATAATAAACAGGTGAACAAAGGAAGGACAACTGTACATAGAGTTCTTGAAATCACACCAGATAATGAGTATATATGTACGTACTTTCGCAACGGTTTGGTTGCTGAGGATATATAACCAAATAAGAATCAAGATTACGCGTCATATGATCCACAGTTCTTCTTCGTCGTCAAATATTCAACAAATTCAAATTTCAATCCACATCGTATACTAATAGAAAAATTTTAAAAAGGTAATTTGACAAGCTAACTGATGAAATCTAAAAAATGCCAGCTTTGGAAAGTAAAATTCATGATCGACAGGTTCAGCTTTGGAAAGTGAAATTTTCCTTCCACTTTTCTCCCACTTTCCTCTCATTGTATTTTCTCTCACTTTCTATCCATTTCCACAAGTTCCAAACATAAGATCAAGGTGATCAATTTGAATCACACATAAAAGCAAGTTTTTTGTTGGAGGTTTGTATCTTTAGCCCCTAATTTTTCTTCCAACCTTCCGTACATTATTTGTTGTTTGAGGCGTCAAAACGTTTGCACATCTTTAATTTTTATTTTCAGCCAACATCCATTATGATGTATAGGCGATGGGGACTAGTACATTCAAACTAAGCATTTTCTTATTTTTCCTCAGTTTCCTGCTATATTAGCTCAAGTACCAAACAAAGCTCCAGTCTTTACTGAAGTTTTCTACCCCATGCCTCCCCTTGGTATTACCTCTACCGAAACCACATTACTCCTCCTAACTACCTTATCTGCCAATCTACCAAAGCATTTTCTTATTTTCCCAATTTCCTTCTTTAATCTCGCAAGAATCAAACAAATCTCAGTCTTTGATCAAACTCATCAAGTAACATTCACGAACTAAGTACACACAGAGTGTGAATGTAGGTAGACAGATTGATAGATATAGTGTGAGAGTACCAATATTGGTGTCTCTGAAGCTTTTGAGAAACCGAAGAGGATCGATCTGCGGTAAATCACATCGACGTGGCTTCCACCGCCACTTAAGAATATCAAGAGCGTTCGATTTGTTACTCCCAATGCAATTCCAGCCCTTGTAGATCTCCTTGCACGTGTGATCGTAGGATCTGACCGTAGTAGGATCGTAGATCCACTCGCCATCAGAGTAATCGCAGCCTCTAATTGAGGACACTTCTTCCTTCTCCTGCTTCGGTTGGGAGTATTCTGCTGCTGGATTGAAGTACTCGAGGTTTTTGTGGTGGTGAGGAGAGAGAGAGGCGGTGGAGGAGGAAGATGTGGCTTTGAAGAGAGAGAAAGCGAAGAAGAGAGAGGCGATGGAGAGGAGAGAGAGGAAGAGGAAGGAGGTGAGAGAGAGGGGCTTTTTCGAGTCTCTCACTGCCATGGGACTACGGGAGGACGGTGGCGCTCGAACCAGGCCTCAAATAAAACCAAACGCTGTATTAATTTCATTTTCTCACGAAAGCGTGTTTATTAATGACGACAGTATTTTAGATGAGTAGCCGCAAACTTTGTCCACAAAATGCGTAGTGGCCGTAATGTTTAAGGCGTGTTCACCAACAACGCTCCCAATGTCGGTGCTAGTGTCCGTAAACTCCGTCCACATATAATACTGTGGCCGCAGTTTAGATCAGTTTCAACAAACAAATTTTTTATTCGTAATGCGTCATATTTGATCAAGGAATCGAGGTTGAATTTTTCAATCCGACCGTTGATAAATCTCTCCCAATTATTATCAATCTGGTAGCAATCGTATGGTCAGATGTCCTCTAAACACGTGTTTAGAAAGCTTCTTTTTTTTTTTTTCGAAAAACAACAGAGCTCCTCATTCATGGCCTAATTTGGCCTAAAAGTGGTTTTTGGATTATTGGTTTTTTCGATTTGTCTTTATTCAAATTTTTTTTGCATTTGTTAGTTTTGCGTCAAGATTTTGTGGTTTCTGGATTCCTCTCGGCGAGACGAATCTAACGAGTATAAAATTATGGTCAAAACTCAAAAATTTTTGAATAAAGCCAAAATAGGTGGATTATCGCCGATAATCCACCTATTTTGGCTTTATTCAAAAATTTTTGAGTTTTGACCATAATTTTATACTCGTTAGATTCGTCTCGCCGAGAGGAATCCAGAAACCACAAAATCTTGACGCAAAACTAACAAATGCAAAAAAAATTTGAATAAAGACAAATCGAAAAAAACCAATAATCCAAAAACCACTTTTAGGCCAAATTAGGCCAAGTTTGAAAGCAGAAAGATTTCATCTCAAGATAGAGAAATGAACCAACACTACTAACAACATCATGACATGAGCACGACAAAAGCACAACCAGGCTAACCGCCTCTAGACACCACTGCGAGGGCAGACCGACACTAAATGCAAGCATAGAGTCCGACTACGATCCAGTAGTAGAGGAGGCATGTTTGCCTGGATGCATTTTCTATTTGCATTGGTTCTTTTTTTTGGAGGTTTTGTCGTGTCTTTTTGGAAAACTACTGAATTCAACTTGTTTATTAATCTGAAAAAATTTAGGAGTGGGTTAGCCAAAAGAGAGAAAAAACCAAATAAAAAAAAAAAAAAAAAACCTTCCTCGTTTTCCAAAAGATAAAATCAGGAAAAAAACTGAAATTTTATCAAACCTTTCCCTCATCTGATAAAATCGTTTGGGAAACTCAATATTAATCCTTAATTTTAATTACAAGCGGTTAATTGGGCCTCAACCCCATTGCAGGTTAGCCTCCACCTTAATCACTCAGTTGCTAAAGAATTACAGTTAGATGTTTCTGAAATATTTTTCTTTTTGATTGACTACGTAAAATGAAAAAATTTGATTTGTACAATTTGCGTCGTAATCTCAGGACATTAATTTCAGACATCTGAATGCAGGTGAGGGTTCAAAAGAGAAGACATACAATCACAAAACCAAATGGTCCCAGTATCTGCAAACGTATCTGATTCGGAGACGATAAACTAGTTACACGATTTAAGCAACATGCGACAAACACAAGGCTTCGTCTCCAGAATTTGCCGAAATATTAGGGGAAAAAAAAAGAAGACGACATTCATCTCAAATTATTGAAAGAATATTGGTCAGTTCTCTCCTATATATACTACTCAGATTAAGTTGGAATATGCTAAACAGAATCAGCATTTAGCCTACAAGAAGCTCCAGCATTGGGAAGCAAGAACCCGAAAGAACAGTACATCTTGCCAAGGCTAACACGCAATCTTCCCCGACGATTTTTTCGGGCAAAAGATATCTAACGTTACATATGTTTAATACCAAAGCAAAACTAGATGTAATATATATTTCGTTAACTTGAGACATTTCTCAGCACCATTTTTTTGCCAAGAAGGTATCATCGAGATATTTTCAATGGTAAGATTTGAGGTGGAAAACTTGGCAGGCGGGCTTGTATGATCTCTTGGTTGCAGCTTGCTCAAACTTTTTAGTAGCAGCTTCATTCTCTTCTAAGCTGGTCTGGACAAAGTACCTTATCCACCAAGATGAGCTTCGCAGTTTGGCCTTCACACACAAAAAAAAACACCATGTTATTGCTTTAAAGCTGACACTGCAGATTTTTCGCAGAGGTGACCGAAACCAGACTGCTGCCACTAAATAGGTAGGAACCATGCAACAAATATATGTTCACCAAATAAGAGGCTATGACCCCTAAGAACAATCAAATCGATTCACTTGTTTCCGTGATAGTAATTGGTTGTAAGACTTATATTATCTCAAATAGACAAACGAGTTTTGGAGTTTCGGTAGTAGTACATGAAGCAGATATCAGAAGTTTGTGTCAACAGAATGATATTTTGTGGATGATGGACTGTTATGTAATCAACATAATAATTCAAGCAATTTCTCTTTGGTTTTTGAGAAACTTTAGTAGACGCCAAAGGAGGGAAACTTTTAGGCACGCCAGCTCTTGATTTATTAGTGGGAAGTCCCGAGAGCCTACATAATCTTCCCATATGATGCTAGATATATGAGAACAGTGTTGAGACTGGATGACATCGTAAAGGACTGGTTGATGGTCTCTGGAACTGAGTAAGGATCATGTTCCATGCAGTTACAAATGGAATTGACTTATTTTAGAATCCTGCATAAATTTCACTTCTTGTAGAAGTAGCAAGGCAAGGAATGAGATAAGTGGGAATTTCTGGAATGACAGTTTGAATCTTGAACTTAATTGCTTCCAGCAGGAATTATCGATTTACACATCTACTTCACAGAGACACGAGATGCAGCGGACGCTGAGGACCTATGAACCAATATAGATTATCGTATTGATAATCCACAATCAATGTTGCTGTCACCTATGAGGCCAATCCACAACTGAACATTCAATGATACAACATTCAAGAGCCATTGTAATGATCAACACAACATTTACCATCTATACGCAATTGCAACTATAATAGCTATTCAATGACGAGGAACAAATTTAATCCAACAAAAGATTAGTGACTTACCGGTCGACCAAATTTGGATAACTCTGCCACTTTAGCTCTAGGCTGACCTGGGTAACCTACGTATGACAACAGAAATGACAAACATTCACAAACATAACCCTTAACTATAATATGTAGACATGATCAAGGAAATATGATATGGACAAATATGCATGTGGGCTTTATAAAAAGCCCCATTTGTGTAACAAACATACACCAGACCGACCAAACATCAAATTGCGTCACAATAAGATATGCAAACGGTAGAAGAATTCGATTGTTAACTGTTGAAGAACTGGTGAAATTGAGGGCTTTTGACAGGATTTACCATAAAAAACAACAAAACCTTTGCGAGGGTACAAATTAAACCATCATTGAGATATGCAAGCGGTGCAAGAATTTAATATGTTAAATGTTCAAGAGTGTTTAAAATGTACACTTTCGAAGGGATTTACCAGCAAAAACGACAAAACCTTCAGATGACACCCTTGCCAACTCCGGCAGAGACCTGTTTAGGTATTTTGGCGAAAGATAATCTAATGCATCTGAAACTATGACCAGAGAAAATGATTTTGATTGGTAGGGAAGAGGAAACTTAATGTCAGCCAGCCGCACAATGCCTCTGCGCACTAGATTCTTGCAGTTGCTATCAGCATCCTCCAAGTCATATGGTTCCACACCCCAGGCTTCAGTATCCTCTTCTTTTAGTAATGTAGAGACCACCGAACAGGTGTCGGGGCCCACATGCAGTACTTTACGCATGCTGTCTCCATATGCTTTCTTCAGAATAGGCAATGATTTCTGAACTTCTAACGTGCATACAACACCACCTGCGTATGCAATAGTTCTCTTAAAAATTGGACATTTTGCTCTATCTAATAGCTGGTTAATGATGCCACAGTTAATTCAAGAGGCGGGGAGGGGGAAACAAGAGCTTTATATATATATATATATATATATATATATATATATATATATATATATATATATATATATATATATATATATAGATTCATGTCTGCAATGGTGTGATACGAGACCACAGTACTTACCTTCAAGTTTACTTACAGCATCTTGACTGCTGGATCCACCTGCCACACAAAAATCGGGAAAGTCAGAATCCATGGAAGAAACAAATACATCCATGGCTCAAGGACAGAGAAAGTAGATAAAAAGTTTCTTTTCTCCAAGGTTTCCTACGACAGCATAGAACAACCTATGGAAAACACCAAAACAGAGAATAAGTTTTAAGCCTATTTCTTTCCAGAATAGAGTTTTCAAATTGACAAACCGAATGCATACCTGACCCACTGTACAGATATCCAACTATCAGAAATGTACCCTGAAAAATTGGAAAAAATATTCAGCATTAGAGATCTTACTGAACTTAGCTGAATATACTATGGCAATGCAGGGTTAGGTGCAGGAACCTCCTATCAAGGTGGCGAATCCACCTTGGAACCTCGCTCACGCACTCCCAAGTCAATCTCTCCTAGGAAACTCGCTCCCGTCGATAAAGGAACCCGCTCCCAACTAGGATAGAACCTCTTAGGAATAAAAATCCAAAGCAAAAAACACGAGTAAACCATATCAAGGTAACACATAAAGTAATGATAAGATAGCATAAAAATATTGACCCAAATTCGCTCGAAGTACTTACTGTAAACATAATTTTTGCTTATATTCGCTAAAACAATATTTGCAATTGATGGGAGTCACAAATTATAGCACTTGCTTCAATTACATGCTTATTTGTCTAAATTTTTCCTAAACGCTCTGCCAGCGCTCCCAAATGAGGAGCTTCTAGATCCTCTGCTCATCAGCCCCGCTTCATGCAAACTAAGCCTTGGTTACAACAGAGGCATTAGTTGTGAGATTAAAAAGAATTACTGAGCATATTTGCTCATCTAAGAAGATAGATAGCAGTTGTCAATGTAGTGATACGATAGTATATCAGTAGTGATACGATAGTATATCAGTAGTGATACGATAGTATATCAATGGTGGAAAAGCTGGACAAGGGAACCGATATTTACCACAACGACAAGTCCAACAGATAACAATGGTGACGGGCGAGCTTTGGGATGCAAGGATCCCATAAATGGAATATGCCCACCATCTCCAAAACGTCGGGAGGGCCTCCTTGACATGTTTATTTTAGTAACAGCGAGCCTGCAAGACTACCATTAGATGAAAGAGAGTAAAATTGCAAAAGAAAACAGAGTGCATACAATCTAGTTTACCAGGTAATATAACCAAAAATAAAACATAAACTTTGTGATATTACACAGTGCATGATAGCAAGTAGGGTAAAAGGAGATTCCTGCTCACCATCTAATAAACTATAATATTGTTTATACTGAAGAATGTTATTGATAGTTGATCATTCTAATGGAGTATATTGTCCCTTTCCCACTAACCTTCCAGTCCAGTTGAGGCTTTTAAAATAATTTAGCAACAATAGAAAGATGCATAGTGGGGGCTAATATAAACACTATACTTTTGACGAGTTCTGAAAGAGTAGAACAACTAGTGAGGAGAGAATAAAGAAGCTATTACACACAAAAGACTGGTGAGTCTGGTGCCCGTGTGCACCAGCATAGTTCAGTCAACTGAACATAGTTTTCTGACATTCCTCACTCGTTGACATTTTTGTAGCCCAACCTTAAAAATTTCAATGACAGCCAATCTCAACCCAGGTTCTGGGCAAAGCTATTGACCTCAACCCTAAACTGTTTCATGGACTCTAGCATGAGTACCGGGGACTGGGTACGTATATTAGGATTCCAAAAGTTAGGTATGCTACAAGGCACGTCCTAGACACTCAGTTGTGTTGTCCTATTACATCCTGCATCATAAATTATTTCGCAACTAGTAGTAATCAACTTGAACTAGGTAAAATACGACTTTCTATTTCCATCTGAAGAGATAAAAACGTCTCTTTTCTAGCCATATGAGCAAATTTTCCCTCATATATAATACAACTTTCTATTTCCATCTGAAGAGATAAAAATGTCTCTTTTCTAGCTATATGAGCAAAAATAGAGGATCTAATTGTCTAAATTAGGGATAGGCTTGAGATAAATATTACACACCGTACCCTGGTGCCAAGTGTCTCACGTGAGTATTTACAAATTTAGTGAAGTTCAATTAACATTGTCCCAGAAACATCAAATGAGAATTACCAAGTGAAGTTTCCATACTCCCCCTTCTAAAAGGAATAATTACATATATTTTTTTTCGCGTTTCAAAATTCAGCACCCTCCAATAAGAAAAGTCTCAGTTATCATAATACCTTATCATACATGCTCAGAATTCTTCTATCCATACATCTAGGACAAAACATGAAACCCTAAACAGTTAGGGCTAATGACTAACTAATAATTGCTTCTGCAGACAGATCCACAGGACACAAGAACCACTCCAGCTAGTATCAAATTAACAAGTGTTACGTAGACGACGGTGTACGTTTCCATGTATTCATTCAGAATTAGGAGAAGATGAATTAAGCGGTAGTTAAGAATGGATTACCAGTAACAAATGAGCAAAAATGACACTAACACGCCAGGAATGAATCGGAAAATTGAAATGCGATAAGCTGATATGCATGTATGTGAGTAAATGGAGAGGGATAGAAACCTGATACGAACGATGGGATGAAGTGAGGTGGAAGATGATGGGGTTGGGATCTAGATCTGCTGGTTCGTGATTCGTCACTTAGCTGAAAAAAGGTATAGAGAGATAGGAGAGAGAGAGAGAGAGAGGAGAAGGTGTACAAGCATTTATATTTGGGACAGTAACGGCGCGTGTGATTATTGAGCTGTGGAGCATAGATGGGTTTATCTTCTTTCCGCTTTTGAAATTTCGTAATGTTATCGCTGATTTGGTTTATTGGGGTAAAAATGATAGGTATACATCCTCTCAACCACTCCCCACCACACCCTCTTTCATATATGTGGTGGAGCTCACCCGGTGGGTCTCAGTGGACCCCACTACACATGTGAGAAAGAGTATGGTAGAGAGTGCTTGAGAGGGTGTGTACCTATCATTATTCTGGATGGGGACAGGTCCAGATATTGAAGGGTTTTACTACGCACCCTGCGCACGATAGCAGATGGCTGGGCCAGCTGCTGCCATTCCACACTTCCTCACTCCTGAACTTGGCCCGGCCCAGTGCTAACTTTTGTTTTTGCTTTTTGTTTTATTCCCAAAAAAATAACTAGGCAACTTACACGAGCAGTCGAGCACCGCAACTAATATTGAGATCAATTTAAAAAAAAAACCATACACGGACGACCTTTTTGTTTGAGTTTTTTTTGTTCCCCTTGGGCTGCCCCAAACTACGTTGTTTTGGGGCATTTGTGCTCCCCCTAACGGTTTTTACTCTCTGTTAACTGCCACCTCATCATTTTCCTTTAGTGAGGTAACGGATTAGGACGGAAGGAGTCATTTTGAATAACGGAGTTTAAGTTTGGGAGGTAAATTCAAAAAAAGTAGAAGTTTGGGATGCGATACTTAATTGAGTGTAAAGTATGGGGGCATTTTGTATTTTTCCCTTTTGTTTTATTCCGAAAAAATTAACTAGGCTTTTCTAATATTGAGATCAAATTTTTTTTAAAAAAAAAAAAACCATCCACGGACGACCTTTTTGTTTTTCGACCACTTCATTGCTAATAGATTATGAACACCTAGCAGGGGTGTAAACGAGCCGAGTTTTGTAGAGCTCGAGCTCAGCTCGTTTAGTAAACAAGTTAAAAATTGAGCTCAACTTGTTTGTAAACGAGCCGAATCAAGGTAATTTATATAACGAGTCTCCTTAAACGGGTCAAGCCTATATAAACGAGCTGAGATTTTAGAAGACAAGCACAGCTTTACCGAGCTCATTTACTAAATGAGCCTTAATTACTAAACTAGCCGAGCCACAAGCTACTCGCGAGCAGCTGAGTTCGTTTACACCCTATGAACAAGTATCCAAGAAATCGAATACGACCTGATATTGAATATTCTTTCAATTTTGAATATTATTTCAAAATCCCGATGGGTTCTCAACAGAAATCCATACTACTGAGTATTGAATATCTCAACTGAAGATGTCATAAGAAATAAAATTTGTGGACAGAATCTCCTTATTTTTAATTATCGGTACCTAACTAGTTTCTTTTGCCTACCGTAACCGAAGTACAGTAGTATTTTGTTAACTAGAATGAAGCTAGAAAAAAATATTCAATCCTTTACAATATCCATTCTTAGAGTAACTCCAGCCTTAACTCTTTTTTTTCCTCAAATTTGATCAAAAATTGAGTAAAAGCTCACTTTGGTATCATCCACTTCGCCAAAAAAGCTTCCGGACAAGAATACTAAATCGGCCATTCCAAGAAGTAACATAAGCCTGCGGTAACTAGCCTTTATTTTCAGGTAACTTGCTTTCGTTTTCCCTCCCGAATAAAGGTGGTCTTTCTGATTTACTCCTGTTACTCTAAGAAATACGATAAGAGAACTACTGGAATAGCAAACCGAGCTACAGATGTACAGCCAAAGAACTAGTTCATATAATAGGTGCATTCCTCTTGTGCACTCGCTATGTTGCAGTTGTGTAACGGTTACATTACCTCCGTTTCTTTCACAGTCCAACCTTGGATGATTTTACAGTAAAAGCTTTACACACCCATACACAGAGCATGCTTTCCAAATTCTCAAGCAGACAAGGATTGCCCGAAGAATTATTCAAAGCGACAGAGAGCTGATAAATGAACCAATAGTAATCAACAGCTTAGTTAAAAAGGGGAAAAATACACTTCATAAAACCATGAATTCACTGGTCGGACACCCATGCGTATGTAGAACATATGGAAATTTCAAAGCCGAATGGACAAGCACAGCAAGATTTTTTTTCTTTTTCTTTTTTTGATCATGTGCACAGCAAGACTGCAAGAGTATCAATTATACAGGTTTGCCCATGTTAACCTGGGCAAACACTCAATTCAATTAGCACATCCAAATGCACTCTAACCAAGAAAGAGGAAGGGGGTCTTCGCAACAAAGGTCTTAAGGTCAGTTGTATTTCTGCACAAAATACAACTGTCTACAATTGTCAGTATTCTAGGGTCATCAATGGCAGAAGAACGAATTAGATCTGGAGGAAGAGAAAAACCCAAGACAGAATCCTGTTGCAAGCCAATTGAGTAACTAATTGCAACCCTGCCTATATTTGGCAAAAGTTGCATGTAATAGCATAATCATCGGTTGTACAGACATTAACTACAATCCACACGAACACCAGGCATATTAGAAAATGAGGGGGGGGAAACCCCTTACTTGCGATGCTTGTGCCTTTTCTCCTCCCTCTTTTTCTTCTTCTTCTTGTCTCTCGATTTCTCTTTTGATTTGTGCTTCCTCGAGTGCCGTTTGCTTGAGGCAACTCTATCTGCTTTCTTCCGCTTATCCTGAAAAGACTCCTCTTCAGAGGAATCACAAGGCTTCAGTGAAGAAGGCTTCTCTGGACCAAGAATAACACAACGTTCCCATCTTTCATTTTCCCCTTCATCCAGGCTTTCTAGTAGCTTTTCTTTTGAATGTGGGACAGGGGAAAGGTAAGGACCAGCTTCATCCATCCGTGAACCAACAGCACCCCTACCACGCTTCACCCTGACATCATTGTTTCATCTGTGAGTTCAAATAAAATACCCACAAGTAGATTAATGCACATATCCATGTAAAAAAATGCAAGCACTTTTAGCCTTCCAATCTTTTGGGTCTCGAGAGGCTTTGTTGCTTTTATCTTGCCCGGTTTAATCTTGAATCTTGGATATTTGATTAAGAAATTTCTTTTTTGCCGTGCAAAAAAAAAAAAAAATGCAAGCACTTATCTAAGAAAGTCATACTGATAAAAAAAAATCAAAGAAAGTCACACTCTCACACACACACACACAGAGGGAGAGAGAGAGACCTTGAGTGTAAAAATTCATCAATTTCGTCATCCTTCAATCCTTCATCTTCCCTAGAATAGTGATTTTCAATATCTTCAATTACTCTTTTACTTGATGAACAAGGAACACTAGCACTCCTCTCACCACAAGAATGCCTCTTATTTGTATGCCTTTGAGAATCATCACTGTCCCTGTTGCTCCTATCACTGCTGCTGTTATCTCTGGATCTCCCTTTGAGCTTATCATCCAGCTCTATTTCTTTCTGACGGACACGCCACATCTCATTAACTTCCACAGCTCGATTTGCTGGATTGAACAAAATTTCAAAGTCAAGCAGACATGATGAAAATCAATTGAAAAATCAATTGCATAATTTTAATAGCAGAAAACATTGCAAACACTATAAAACAAAATGGAGTTCAAACATGGAATAAAGAGTTACCAAGTTCGCCATAGCTAAAAATTACAACTGAAACAGAAAGCTTCCATTTTACAATACAAGAGAATCTCACAAGTGGTTTAAAATTCAATGGCCCCAAGAAGATCATAACCCAGTTCCACAGTTCTACCATTCTCTTGGTTGACTAATTATATTAAAGAGGACCTAAATCAGGGAATGACAACCGAATTTTGGTCAGATTTTAACTTTTGGGAACTACTGAGCTGTAAAGAAACCTTTTCTTCTTTGAGAATTTCTGTTTGTTTGAGAAGTATTTTGGGGAATAATCCAAGAAGTGTGGAAGGGGATGATAAGATTTAGTGAAAAGGAAAGAGAATGATAGAATGCAGAGAGAAAAGATGGAAGAAGAGAAAGAGACTAGGATTCAATATCACTCACGAGCTTTGTAAACAATATACATAAAAAAAGCTAGAGACTCTTGGGAAAAAGATACCATCCTGTCAGAGGACAAGGCTTAGGTGATTCAAAAAACCCACCAACTTATGAGAGCACAGAGATCAACAACATTCTTAGTGAAGCAATCATGCTAATTTTATTGCTAGCTTATAAGCATTAGCTTCATATCATAATAATGATTAACTAGACATTTATAAGCAACCACAGAACTAACACTGTTGTACTCCAAGAACTGTCGCTGTGAGGAAACGTGAATTTGGCCGACCCCTAAAGTTTGGCTTCCTAAGATAAGCATTTACACCCTCCTTCTCAGCTTGTCGCCGCAGCTCCGCTGCTTCTTTCATAAGAATTGCAGCTATTCTATTCTCCGTCTCCAAATCCATTTAAACCTATTAAGGGGACCAAAGAAGACAACAAAACAATATCAGTATTTCGTAAACAACAGAAAAAATAGATTAATCCGCAAATGGTAGATCTGCAAATCCATCTAAACAAAAAATATATCTTGAATGCCCATAACAGAAAAATGAGACCACAGTGTTCTAAAGGAAAAGATCGCATACGCAAAAGATGAGGGAAATGTTAGCTGTCAAATTGAATGGCATATTGTGTCTATTTCCAGAGTCATGAGTAACAATGAAACCTGGACCACACCTATTCCCAACTTTTACCTCTATGAGTAATAAAATCTTCAATAATCAAGTTTTGTATAGTGCTAGAATCCAATAGTGCAAACGTCAAAACATAAATATCTGCTACATGTAATGAATAGCAAAATCATCCACAAAACATAATTTTCATGCATAAAACTCGTGCAAAATGAAGCCACAATGGTTTGGTTTGAAACAAAAGAGACATCAAAAGCCTCATCCGTCCACGTAGCAATTGCACAGGCATAAATGGAGTATAAAGGGCTCGTGATTTTTTTGTGCCTGGTTGCTCTGTCGTTTGACAAATTCATTCAGGCCCTACAAGTTTTATATTGGCTGTATGTGGTCAGAGTGTGTTAGTGCTGAATTAGGTTTTGACTAGTTCACTTACATGCAATTTTTTTGAGCAACTTAGAATTTGGATCATATTTATTAATGCATCCTAATACTCCATGGGGCTTGCTAAAAAACGCCCACTAGGTGGTGGATAATTTGCGTATGTATAATTTATATGTAATATGCATATGGATGATTTGTATGTAATACTAAACAAGTTCAAATTTCAATACGCACTTATGGATATAAATACACTTTTCTCGGATATTGATACATCTTCTAGACATTATCCACCACCCTAAGGATTGTGCTTAGCATTTTTCTTCTTTTAAAGTTCTAGTTATGGTTTGGATCGCTGATTTCACGAAGCAACGTAATAAATCATTCCTTGCCCGCCCAAGTTGGCGAATGGTGATTCCCTTTTGTAGAGTAGACTGCAATTTTCAGCATAAAAGTGGGGTAAGCATTCCAAAGGAATTATTATACCATTCCACCTTCATTGCAGTGAACCAAACACTTTCTTAGAACAATTCTTTTCAATCCTACAAGAAATGCCTCCCTCGCGTCACCTTTCTTCCAGTCATTCTCAATTCTAACCACTACTAACAACTAGTTCATCACATTAACAAGCCAAATTCTCCAATTTCCAACTGAACCATCAATATGCCAAAATGAATCAATCAATAACTAAGCAACCCTAATTCGGTACAAGGCTATGAAAGTGAAATCAAATTAAGGAGATACAATCTAATGATCACAGAGGGCAAAGTATGAGTAAGAAGGTGGAAAAAGAAAAATTTTAGAAGGAAACCAATTGAAAGCCCTAACCTTGTAAGTTGTGTTCCTAATTGGAAGGTGAGCTACTTATGGTGGTGGTCCGAAACGCCGAAAGAAAGGATATTTGGCTTGCCGTGAAAGGCGGCCGTTCACGGAGACGGCTGTAGCTTCTGATCGCCGGTGCTATGTTCAAGTCGGAAGAGAGAGAGAGAGAGAGAGAGAGGAGAAGAATTGGGGAAGGATCGAGATGGATTGATCGGCGAGTCCTCTTCTTTTTTGACTTACATTGCTGCACCTGAAGTTATACTGGTATTGCGTTTATGACCCCTTAAGTTTACAAATTTATTCAGCCATTAAGCTAATTTAAGCAACTACTCCCTCCGTCCAATAATTTCCAATTTTCGTCCACCTTTCGATTTTTGAATGTTTCATGATAGATCTTCATTTTGTCAAGTCAAAGAGAGAAACTTCAAATTTTCCTTTTTTGTCGCTCTCTTTTAAAAGTAGAGTAATAGCTCCAATTTGAAAAATAAAGAGCAATTTTGAAGACTTTTACTTTTTTGGACCCTAGAAGAGGGACCAAAATGGTGAGACAAGGGAGTAAGAGTTTTCTGGGTTCTCTAGTGATTGTGCTTCACGTGGTGCTCCGAGGCTTTTTTACACTTGTGCACAGTGGAGTTCAAACTAATGTGTGGTGGGAAAATATTTTAAAGCTCTAAAGTGCTTTAGATCTTTAGATCGAGTGAGTTTACACTCTTGACGAAATGATATTGTCGGTATTTAGTAAAAAAAACGTCCACTACTCAAGTCAAGTCCTTCCCCAAACTAAATTGACTAAATATTTCCAATAAAAATGAGTGGTATTTTAGCATTAGTCTAAAGACAAAATATAAGCGTTAACTTCAATATTTTGTTGTTCTCTCGACCAAACAACTTTCTATGGCGTGCTCTATGAGCCGCGGGCTCATTCTTTCAAAGGGTTGAGAGTCTCAGACTCCTCTCACTGCCTCCTTGACATTTCTACAGGCGTTACTACTTCAGTGACACACTCTAAATGATTATTTGGGATGATCGTAATTTGTAAAACATCTAGAGAAAACAAGTGCAGTTTTGTTACTATTGCAGTTTTCAAAATTTCTTCCGTGGGTTCAATTGTGGAATCCCATTGAACTCTTTTACTTTCTATAGTTGTTTTTCTTGAAACCGATTCCTGAAAGTGTTTGACAGAATTGATTCTCAAATTGCATATGCTATAGGGGGCTCAAATTTGGTGCAGCTGGGTAACTGTGATTCCTGGTAACTTTTCATCTCCTGGAGTCATTCTTACAGTTCATGCCCAAGAAATACAGAAGGCTCTTTTATGCACTTTAAATCCAAGTATGCAGGTAAAAAATATTGGACTTGGTGTAAATCATGCAGAAAGTTCTACTCAAGACATCGGCAGTTGCCCAAGCCTTTTTAAAAAATCATTGTAAGTTGATCATCATGATCTATAGCTTGCCAAAGAAACTCAAAAATCAAAATTGCAGAGGTTTTTCAAGATCATCTGCATTATATTGCATGATTGTGTAAACAAAAAGCTCTAATACAATTCAAATAAATAGAACAAACAAAACCCCCCTGCCATAAACCCTATTTCATGATACAGAGACTATACTACATTATAAACACAACAAAGACACCCTACTTGACATGGTAATCCTCAAGTCAAACCAACCACTAAGCCTACTCAATATCATATCAACTAGTTCATCAAGCATACCTAAAACTGTTCTATACTCCCATTGCCACTCCTTTGCAAGTTGTCTTATAGTGTCCGGTTTGGTTGCACCGGCTACATCGAACAGTATGCTTCTTTGGATTAAGGTCTTCCACACAAATTCGCTTCTTTTCCGGCCGCCCAGGCAGTCGGCGGGACTTAGGCGGTCGCACAAACCGCATGTAATCATCATCCATAGGAGGAGCCTCACCTTCCCTCTTCCAATCAATTCTTCCAGGAATAGGGTTTAAATCCTCGGCGTATGCCTTGCGGTAACTAGCTACGGTAAAGCACTTCTCAGTAAAGGCATACACATCTTTTCTAGAAGATATGAGAGCCGCAACAGCATGTGAGCATGGAATTCCGTACAGCTGCCAATCACGGCAGGAACAACTGTGCGTCCCGATATTCACGATGTCTGATCTTTCGGCCGATAGGACCTCAAATTCTACTTCGTCCGATCGGAGGACCTGATATGTGGAACCACGGCTGATCGCCTCCACCATGCAATTCTCAGCACTTGGGGTGAGCATGGCATCCCACAATTGACTTTTTGCACGCCGTTCTTCAAACTCAGCCATCAATTTACTGTGGATCTGCTCAATCACCTGAATTATGGGTAGCTCCCTTGCTTCAAGAATCCAACGGTGGAACTCCTCTATATTTGAGGAGAGACAACCATACCGTATTCCCTCAAAATGGACTAACGCCCAACAGGAAGGTGAAAATTGTTGAAGCCACTTCGCAGCTTCAGACGAAACCTCCTCAATTTCTAGCAATTTCTCTTTGAAGCCCCTTGTAGTGGTGGAATATGCAGCTTTCCACAAAAGATGGACAAGCCTTGAATTCTTGAATTCTTTCCCAATGCTTTCACTCAAGTGTCGCATGCAAAATGCATGAGAAGAAGTAGGGAATTTCCTTTTTACAGAGTCTACAATACCCTTTTGACCATCCGATAAAAATGTAAGCTGTGGGATCTTCTCTGTGTGCACCTCTAGGGCTGTGTGTAACTCTGACAAGAACCATATCCAGCTCTCATCGTTTTCAACTTCAACAACACCAAAAGCAAGGGGAAACAACCCACCATCCGGATCAACGGAAGTGGCTGAAAGTAAGCTGCCAAGGTATTTGCTCTTAAGATGGATTCCCCCAAGGCCAACAACAGGTAAACAACCATTTAGAAAGCCATGAATGGAAGCATAGAACGATATAAAGAGCCGATGGAACCTGTTATCTGAACCAACAGTGAAAACCTCTGCAATACTTCCTGGGTTTGATTTCTTTATTTGTTCACAGTATGAAGGGAGGAGGCAATAAGCTTCTTCGGAGGAGCCATATATTGCTGCAAGCCCACGCTCCTTAGCACGCCAAGCTTGCTTATATGGAATTGTGATCCCATACTGTTTATGGATGTCATGCAAAATGTCTTTCGGTTTGTAATTTATGTTATCACGAAGTCGTTCCTCTATGAAATTCACTATCCAATCCACAGAAGCCTGATGATGCCCATCTTGAGCTATTTTTCCGCAAGTATGCGTCGCCTCAATGCTTCTTATTGTGAAGGTGGGGGCATTAGGAAGCTTCACAGCACGGATGCGCCATGGACATCCTTCAGTGGCACACTTTGCAAAGTAGCGAATCAGGTCACTTTTCACAATACGCAGCTCAAAGTGCTGCGCAATTGCAGCTTCTTTAATTGCACTCCGGAATGCCTTCACATCAGGGAACTCTTGACCAACAACGAAGTTGTAATCATCCATGAGCTAGCACATCAATTAAAAGCTCCTATTTTCAGCACCACGGCCTTCAAATTTTTTGCGCACGGAAGACCAATGATGCTTTAAGAGGAACTTGTCGAGAAATTGATATGCAGGTCAAACCTGAAACCCTCTAGGTGAACTTGGGAAAGATATATGAGCTCACATAACACTGAAATGAGCACAAAGGAAACAGAATTACATTCAGTCATGGCAAACATGGTATAGTAAAAAAAACTTCTCTACATTTCATTACCTTATCTCTAAATTTCTTAACTTGGATCATCAAAATAACTTGGCAACACTCAGTGTCACAAGACTAATAATACCACGAGCACAAAGTTACGTGCATACTGAAAAGAAGTCAGTACCTCTAAACTCAAGTGATATAGGTAAAATTATCCAATGCACTGAGGCATTGCCACGTGGTGCTCCATATGAAGAGCGGTTTTTCAATAATGTGTGACCAATGAATTTTATGTTGGTGTCTGGGAGACAAAATAACATGTGGCGCGATGTAAATTGTGAGTTAATGCCGCAAGACCACCGAATAACTTCTGTGATACAGATACCAAAATTCATGTTGGAGGAGGCTAAAGTTAAAAATTTTCCTTTGGATACTTTAAAAGCTTCTCTCAGCAGACAAGAATAGTAGAGAAAAATGAAAACAACCTCAACCATCAAGTAATCACGCCCTTGTCTTTTATCTCTAATATCCAAGACAATCTAATGGTCCCCATTCAAGCAAATACAGAATTATCCTAATCAAAACCAAACATCTTCACTTCTTTCACTAGGTGGACTTTATTTTCTCAAAGAATTTACAGCCACATATGCATACGTAGTATAGGCACATCAACAACTCAAACCAAAAGACCAGAACTCAAATTTACAGCACGGTTCGGTTTGCTGGAATGAAGCTCGATCAGTTGGTCATTCCCTTGGTCCCTTGGAATAGTTCCAACACTTGGTTCACTCTAAAACAAAAGATAAAGACACATAACAAATAGCATCATGGTCATTCAATAGGGAAATGACCTGCAATTTTCGAATAAAAAAGTAAAGTACTTGGGTGAATAATATTTGAAATTTATTGACCCCAAATTGATGATCTCTCATAGTTATTTAATTATGATGTCAAGGAATTCAACAAGTTTATGCACGAAAGTACTTCAATTTTTTCGCCGAAAATTGCATGACTTTCTGGGTGGACTATCTTTGCGAGACAGAAGGCAACAAACGAAACTTAAATCTTAGGGGGTTTCAACAAATTGCTTATGGCCGGCACCCTTCCCTTTATGTAAGGGCCATAGCACAGTCGTACTTTTCTTGCTATGAATAAGGTTCCTATGCTTCAACCAAAAAAAAAAAAAACAATTGCACGTCTTTAATATGTTCTTACAACAGGAAATTTTGATAGAACCTTGAATAGATTAATCTGAATGGAAACAACCATTTCAAGCAAACAAACGAACAAAACGGAAAAGAACAACAGATGGTTTTCAATTAACAGCTAAGAAGTACAACTATTTACTTCTCCAATTGAGACAAGCTTAACATTAATGAAGTCAGAACACACTAATCACACTCATGAAAAAAGATAGTAATAACCAATGTCAACCAGTGTATCACATAAGAACAAATTAGCACCGAAAATCTAGCAGGAGTAGGGAGTCGTCGATGCGATTCTTGAACTGACCTGAAAAGCAAATAGCACTGGAAGAGACTGCGGTTGTTCAGAGAGAGAGAGATCTGCCTGCGTCCGAGAAGAGAGAGAGAGGCCGACGGGGGATTCCGATGAAAGAGTAGGGTTGATTAGGTCATATCGAAGTTTAGATTGCAATTAGGGTTAATTGCACTGAACTCCCCTGAGGTATCTAAAAATCACTGGCACCCCCTAATGTTTATAATATTAAACGGACCTCCGACCTCCAACATGAAACACTTTTTGATGCCAACTTCACCCGACCGTTAGTCAACCGTCATTGACTAAACAGAAATGCTGAAATCAGCATTAGAGCAACTCCAACACTACCTCTCCTCTCTAAAATGAGGAGTGGAAGTGACATATTGAGGGGAGATTTTGTAATTGAGCCGAAATTTTTTTTAGGGAGTGGATGTGACGAAAAGGTAGATGGGTCCCTCCAAACAATAGAACTTTTTTAGGAAAAGAGGACATAAATTACAAAATCTCCCCTCAATATGTCACTTCCACTCCTCATTTTAGAGAGGAGAGGTAGTGTTGGAGTTGCTCTTAGTTCTTTAACAAAATTCCCGTTATACCCTCCCTCGTCTAGAATTTGCTGCCATGAATATGCATGTAATAAATCATGATTACACTCCTAAAAATGCCCACATCACTCCTCCTCTTCCCTCACTCTCGAAAAATTTTTGGGTACCGAATAGGCATCGCGTGGCCATGCCGAGCACGATCTCAGCATTTTTTATTCTTTTACTTCTTTGCAATGAAAAATAATAGTGTGCGAGCATGCCAGATAGAGTTTTAAATCTCCTCCCTCAGATTAACTTTGAAAAACCAAATTTAATTAGGTGATTGTGTTTTATTGGTTCAATTACCTCAATTAAGAAGATTTTTCCTTCAAAGTGAAGAAATACAAACCAATATACTTAGGAAATCAAAGAACAACAAAGAAACAAGATACTTCGATTAAAAAATCAAAGTTAAACTTACTTCAAAATTGCCTTCAACTTCAAATACAAGGTAACAAGAACTTCGAACAATTGATTGTTACAAGAACAACTAAAATCTACTTCCTAATCTACTTCGAACTGAGTCAAAATCCTAATTCTACTTTGCCAATGAACAAACCAAGCATCATTTGTTTGATTGCTGTTTGTTGAAGATTTGTTTGGAGGTTTTTTCTCTCTTCAATATCTTCTATTTATGTGGACTGCTTGTGACTTGAACTTCCCACTCAAAGAATTTGAACTTGGCTTGCTTCGAACTCTATCTTTGCACTTCGAATTGGCAGTTTCTTCCCCCATCACGTCTGAATTTGAATTCCTCTAAACTTCCTTTAGAAGTTTTAATTTAAATCTGCATGGTTTCTTAAATAACTCAAATGATTACACGTTAAGGAAATAACTGCCTTGCATGATGTATTCCACGTGTCTTAACTGTCAACTACCTTGTTCATACGTTTACATGTGAAGTTCATGCATTTGGCAATTGAAATCAAGACTTCAAAGTCAATTTATTGTATCAGTTTGACTTGTAACTGCCAATAACGGCTTTTCAAATGTGAATACTAATACGATATACTGTATTAATCCATCTTTATATCAATAATCTAGTGTATCTTCATTGACACATATTTGCCAACGTTTGGCATTCTTGATTACGTGTCAATTAATTATTGGATTTGTTAATTTTATATGTAAACATAGCCGTCTAAAAGTGTTTTGGACGGCTGAGATTGATTCCCTCTCTCTCCTCTCGCCCGACTACTCTCTCTCATCTTTTTATCTCTCTTCTTCCGGACCGTCGAATTGCATTTTCGACGGTTGAGATTGCCGAGCGGGTACCACGTGGGCAATACCCACCCGGCATTGAAAAATTTCCCCTCACTCCCCCATGCGAACCGTTACCGGCCCAACAGTAGCTAAACCCACACTAATGCATAGATTTTCAATACATAATAACGTGGAGTTTGGACTAAATTAATTGTTATTCATTATAAAAAAAGTTTCTTTGTATTGTTAATTATGAATTTGTCTAGCTTTTGATAATAAAAAAATTAGAAAACACAAAAAATAATGCAAAAAAGTTTTCTTTTGGAGTATTTTTAAACTATGACCATTATTTTTTCTTTTAGCTTTTCCTCGTCAGTGCGAACCGAAATAGAAAAAAATTAACACTACACTGATAAAAATTTCGAAGGAAATAAGAAAATAAAAATAATTGAGTCCAAAGTACTCCTCAAAATTGTTGAATATATAGGTCTATTTCAAACTTTCAAGCTTTTGATGCTCAAAAATAACAGAATGGGGTAGGGAATGGCAGTCATAAATAGTGTAGAAATATAAAAATTTGTAATGGCCTTCAAAGTTCAGAACCCAAAAGTCAAAACATCCAACAATGTGTAGCAAATTGAGGTGAGACAATAGTTACTTAAAGTTGTTTTGTCTTAATAATTCTGATTGATCATTTTATTATCTTTCCTTTATAAATTTTGCATCAATATTTTTGAAGATTAATGATTCGTCTCAAATAGAGAATATAAAAAGTGAAAAGTTATAATTAAAATTTAGAAACATTTCATTATAGACAAAATAATATGATAAATCCATCTCTAGATGCAAAGTTGACTGTATTTAACTGTCTAGATTTGATTCAAATAAAAAAAGGAACTGATTTAAAGGGCCCCAAAGCAAAAAAACTGTGGGTACACTAATAGGTGTACACAAAGTATACATTGGGTTGTGTAGGACTCACTTTAGATTGACCTCACACGTGAAACACTTTTTAGCTTTTAATATTACACTGACCTCCCATGTGAAACACTTTTTAGTTTTTAATGCCAACTTCACCCAACCGTCAGTAAACGGAAATGCAGAAATCAGTATTAGTTCTGGAGCCCTGGAATAATATATGAAAAGAAAATATCAAAATGAACATGAAAATGCATCAAACTGATCCAATCCGCTCTGTATACTATCCAAACAATGTACCAAACGGATTTTATCAGTTTTGAATGTCTTTTCACGTTTCAAACACTTTCTCTGTGTTCTTTAACATAATTACCCGTATGCCCTTGTCTACAATCTGCTGCCATAAATATTATGCATGTAAATCGTGATTACAGTCCTAAAAATGCCCACAACCCACTCACCCCCCGAACCATGACCGGCCCAACAGTAGCTATTTAGCTAACCCCACCTGCCTAGTTTAGATTGCAATTATTGTATGAATACTGGGGTGTTCCTGTCGTTTAATACTGAAATTATTCTATGAATATCGGGGCAAACGAGCCAAAGTTTAGAACCTTCACCTCAATTCGGATAGCAGAAATCTTAAGGAGGAATGGAAATGTGATGCCTTATTTCATAATTTCAACATTTAGAAGAGACAGAAATTAGAATGTGATGCTATATTTTCATGATTCTAATGTTTGGAAGAGAAAAAAAAAAAAAAAAAGGAAATGTAATTCCTGGTGACATATTCAACCAGAAAATCACATTCCTAAACAAAATGGAATCTGATCCTTTAATTTAAGATTCGTGGCCCAAATATTTAAAAAGCGAACTTTGACTTGATAAATTTTCAAAGTAAATGTTTCTTGCTTAAGATTACTAAACTAATCCAAACACCAAAATAAAATTACTTCTAGCTATCAAATTTTCCAGAATTTGATTCCTAGTAATCATATTCCTATTCCTACTCAAATTAATTTCCGGGAATTTGATTCCCGATAATCATATTCCTATTCGTATTCAAGAGTTTGGTCATCCAAACATAGCCTTCAAGTTCGTTGATTTTAGCAAGCTCGAGCTCAATTTTGATGAGATAAGCTTGCTTAGGTTTGATACAAATTCAAACTTGTTCGTGAGCCTTAACTCACAAAAAATATCAAATGCTCCTATTTAAGCTCCTATGCAGATTTAGAGTTGCAAATAATTTTTTTACACAAACAAGTTCGTACATGTAGTAAACAATGCCATCAACGGTCCGATTTAAAATAATTTTTTTTTCTAAAAGTGTTTTATTTTAAATTTGAACTATCCAAAACACTTTTGGACGGTTCGGATTGTGGTGTCTGCTGACCCATGGGGATAGCAAAGCCACCGCATTCGCTATACAAGGTCCCGTGCTGCAATTATGTGATATACGTAAACAAAATCCTCAAAATTTATGCCCAAATCGTAAACAAAATCCCAAAATTTCCGTCCTTCAAATCGTCTCCAATCGCTGTCCTCCATTTGCATCAATCACCACCATCCTTCATCGTCGTCGACTTGCTTTATTTCCCAGACTAATCGTAAATAAAATTCCCAAAATTTTCCAAATTTTTGTCCTTCAAATCTTTTCCCATCGCTGTCCTCCAACATCCTCTATCACCATTTTCCACCGCCGCCTTGTCACCACCTTCCTCCATCATCGCTGTCCTCCATCACCATCGACTTGCTTTATTTCTCGAAAAAGTCGTCATCAGCCTAAGAAACATCACATATTAAATACTCCTTCACAAGTAGAATCAAGCCTGTGATAACTGAAATATCGAAGTACAGAATATCATGATAACAAACAGCATGTTTTATCCCTAAGCTTTGTGTTCATCAAACTATACCGCAAGCCTATAAATCTTTATTTTCTAAGACACAGAGACTCATAAAATGTACAAAAAGAGACCATGAAATTCATGCCAATAAAATTTCATGTCCTTTTACTTGACCACTCAGCTTCGTTGGCAAATGTACTTCAGGTGTCATAAATTCTATACGTAAACTACTGTAGCCCAACTGTGAAAGGTATTCGTATAAACAAAGGGTTATGCTAACGGGTGTCATATTGCACCCGTTAAGGGTACAAAAAGTACACTTTTGTGAGTCCCATTTGCACAAAAAAATATACATTAAAAGTACACTTGTACGTTAAAGTACACTTAAAGATGTACTTTAAAGTACAAGTGTTCTTTTACATTGTATTTTTTGTACTCTTAACGGGTGCACTATGACACCCGTTAGTATTTTCAGTAAACAAATTACCCAAGGAAGTTTTTCGATGGTTTTACAACTTGGTCATCATAGCATTCTGAATTAAGTGGAATTAGCATCACATGGCTATTACCACGTGATTTTTTTCGGTAAATTTATTACCACGTGATTACCACAAATAACATCAATAGCTCAATTTATTTATTTATTTATTTATTTAAGCTAGAATTTCTACTCCTTGCTATGAAAAATGGTTTTTCCTCCCCCCCAGTTTAAGCTTATCAACTAAATAATAAAAAAAACCCAGATAAAATCAACCAAATTAAAAACAAAACCCAGTGGGAACAAAAATTTATTTGACTAATTTATCTTAGGTGAAGTTTTCAGATTTTTTTTTTTTAATTCATTCCATCTCGATAACCTGAAAAGATAAACAGGAACAAATTGTCTACGGATATAAAATGATCAGGAAAATAATTAGTATTTCGGGTCTAATTAAATAATATTGGAATATTTTCACTCTCTCACTTTTACTCATTGGTATTGTATTTAAAAATCTCTCTTGTAAATAAAGAACATGAGTGACTATCTGGGTAATTTCGGTCTTTAGTGAATGCAAATGGCAATCCAAAAAAGGGAAAAAAGAAAGAGAGAACAAAAGCGCAGTCCAAAGAATGAAAAGAAAGAGAAAGTGTTTGATACATGAAAAAAAACATCACTGAGATCCGCTCAGTGCACTGATCTCAGCCGTCGAATGTTTTTTTATCTTCTTTTTTTATGTTCTCTTCATGTTTTCTTTATGTATTGTACCATTCCTTGGAAGAAAGGTAAATTACGAAAATTAACCCTGAGGTTTCTAGAAATTACAAATTGCCCCTCATGTTTGGGAAATTACGAACTACCCCCAACGCATGACAAATTACTCAACTATCGCAGTGCAAACCGCTATGAAATTAATAAAAGCCGTCTTACATCATCAATTCCTAATTATAATGGACCAAAATATCCTTTTGTAGCTAATGAAAAGCTGTCGAAGTGTGAAAATAGTTTTTCACGAGCTACAAAAGCATAGTTTTGTCTATTATAATTAGGATTTGATTATGTTACATAGATTCTGTTGAATTTTCAAATAGCTACATCATGCCGGGGGTGTCATTATTCATGCAATAAGGGACAATTTGCAATTCTCCAAATTTGAGGGGTCAATCTTCAATTTCTAGAAACCTCAAGGATAGTTTTAGACATTTTTTTTTGATAATTTACCCATGAAAAAACCCAAAATGAAAAAGTCCTCAGGGAACCATTAGAGTTGTGATCCCCCTAGGGATTCGGGGGCCCTTAGTTTTCTAAAAGAAAGTCTAGAAGATTGAGTACTCGCCACCTAGACACTAAAAGGACGCTTGCCGACTAGCCCGACTACCTCGACTAATTGTCTGGCTAGGCGCCGAACTAAATCCTGGAAGCTAGAAGGTGTCTGGCCGTCCTGGGAGCGCCTAGCGAGTTTTGGAACCTTGGGGCCCTGTAGAACCACAATCGTCTAACTTGACAATCAATGGTCTAGATTCGCAGATGCTTTCCTACCGGTTAAAAAGCATCCGTGAATCTAGAACATTGAAAACACTACAATCCTGTAGCTCTTCGGGCCCTCGGATCCAATCCGTTAGGGGTTTGACCAAGATGTCGTAGTTCAAATCACATAAAAATCGAACAATTTAAACCTTGGAGCCGCTGAAGTTTTGCTTGGTTGTTGATTTCAAAACTCCAAAATTAATCGAGTATGCACAAGCTGTCTCCGGTTATAAAAAAAATAAACCAATGAGAATGTATTTCAAAAACTTTATATATTAGAACAAGTTGTAGTTGAGATCTTTTAAATTGTCAGATTATGAAATTTTTAAATTTTCAAATCTTTCAATCTACAGTAGTCTTAGAAAATTTAATAACTTTATGCAGTAGAACTAATTGATATCTGTAAATAAGATTTGTATTGCACATATAATTTAATATCGGTTGAAAGATATAAACAATTTAAAAATTATAGTATTAAAATCTGCACAAGACCAACAATTTGGGACAGAAGAAGTAGTAAAATGTGTACTTATTTACTAAACTTTGTAGATTTTCTCCTCATGTCAAGACTAACCATAAAGATTAAAGAATGTTAGGAGTATTTCAAAAACTGTAAAGCTTTAAAAACAAAATTAGTCCAAACTCGGGGAGCAAAAGTCATCAGTCGTTGACTGCACGACTTTTCCTCGTTCCTTCCTTCGATCTTTCTTTACTTTTTCCTTGAGGATTTGGTGATGACTGATACATCTCTACAAGACAAATAAAAAAAATAAAAATGTAACAAAAAACTTAGAAAAGTTCACTAAAGACAATAATAATAATAAAAAAAGAGAAATTTGTATTGTTTTGTCTTCAATAAAATTTTAAACTTTATTTATTAATTTTTAACTCTTTAGATTCCTCTTATCAAGATAAATTTATAATCTCCAAAGATTTAATGCAAAACTACAAATTTTAGAAAAATGAATAAACTCAGGCAAAACCCCAAGTCTCGTGCATAGCATGGATTTTACGCCAGTTGGTATTGTATTTAAAAACCTCTCTTGTAAATAAAAAACATGAGTGACTATCTGGGTAACTTCGAGGAGCTTGCAGCTCCATTTCCACCGCCTTACCGCCTTGGCACCTTCTACTACTATTTGGAGAAGAATGAAGTGACTTTTCTGTTTTCACTGAACGCAAATGGCAGTCCAAAAAAGGGAAAAAGAAAGAGAGAACAAAAGCACAATCCAAAGAATGAAAAAAAAGGAAAGTGTTTGATACATGAAAAAAAAATGAGCAACGCGACAGACACTAACAAGTGTACCAACTGTTACACTAAATGCACACATGGCATTACCACATCAATGCACTATTCAATATATGGATAGATTCATCCACTAAAAGAGTGTCACATGGACAATTAGTGTAGTAGTTGGTACACTACTTAGTGTCTGTAGCATTTTCCAAAAAAAACACGACTGAGAGATCCGCTCAGTGCACTGATCTCAGCCGTCAGATATCTTTTTATGTTTTTTTTTAATTTATAATCTTTTCATGTTCTCTTTCATTTTTATTTTTTTTATTGAACACCATGCCTTGAAAAGAAAAGGCAAATTACAAAAATTACCCCTGAGGTTTCTAGAAATTATAGATTGCCCCTCATGTTTGGGAAATTATGAACTACCCCTGATGCATGACAAATTACTCAACTGTCGCAGTGTAACCGTTATGCAGTGTTATAAAAGAAGGTGTAGCAGGCCGAGTATTCGCCGCCTAGGCGCTAGAAAGACTCTTGCCAACTAGCCCGACTAGACTGACCATCTCGACTAGACCCGAGTACTCGACCATGGAAGCTAGAAGGTGCCTGGCTACCTTGGGAGCGCCTAGTGAGTTTTAGAACCTTGGGGCCCTGTAGAACCACAGCCATCTAACTTGACAATCAATGGTCTGGATTTGCAGATGCTTTCCTACCGGTTAAAAAGCATCCGCGAATCCAGAACATTGAAAACACTACAATCCTGTAGCTCTTCGGGGCTCTACGGGTCCTCGGATCCAATCTGTTAGGGGTTTGACCAAGATGTCGTAGTTCAAATCACATAAAAATCAAACAATTTAAACCTTGGAGCCGCTGAAGTTTTGCTTGGTTGTTGATTTCAAAACTCCAAAATTAATCGAGTATGCACAAGCTGTCTCCGGTTATAAAAAAATAAATCAATGAGAATGTATTTCAAAAACTTTATATAATAGAACAAGCTGTAGTTGAGATCTTTTAAATTGTCAGATTTTCAATGAAATTTTTATTTTTTCAGATCTTTCGATCTACAGTAGTCTTAGAAATTTTAATAACCTTATGTAGTAGAACTAATTGATATCTGTAAATAAAATTCGTATTGTACATAAAATTTAATATCAATTGAAAGATATAAATAATTTAAAATTATAGTATTAAAATCTGCACAAGACCAACAATTTGGGACAGAGGGAGTAATAAAATGTGTACTTATTTACTAAACTTTGTAGATTTTCTCCTCAGGTCAAGACTAAACATAAAGATTAAAGAATGTATTTTAAAAATGTAAGCATGAAAAACAAAAATACAAATTTTGTTTCCCATTTGATAAAATGGGAATCTCATGATTTTAGTCAATAAGGAAACCATTTGCTAAAGTCAACCCACTTTCATTTTGCTAAAATCAACGATTTGATTTATGAAATTACCATTTAATCAAACGGGAAAATGGGATTAAAATTGATGAGAAAATTTTGGGTGCGGATTGGGTAGGGACACGTGGTGCCCGACACCCAATCCGAGCCGTCCAAACACGTTTTGGACCGCTCAAATTTGAGAGTGAAATTTTTGGAAGCAAATTTATCCCATTAGATCTGAGCAGTCCAAAATGTGTTTGGACGGCTCGACTTGGGTGCCGGGCATCACATGTCCCTACTCAATCCGTATCCAAAATTTTCTCAAAATTGATTAGTCCAAACACGGGGAGCAAAAGTCATCACTCATCAGTCGTTGACTCAACGACTTTTCCTCGTTCCTTCCTTCGCCTTTCCAACCACTTAACCTTTCACCCTTATCTGCTCCGTTGTTACATACATTTTGCAATCCAATCAAACTTCTGAAACCCATTTCCCTCATCCTTTCCTCTCCTGATCTCTTTCTTCATCAGATATTTGGAATCTCCAGTACGATTTAACTGATCTGTTGCTACTTCGCCACAAGGTAAGACAAACTCAAAATTTTCACTTTTGGATTCAGTTTTCACGTAACAGGGGATGGCATGAATGCTGGCCAGTTACAGCTGTCTGTGGTGAGCCATGAACAGCTCAGATCTGTTCGCCAACAGATGGTTCAGATTTATTTAGACGGCCGTGACGACACCAACCCGTTGTCCACTTTTCACACCCTTTTCCCTTTGTCTAATGTGCTTGACATGTGTGGGGAGTATTTTGATAAGCTTAATTTTTGTGATTTCGAATATCATTCTTGATGTAGCATTCTAATTAATTAAGCCTGTTATTATTATTATTTATTTATTTATTATTTTGGCCGTCTCAAACTAATTTTGCAATCTCGGTTGATTTTTTTTTTGGTTTTTGAAATGGCGACAAATTTATTGAGAAACTTGACAGGGTAGATCAAGTCGGGGGAAGGGGATTCAACCAAAAGTTGAAAAAAGAAAAAAAAAACACCAAAAAAAAAAAAAAATTGAAACCCAACAACAGAGAACTGGGCTGTCTTCTTCTGCTATGAATGTTACAAAAATCGGGATTCCAATTATGAGTATTTTCATGTTATTTTTGTTTAGACTTCAATTCGTTTTGTTTTTGTTTTTCTTGGCAGAACATATCGAGCTATTATCTGCTCTCTTTGGTTTAAGGTATGTGGGTTTATTGTCTGTTTATATTAAAATACCAATTTTCAATTGGGATGCATATTCTTCTTCTGTTTCTGTTTTGTTCTTTAATTTGTAGTAGTAATTTCCTGCAGCTTCATCTTGCTTGTGTTTTGCAGAAGCAAAATAATTCAAAAAAATTGCTCTCTGTTTGTGGCATTACCAAATTGTAGATATTGTGGGAACCATGAGGACAGACCAAGCTAAAAAGTGTGCTTCGGTCCTTTTAAAAAAAAAAAAAATAAATAAATCAGAAGTTACACCAAATGATTCAAATATATTAACTCACAAGTTACACCAAATGAATTAGAGTGGATTGTACAAAATTCTCCAAATACAGTAATCGGTTTACACTTTACACACTAGCGAACTGAGGCAGTGATATGTCACCTTTTAAGGAGATTCAAGCCATATGTGATACATTTGTGCGATATGATTATATATAATGTTGTAACATGACGTGTGATTGATTTATGGTCATAAATCTATCATATTTGTGATTAATAAACAAGGAAAATGCTACAATACACACCCTTTATTTGGGTGTGTATGATACATCATACACACCCCTATAAAAGTTATGAATTATTTGTAAAAGTTACGAATTTTATGTTAAAGTCAAAACAAAAAGTCATTACACCATATAATTAAGCAAATCATAAGTAATATTGCCCTTGAAATTAATTACAACAGAAGTTTTTTCATGATTTAGCATAATAGGATGTGACCTTGTGATGCTTTGTAATATGCAAATTTATACAAAATGATGACTTTAAATTGAGGCACTACAAATTTAGGACACATGACCTTTTCTTAAGACACTACAAATCTTTGTGTCCAGTTCATGGAAACGTATATAACATACCACCACCCCTATAGTCTATAGTCTAAATCTGTCAAATAGCAGATTTTGCTAACTTGGATGTAAAGCTCCGTTAAATATACTTATGTGATATCTCATCCCACTAAAATGTAACACATATCTTAACTCCCCTCTCTCTCTTGGAGACTCGAGGAGGTGTGGATGGGGTCCGCATTTCAAGGGTGTGGACTGGGCCCGTGGTAATATATATATACCACACTTCTGATCCAAACTCCCAGATTTTGAAAAAATCCGGACCTTATTGATCCCGATAGAATTTTGATGATCCGAACCGTCCAATGTGTTTAAAAGGTGTTTTTAGGGCCTCCGCGAGAAATCAACCAAAAAAAAAAAATACCGGGAAGCGCTTGATTCGAGCAGTTTTTCACAAAACTACATATGTATAGTTTTGTGAAAAATTGCTCGGATCAAGCCCTTCCCGGTATTTTTTTTTGTTGATTTCTCGCGGGGGCCCTAAAAAACACCTTTTAAACACATTGGACGGTTCGGATCATCGAAATTCGATCGGGATCAATGAGGTCTGGATTTTACTAAATTACGGGAGTTTGGAGGGGAAGTGTGGTGTATATATATATATATACACCTAAAACTTCTAATCCGGGATCCCGGATTAAAGGTTTTTTGGTTTTTTTTTTTTTGTCTTAAAAATTATTTTTGCACATATACAGTTTTTGTGAAAAACGGCTCGGATCAGGCCCTTCCCGGTATTTTTTTTTATGATTTCTCGCGGGGACCCTTGAAAACACCTTTTAAACACATTGGACGGTTCGGGTCGTCAAAAAAATATCGAGAACATGGAGGTCCGGAATCCCGGACTAGAAGTGAGCCCTATATATATATATATATATATATATATATATATATATATATATATATATATATCGAAAATATTCACCTAAGGGATCCCGCACCAAATTTTGGTGCGGACCTCACCTTTCCGGATCAAATTTTGACGATCCGAACCGCTCAATGTTTTTAAAATGCATTTTTAAGGGTCCACGCGGGAAATCTTCAAAAAAAAATACCCGGAAGGGCTTGATCCACACAGTTTTCGGTGAAAATGCATTTTAAAAACATTGAGCGGTTCGGATCGTCAAAATTTGATCAGGAAAGTTGAAAAAGGGCCAAGTCCGCACGGAATTTTGTATGAGGGATCCCTTAGGAGACCGGCTTCCATATATATATATATATATATAGACCTCACCCAATTCTCAACTTTTCCGATCAAATTTCAACGATTAGAACCGTTCAACGCGTTTAAAACATGTTTTTAACGTCCACACGGGAAATCACCAAAAATAATAATCGGAAAAGGTTTGATCCAAGCAATTTTTGATAAAACTGTAAATATACAGTTTTTATCGAAAACAGCTCGATCAAGCCCTTCCGAGTAATTTTTTTTTTTTTTTTTTTGCGAATCCCCGCAGTAGACCTTAAAAACACGTTTTAAACACATCTAACGATTCGGATCGTCAAAATTTGATCTTGAACAAAAAATCCCGCACCGTAGCTTGTATAAGGGAGCCCTTATAGGATATGCTCTCTCTCTCTCTCTATATATAATGTGTGTGTGTGTGCGCGCGCGCGAGAGAGAGAGAGAGAGAGAGAGAGAGAAGGGGAGTTGAGACACTTGTCACATTTTGAGTAGGATTGAGCACCTCTTAAGCATATTTAATGGAGTTCTACGTCAACATCAGCAAAGCCTGGTAGCAATTTGATAGATTTTGACTTTAGGTGTCTAATTGAGTAAGAAATCAACAGTTAGGGGTAAAAATTGAAATTTAGAGAGTTTGGGCAACCAATTTGGGATGAAGGAATATTACAATATTGAACGCTTCATGCAAACTAAGTTTGAGTTTAACTAATGATTGGGTTAATTTGAGTATTGCATTTTGAAAATTTAATGTTTTTTGTTCCTAACATTTCGTCTAACGAATGTTACAATTTTTTTCCTAGAATCATAGTTGAGGTTATCATTTATAGATTTCAAAATTCACAAAGAAAACTGTGGGTATGAATAAATATTTACTTTGAGTCAGCATTTTGGTATGATTATTTTGTTTCATTACGAATGATGAAACTTCACATCCTCTCGGTACTTGACCCCAGTGACTATAGTTCGAAATGAAATTTAGGGGTTATGAGACATTTGGGTGAAAATTTAAGGGCCGAAATGAAATTTACATTATATTTTTGCAGCTTGAAATTAATTTTGCCCCTTGGTTTGACTTCTTCTTTTATTATTTTATGTTACAAAGATCGAGAATTGGATTATACTGTAGGTTTTTCATGCATGTTTCGTTTTCGTTTAAATTCGTTTTATTTTATATTTTTGGCAGAACATATCGGGCTATTATCATTATCCCGCCCATCGATTTAAGGTACGCGGGTTTAATTGTCATCATCTTGCCATTGATAAACAATTTTGGATTGGTGTGCACAGCTGTGCTGTGCACCACTCGGGCCGTTGGATCGTGTTTTGGACGGCTCAAATATGTTTTGATGTTTTACCGGTAAAAAAAAATAAAAATTAAAGAAAAATTGTCGAACGCATTCGAGCTGTCGAAAACACGATCCAACGGCCGAGGGGTGCACATCATTGTGCACAGCCCCCCAGGTCCTTCTTCTTCAATGTTTTTTTGATCGGCTTTCTTCTTCCATGCTGTCTTGAGGTTTGTGAGCATTTTGAGAGCTTCACTTGCAAGGTTTTTCAAAACTACAATGGTCCAAAGCGTTGAATTCGTAACGACGAAGAGGTGTACAAAACAATCAATTTGACCCAATCTCGTAGCTCAAGCTAGGCATTCTTCCATGGCTTCCTCTTCGAGTTCTGAATCCACAGCTACATACGATGTTTTCTTGAGCTTTAGGGGGTTAGACACCCGCAAAAAGTTCACCGATCACCTTTACGAGGCTTTGAATCGAGAGGGGTTTCGTACATTCAGAGACGACGACGAGATTCCCACGGGTAAATTTATCAAACCCGAGTTGCAGAAAGCGATTATGAACTCGAGGATGTCGGTCGTCGTGTTGTCTAAAAATTACGCCAATTCGACGGCATGCTTGTTTGAACTCCAGCTGATTCTCCAACGCGTGGAGGCATTGGAACATTTGGTTTTGCCTGTGTTCTTTGAGGTGGATCCGCAGGAAATCAAGAAGCAAGCGGAAAAGCTCAATTTCAGCGAAAAGGAAGTGACGGAGGAGCAAAAGAAGGGATGGAGTTCGGCACTTAAAGATGTTGCGAGGATGAAAGGCATGGTTTCGCAAAATCAATGTGACGGGTAATTTATAGTGTCATAATTCAATCCTTGACTATTGCTTTATCTATGTACCCACTCGAGTTTTCTTATCCTGTGCTCTCTGTTTCGTATATCATAGAAAGATTTGGCAAAAAAACACAAACATTTGGTTTCTGTTGAAGATAGGACTGCAGCAGCAGCCCTGCTCAAATCTTCAAAATTGGCTCCAATTTAATGTGGCCTCTTTTTTTTGGGACTTTTGAGGCCCTCATTCACAACCAAGTTGATCAAGCGTGGATAAGAAATAGGGGCTGATTTTTCATCATATAAATAGCTCTAATCTGCCATGTTTTTCTATTAGAGAGAGTAGCAATTGAGAGGAGTTGGGTATACACTTGGGGGTTTTGGGTGAGTGATTTATAATCTCCTCCATTATAGTGAAATTCACTTCCCGTGGAGTAGGCAATTGTTGAACCATGTAAAAATATTGACCCTCTTTGTTTGTTTCAGATGTGTATTGCGTTCTGGGTATTGGTTTTTCCAAACAAATTGGTATTAGAGCTCTTGGAGCCGAAAACCGAGATCTTGTTTGGTTTAGTTTTTGGTTTGGCTTTGGGTAATTATTGGAGGAATAAATGGGGGTAATAATTAGAAATATGGGGGTAATGATTGAAGAGAGATAGAGAGAGAAATAAGAATAATAATTTAAAATAAGGGTATCGATTGGAGAGAAATGTAAGTAATAATTGGAAAATAATGAAGAAAATTGGTCTTGAAACCCAAAATGAAAAAGGTCCGTGTGTTTTCGATACTTCCCAGATTTGAAGTTGCTCAAAATCAGATTTGAGCATACAGTTGGATTCATCTCGTTGAGGCAATTCCAAAATGGTACAATAAGACTCGATCAGACATCGGGGTGAGGTACACCTCCCAGTCAAAGTTTTGCGAGTGGTCAAAGACTCAACACTCGCCCGCCGTAGATCCACGCGTATTCCACGCGTATTACACGCACCACTGTCATCTCCGGCATTGCGGATTTGACCCGAGGACCCCGACCTACAATCTGGATCCGTCCCAAGTCGATCCGACCCCCAGATCCGACTCGAGTCAACCCGGATTTGACCCATTGAGCCGGCCCGAGCTGCGTGGATTTTTGACTAGATGCTAACACTTGATGCAGTGACGATGTCATCTAGTCCATTTTGAACCATTTTTTTTAAAAATCGGATCAGAACTAAGTATGGGTCTTTTTTGGCTCTTTTTTTTTGCCCATTTCTACAGGGCAAGACTTGTTCCTAAGGGTGGTCATTTCATCCGACCCGTCCGAATACGATCCGATCCCTGTTCTAAATGGACAGCAATTTGGAGATCTGTTTGGGAATTGGAAAGAATATGGAGATTTTTTTGAAAATTTTTGGGGATTGGGGAGGAGGTAGGGACAGGCATATCCCCACCCAGAATCAGCTCCCCGATCCATCACCGCCCCATCCCTAAATCCCGGAAACTTTGTAACTTATGAAATTATCTTTGTTACTTTCGCTTTTGCTTCAGAATTTTGGAATTTTGTTATGACCTTTATTACTATTTTGAAGTATATAACTAGGTGTAGAGTTGCATAGCTTATGTTGTTATGAAGGATTCTCATGTTGAATTCTGATTAGTCTATTTCTACCCATTTTATTTCTATAGTGGTGTTGAGCAGGTTTGGTTCATTATCCAATTGGAATAGAATATAAACATCTAGCTGAACATATGTTTTTGGCAGTACTAATTTGTATTCTGGTTGATTCAATGGTAGAAATTGATAAATAGCACTAGTCTTTTTTTTTTGAAAAAAATGTTTGGATCTCCGAATCTCCTTGGGGTCCCTATTACCCATTTGGAGCGGTGATGGAGAATGAAAACAAAGCCCCGTTGGGGATCGGGTGGGGATAGAGATGGGGAAGGGGTTTAGGGATTAGGGACGGAGACAGTACTATCTGGCCCCAATGCGCCTCCATGCCCATCCCAACTTGTTCCTAATTAGAGACAATGTTTCGGATTAGTTTTGCATCATTTATCAAACTAATTTCATTCATGTGGATAATTGTTGGAAAATAATTTTTGAACTGGCCATGGTTTGATTTTTTCTTTTTCTTTTCTTTTTTTCATTCGTCATTCCTAATCTATTACACCGGGGGAGGGAGAAGGGGACTCGATCCCGGAATGTAGTGTAGGGCATTCAAGAGCTCTACCGAATGAGCTAGCTACCACTTGCGCCATGGTTTGACTGACTAATGCATTTCGTTAACAAGGAAGCTGAGGTGGTTTAAGAAATTGTCTCATAATTACTCAAGTCCCTCTTTGGCTTGGAGTTAGTCTGTGGTAAAAGGAAAAAAGAGTTTCATTACATGGATGGAAGGTGAATTTACGAAGGAAACAGGTGGCCACCTTGGGTTCAGTCTCCTTGTTTTAGATAAATAGCAGCCAGGAGGATTACAAAAATTGGTGAGAGCAAGAGAGAAAATATTGTGAAAGTGAGGGAGATATAAAAAAATATTACTGAAGCGAGGGCTTGGAGATTAATATATTTCTCTCATATTGTACTAAATCAATAAAGTGGAATTCTCTATTGTCCATGGGGTAAGTATTAAGACCAAACCACGTAAATTAACAAACGTTTAATTGTAAATTAACCACTAAATCAAGATTTGGCAAAAAAGGAAAAAAGGTTTTTTTGTTGTCTTTATTCAAATTTTTTTTGCATTTATTAGTTTTGCATCAAGTTTTCGTGGTTTATAGATTCGTCTCGTCGAGATGAATCTAAAAAGTATAAAATTATGGTCCAAACTAAATTGTTTTTTAATAAAACCAAAATTAAACCAATAAACTGGTTTATTTTGGTTTATTTTCGGCTTTATTAAAAAATTATTAGTTTGGACCATAATTTTATACAAAACGAAAAAAATAAAAACCAGTCCTGCGCTTTTTTGCCAAGGCACCTATGCTCTGCTAAAACTTAGGGGATAAACTGGTTAGGGTTAGGGTTAGATTGGTCAAGTCAAACTGTGTTCATCCTAGCTCACTAGATACTCCTACTAGAAATCTAGTCAAATTACAAATAATTTATATTAGACATTAAATCACATAACTAAAATAAGTAGTACAATTAGTTAAAAAATTAGGGTCATTACCATGTACAAGTTTTTTGTTTATCGCCTTCTTTCTGTATCTGGGTGGCATCACGCTTCATGTCTTCTTTTTCTTGGGTAAATTCATGTCTTCATTTTAATATCCCCGTACTCTTGAATTATAATGTACTTCATTTTCCATATTAAATTGAACTTTTAGGTATGAAACCAAGTTTATTGAGGAAATTGTTGGTGATGTCAACAACAAGCTACTTGGCAAGCACCTCAGGTTTGTCGATCATCAAGCAAGCACAAATTCTCGAGTCAAGCGCCAAAAGATTGCCGACCATCAAGTAAGCACAGATTCTCGAACCAAGCGTGTCAACCACATATTCACTTGTCTTTGGTTAGGTTATATGAAGAAATTAGAATAAATTGATAAAGATCAAAGTAAAATAAATTGAATTGTAGAACACAATTGATGTGAGTCTAATTTCTTATTTAAATCTCAACTATTTCAATATACCACATTTTTATTTTCAATAATATACAAAATTTGGGCCTTCTTTCTCTCAATAGAAGAAAGGTTGCAAAATGGCCAATGAATTAGTTCACTTCGAATCGACAACTTTTTTTTCAGGTATTTTAAGAAAGGATAGCGCAAGGAGAACGATTTTGGTGATGGAGTAGGAGGTTTTCCTCTTGTACGTCCTTGATGATGTGGACCAAACTGACCAACTATTTCCATTAGCCGACCAAAAAGAGTTTTCATTTTGTCAGAAACGAAAATCAACTCAAGTTTTGAGAGTATATATGTAGCAGTAACGTGATTTTATTTTTGTAATGCTAATGCTTGACTCTTGGATTTGTGAAGGGAAGCACTCAAACTTTGCTCCCACCAACGAAAGATTTTGTTGCAGTCACTATGGCAAGGAACACAGAGAACGTCTGGGAGCGCTTGATGAATGATGAAGTTAGTAAGATTGGCATTTACGGAATGGGGGGGATTGGCAAAACAACCATCATGAAGCATATTCACAATCAGCTGATCTCTTTAGGCAAGTTTATTGTTTCTTGGGTCACTGTGCCTAAACCATTCAATATTGCAAACATACAGAGCGACATAGCTAAGGCTCTGAAACTTAGTTTTTTGGATGATGGCGATGAACTTGGAAGAGCAAGAACATTATATGCAGAACTTTCCCGAACCAAGAAGTATGTTATCATCTTCGATGATCTATGGGAATACTTTGATTTGGAAGATGTGGGTATTCCGGAACCAACACGAGATAACGGGTGTAAAATAGTGTTAACCACGCGCTCGTGGGAAGTTTGTAGACATATGGATTGTGAAAGTGTAGAAGTGAAGCATCTCACGGAGCAAGAAGCGCTGACTCTATTTCTCAAAAAGGCCGTTATAGATGAGCTTGCTCCAGAAGTGAATTTAGTTGCAGCTGACATGGCCAAAGAATGTGCTCGTCTGCCACTTGCAATTGTTACAGTTGGTGGAAGTATGAGAGGATTGACTGGTATACATTCTTGGAGAAATGCATTGGATAAGTTAAAAAATTTGACGAAAGACACCATCAATTTTGAAGTTAAGGTTTTGGAGCGACTAAAATTTAGTTATAGTCTTCTAGGTGATAAGGTGCTCCAGGATTGTTTCTTGTATTGTTCCTTGTATCCCGAAGACCATGCCATCCCTGTGAAAGAGCTTTTGGAGTTGTGGATTGCTGAGGAATTAATAGATGCAAAGAACAGTGTACAAGCAATGGATGACGAAGGTCACGAAATATTGAGAAAACTAACAAGTAGATGCTTATTGGAGAGCTCTACTTCATTCGGGAAAGAATGTGTTCACATGCATGATTTGATAAGAGATATGGCTCTAAGCATAACAAGAAGTAGGCCTCGATTCATGGTAAAAGCTGGTGAGAGACTAGAAAGCATACCAGATAAAGACTGGTCTGTGGATCTTGAGAAGATTTCCTTCATGTACAGTCAGATAGAAAAACTTCCACTAATTACACCACATGTCTGCCCTCAGCTTACCACAGTACTTTTAAATGAAATTGGCTTAGCAGAGATTCCGGATTCTTTCTTCACCAATATGCCTCGTGTTAAGATTTTAGATTTATCCAATAACAAGATAGAGTCGCTGCCAGAGTCCATCTTCAACTTGGTGAATTTGCATGCTCTAATACTGGGTGGTTGTCGGGAACTAAGAAATGTGCCGTCATTGGAGAATCTGAAGGCTCTGACAGTGTTTATACTGACTAGGAGTGGAGTTAAAAAATTACCAGAAGGTATAGAAGAGCTTGTTAATCTCGTAAAACTCGACCTTTCAAATAACTATCGCCTAGAGGACTTTCCTACCTCCAAGTTATGTAGGCTCTCAAAACTAAGATTCCTAAGATTGGACGGGACAAGCGTAAAAGTGTCAGCAGAAGATCTCAAATGCTTGAAGGCATTAAAAGTTGTTGGAGTCCAGTTTCGCAATATACCGGAGTTTACTAGCTATGCGACATCTGAGCAATGCCAAGGGTTGGAGAAGTACTTGCTTATTGTGGGAAAAAAATATAACCGAGAGGCGGCAATAACCAGAAAAGAAGTTTGGATCTATTCCGAATCTGAATCTGATTCTAAACCTCTTGAAAGTGGAGTAGTCGATCAGCCAGTGCTCCCTGCCAACATGGATTACTCTGAACTTTATAATTTCCACAATATCATTGACTTATCAACTATTCCATCATTAAAAGATGCCAGAGATTTACGTAGCTGTGTATTCAAGAACTGTCGTAAGTTAGAATCCATCTTTTCGTACTCATCCTTCTCAAAAGATGGCCGGATCTTTCTAGGAACTCTCGAGAAACTTGTATTGGATATGTTACTCCGCTGTAGGGGACTCTTTGACTGGATTGCCCCACTGCAAAACATTTCCTTTAATCTTATAAGTTTGACTATCCATTGCTGTCACGAAATGGAGAATATTTTCCCCGTCCAAATTTTGCAGAACTTCCCAAACCTCGAGCAACTTTGGGTATTTAGCTGTGATAAAGTGGAGGACATAATAGTCAAACAGGAAGAGATGAGTAACCAGGACCATGGTCCACATAATATCGACACAATCAATTTCCCTAAACTCCGGATCTTACGGATAGAACGCCTACCAAGATTGAAGAGCATATATAATGGCATGATGGTGTGTGAAGCTATAGAAGAAGTGCGTGTAGAAGGTTGTGACATGGTAAAGAGACTGCCTCTTTCTCTGCAAGCAACAGCACCGCCATCTCCCGATAAAAAAAAAACAGCACCGCCATCTCTCCAGTTCATTGAAGGAGGAGTAAATTGGTGGGAAGGTCTGGAATGGGATGATCCCGACGCCAAAGGCATTCTTCAGCCATTTTTTAAACAAGGTAAATATCATTGTGTCGTGTCTGATTTGAAATATGAGTGATTGCGGCAAAATTTTCAATTCCAAATTTAGGGCTCCGGAGCAAATTTCCAAGTGGTGTCCCCTGCCCCGCAGTCATTGTGTTGAAATATAAGTGGTTGATTTGTGCAATCCATGAGATTTTTTTTTTTTTATGAGGTAATTTCAAATGTCTATATGCACAAATTACTTATCCCAAAACGAGTCTTGGTGCTAAAAATCACTTTTAAAATTTGTCTTTGTTCAATTTTTTTCGCATTTGCTAGTTTTGCATCAATTTTTTTGTGATTTTTATTCGTTCGTCTTGATGAAATGAATCGAAAAAGTAAGATATATATATATATTTTTGAAAATAACCAACTTTTAGTAGTTTTAGACGGTATAAAAATAACTTTATGAAGCTGAGTCTTATTGGCTTTTAATTTCATACATATAATATCCCGCTATTGGCGAAAATTACTTTGTAGCTAGTTTAAAATTATTTCTGTTGATTCCTTTATTCTTGAACTCTTGTAGGATTTTACGACCGATAGCTTGAAAAATATAAGGATGACCTGCAAAGTGTTTCAAACATTTGAGGTATGAAATCTCCAGTTCCGTACTATTGTTACAAAGCCAAGGTTGAACCAATCAGGAACTTATTTTATCGTATCCTCCATTTCATTTCATGTTATTTCAATTCGTCCATTTTGTACTTAAAATCCACAAAAACATTCATCTTTTTCTCTAAGTTATTTAGAAGTTAATTTTGGAAATCGACTCACTTATTTTCCTGTGGATCGACTCGGACTCATCACAATACTACGAAAATCTTTAGTTATAGTCCGGTTATTATAAATAAATAAACTAATTTGATGGCCATTTGGTAAACATAAAATGACAATTTCATTGACTACCAAATGAGTGACATTAAATTTTGGCGCCTTTGCCAGAGAAATAATTGTTGTGTTATTTTCAAAGTTAATTTCTATTTTAGTTTGAATTATTTCTTTTTTTAACGTTTTCTTTTAGTGTAGATTGTTCGATTTGTTTCAAGGATGAGATTTATAGTGATATGGAGCTTTGAACGTGTCACTCTTATCTACCAAATGAGCTTTGAACGTTTTCTTTTAGTGCAGATTGTAATTTTTTTTTATGGCATCTTTTACTTGGCACCTTGCACTTCACGACTAGTTGCATGATCGTGGTTTTGATTGACCCAAAGTGTGTTTTGAGCCATTCTTTCATTTGGAGGGTTGCAAGTTCACTTACTCTTATATTTTTATTGTTCACGCAAAATTTTTGTTGGATAGCCTCATTCTTTTATTCATATTTGGTTGAATGCCGGAAATGCATTACTTGTGTAACACTGCTTTTTGTCTTGAGATCAAAGAAACTTCGAAAACCATGCTGGACTTCGGAAAGGATTTTAGGCCATCTTTATTGTATTGAGCTTGTTCGTTTCGATTGGCACATACATTTATCCCTAGTTCGCCATTTTGAGCCCTTTCACATGTAAACCATCCTTGTTGAGCTCCAGTATTAAGCAAAATTACTGGAATGGGATAAGGCCTATGTGATGGTGGAAAAAGAAAAGAAAAGAAAAGAAAATTGGCATGCTTTCGAATCATGCTATGGAAATGAAGCTATTGAATGGCTCATAGCTGTTAGCCGTGTGTGGATTAACAAGATACAGCTAGCCATTAGAACCAAACCAATTCCTATTTGTCAACATTCATGGGGTAAGCATGTGATTTATGGGAACGGTGAAAGCCGCAAGAGGATGGAGAGAAATGTGGCTGAATTGAGGAGGGACATATCATTGCCAATAAGTCCCACTGGTGTCAAATGTGAAAATAAAGCCTATTCTTGAACATATATTTACATTGATCTTCCCACACACTTTTCCTTACCCGACGTTACAACCCAAATTAAAGTCCTAAACTCCTAATTGATCCTAAGAATGGCATGGTTTGAGTTGTTGATATGATTTATTGCTTAGTCACTGTGAATTTTATATTTTCCGGTGTTTGGCATTCCTTCCATGAGGCTATGGGTCTTATTGATTAAGCGTTGTTCGTGTGTCATATTGTGTGGGATATTTGATTTGCTTATATTTATTCCACCGCATACACACACTACTACAAAAAGGTCTAAAGATCACGCTTAAAAAATAAGAAAGATCTCAGTTTTTGTAAAAACGTGATAAAAAAAAAGAGCTAGATTTTTTATCACGGTTAAGTTTATAAACCGAGATGAAAAACACTTTTAATCTCGGTCATCTAAAAAACGTGATTAAAAATAAAAAGGAAATTAAGCTTTAATCTCGGTCCTTTAAAAAATGTGATTGTAAGTAAGAGAATATATCTCGCTTTTAAAAAAGACCGAGATGGAAAAGTTTTTTTGAAAAAGCGAGATGGAAAGAAGTATCTTGACATATAAAGTGTGATTGTAAGTAAGAGAATATATCTCGTTTTTAACAAAGACTGAGATGGAAAAGATTTTTTGAAAAACCGAGATGGAAAGAAGTATTTTTTTTTGGGTAAATCGAAAAAAAAGAGAAAAGAAATAAGTACATATTTTGACATACAAATTAAAGTGCCTTCTCCACGACCAAATTGCAACTAATCTCGCGCCCAAATTTAAGCCTTCCCTCCACGACCAAAAAATTTCTCTCTGGTCAGCAGATATCAAACCCGACTCCATGACTCGTCGCTCTCTCTCTCTCTCTCTCTCTCTCTCTCTCCAAAAGTGCTGAATCAAACGGTTGTGATGATCCATGTTTGAAGGCCTAATCCAAATTAGGTTGGAACCCATATTTTATACCGGGCCTGCTGCCCTTTCAGTTTGAATTGATGAATTTCTTCTGCTTGTAGATCGAGCCAAAATCTTTGGTTGCTAATACATCTCAGGTACGTACTTGATCTTTGGTTGTGAACCGTTTATTGGACGGACCTAATGGGGTTGGAATTGATGTTGGGTTCTATTCCAATATGAAGCTGGAAAGGACTTTTCATATTATTGAATTGAAGTAGATTAACACTTGGATATTGGCTTAGTGTTCAATCATGTAATCCTTGTTTGCATTATTTAATGACTTCTACGTGTTTGTTGATTTGCCTCTTAGACCCCTCTAGCTTTATTTTGCTTATTTAATTTGGACCTCTCTAACCTGAAATGGTCCTTCAACAGCAGTCAAACTTATCTATAGTTCTACGTCCTTCAACTTGATCCGAAATGGTCCATTGTTCTATAACCTCCTCAACGTCAATATCCTTGTAACGGTAGTGATGAGCTCGATGAAATAGAACCATCTGATCCAACAAATGTGATAACAATATATTGGACCAATCTTATTCCATGCTTAACGGTTGAGTTTTATATGAGTTTTAGGAGTATTGTTCACAGCATTATTATACTTGGTGTGCTTTAAGTGTGGAATTGGAGATTTGATTTGGGATATCGTGTGTTCTTATTGTGGTTGTATCAATTCAAGATTTTTTTGTGCTCTAATTGCGTTTCGTGTGCTCTTATTGTTCAGAGTTTGGACAGCACCTGCTGGTTTATGAGTTCCTTAAAAGTGGTTCTCTGCATGACTTCCTACATCTCTCGGATGAGTATAGTAAGCCATTAACGTGGAACAGTCGTGTCAAGATTGCTTTAGGATCTGCACGTGCATTAGAGTAAGTTGGTATCTACAGGGGAATAGAAATTATTTGATTTCCTTCTTCTTTTATCTGATTTGACTGATCTCCTGGATTTTCTTTTCTTCAGTAGTGTTTAACAATTTTTCTTCAGAACTGCAATACAATTTTTTAAGTGTTTTCAGTTGGTATCATCGTTTTTAGGTCTTGTATGAGGGTTCAGAATTATTTCCAATTCATATCTACTAAATGATTCTTTTTCCACTCTGTTAGTATCAATGATGTAACATTGGACAACACGGTTGCAATGTACGTGCTTGTTTCTACCACGGTGTTGACAAGGACTTTTCAGGTACTTGCATGAAGTTTGCTCACCATCGGTTATTCATAAAAATTTGAAATCAGCCAACATATTATTAGACACTGAGCTTAATCCTCGCTTGTCAGAGTCTGGGTTAGCTTTGTCTCAGATGCAGATCAAGTAGATCCTGTGTTTTTTACACTTGTAGGTTGTCAGTATTTGATAGGTAAGCTTACTCCCTTCGTGTTAGAAAAGTAAGATATACAGTTGTCTCTCTGATTCTTGCTAGTAATTTTGGCGCAGTTCAAGACCAAGAACTGAGCAATCATTGGTTCGATGGTTGATCCAGCTCTCAAAGGGCTTTACCCTATTAGTAACGTGCATTTGATCTTTTTATAGTGAATGATAGTGAATGATGATTCCATTAGTAACGTGCATTTGATCTTCTTTTTTTTTTTTTTGCTGACTAAATGTTACTCCATTCTCCTTCATTGATTATTTCCTGAGCACAATAAAAGGTACATTCATTGTCTCTATACTGCATTATGCATTCTCATGGTCATTCTAAATCTTGAATTCTTGCTTTGCAGATACTATTAGAACTGTTGAAAGTTTGCTGCTGGAAGAGCAGCAACTACTGCCAGTCTGCCAGTATTCCTGTTAATGCTGGCCTGCTGGGGATGGTCTTGGACAACATCCAACTCAAGTAAACAATATTCCAACAACACAAGCTACAACAGCATATCAAGAGTAATCACTTTCTGTTGAAAACTACAAATGCATTTCAAGGGCATATCAACCAAATCTATGCGCAGATGAACTCCGAGTTCCTTACTTGCAGAGAATTCCTTATCATGAAGAAAAGTCAATAGCTCCCGACAGGTGGAAATCTGAGAAGACGAGTGTAAAATCTGCAATTGTGTAGTCATATGCTTTGGCTGTAATTTGATGATACTTTTTGGGTTATCCTATCGCCTAGTGTTAGTTGATTGTCTGATGAGACGCGAAGACGTCGGGTATGCAAGAAAATAGGGCAAATGCCGCCCAAATGTTTCCACAAATAGCATTTCAACACAGTTTTAGCACCCAAAACTCAAATTTCTGCACTTATACAACAGTTTCAGCGACAGAAACTTAGTTTCCTGCATTTCCAGAGCAGTTTGAGCAAGCATAAGAGCCAGAAAACGAGTTTCTAGGTGCTGAAAATGAGTGTAAACGTGTAAAAATCTGATTTTTGGTTGCTGAAACTGCATGTAGAAGTGCAGGAAACTGTGTTTTGGTTGCTGAAACTGCTGTAAAAGTGCAGTTTTTTGAGTTTTCGGTTTCTGAAACTCTCTGTGCAAGTACAGAAAACAGGTTTTTGATGCTGAATCAGTGTAAAAATGTAGAAAACATGTTTTTGAATGCTGAAACTCAGTGTAAAAGTGCAGAAAACAGAGTTTTGGATGCTGCAAATGTGTTTAAGTGCAAAGCAGGAATCAAATCAAGGACAAATAAAACTAGGTGATAGAATGAGAATCTCTAGGTCCAAAGCAGGAATCAAATCAAGGACAAATAAAACTAGGCGTACAAACATCCAATGGTTCAACCATTCATCAATGTAATTTGCATTTGTCATTATATAACAAAACACTGGTTGATATTCACACACTAATAAATAAAACTCCTCAATGTAATTTTGGTAGCATTTCCCCTATTTCCAATGGATTGCTAGTGCTGGTGGTGGACGAGGTTGGGTCGCCAGTAGTAATCGTCTTCGTCTCTTCCCTCTCTCTCTCTGGTTTTCAAATCTGCCCGCGAAAATGGAGACTGTAAACCCAACTTTCATGTTTTGAAAATTTTCGGTTTTTTTTTTAAAGGGTTAAGTGGTGGGGCCCGCACGGGGCCCAGATGACACGTAGGCAGGGTGTGGGAGAGTGTGAGCCAAAGTGTGTGTATGTATCATTATTGAATCTAAAAAGTATAGAATTGGGGTCAAAACTAGTTTAAGTTTTTTGCCAAAGGAGTACCTTTCCAAACCCGATTAAGCCAAATTTTTACGATGTTGGTTTAATTAATGTGCACAACGAAATCAACGGTCTCGATCATCTTCACTATGCCGCGGTCACATGACCACTATACATTCAGCTACAACACAAGATTTATTTTGTGTCCCGATCAAGGGCCTTTTCAAACCCGATTCAACCAATAAAAATTAAAAATGAGGGAAATTAAAAATGAATTTTTGAATAACATAAATGAAAAAACTTAGGGGTGAAATAAAAATTAAATTTTGATATCAAAAATATAAATTTTGAAAAAATATTTATAACATGAATTAAATTGAAGAAAAAAATTAAAAAAAAAATTAATAATTAAAATGAAATATTTGATTTTTGAATTGATAGGTCAAAATTGAATTTTTATAATTACAAAATATGTTAAATTATTAATATGTTATATTGTTTTGTATGAAATTTTGATTATATTATGCATTAGCCACACGATCGCAACACATTTATGACGATCCACACCGTTCACTTTGCTTGTTTTGCTATTTTAATCACCCTCGCCAAATTTGAAGTCCATTGGGTATTGAAAGCCCTTTCATCAGGGACGTTGATTTATTATCAACCGACAATTTGTGTCCTTCGATCAAATACGTAACGAAAGTTAAATCACTTCATTTTTTGCATGGAGGATATAATCACTCCCACTTGCAATCTAGACGGTTCCGATACGAAAAAAATTGCTCTAATGGTCGTCGAGTCATGCATTATAGGACATTATTGCTCTTAAATGCACCGAATTTGATCCGATCAGATGGTTGCCGACATTTGATAGCCACCGTTTTCAGGGAAAATGATAGAATTGATAAGATATGAAATCGTAACGGTTTAGATCGAACATTCGAGAAATTGAGTCTGCACCTACCTTTTGATCATATACATCGAACTAACTTGGTTATGAACTAAGATGTTATGCTATAGGATAATGTACGCTAGCCACGTGATCTCAACATAGTTATGGCGATCCAAACCGTTCACTTTGTTTGTCTGGCTGTTTTAATTACTCTCGCCAAATTTGAAGTCTATCGGGTATTGAAAACTCTTTCATCGGGACGTTGATTCATTATAAACCAAAAATTTGTCTTCTTCGATCAAGTACCTAATGATAACTATTTTACTTCATTTTTTGCATGGAGGGTATAATCACTACCACGTAAAATGTAGACGGTTCCGATTCGAAGAAAAATACTCTGACGACCCTCGAGTGGTACAATTTTACGGCAATTTTACCATTGGGTGCATAGGCATAGGCAATTTTACTCTGACTCAAAAAAATATCACTGAAAAATCAAAAATCCCCCCAAAATCTGCCCCCAATCCCCAAATCGGCAAATCCCGGCCCCCCCCCCCCCCCCAAAAAAAAAAAAACTGAAATTCCTCCCAAAATCTCCCCCCAAATCCCCAAATAGGCAAATCTCTCTCTCTCTCTCTCTTCAGTATATTCTCGAGAGCTAGAAAGTCGAGATTCTTTATACTCGTATAAGAAGTCGAAATTCATTGGTATATGGAACTGCAAAAAATGAGAAACGTTGACGGCGTCCTTACTTTGCCGGCGCCGGCGGGCGGTGGAGAATCTCAAAGCCGACCGTTTCGTCCTAGTTCACGTCATGCTCGCTAAAATCACTTCAATTCGTACTCCTCCGGGTAATTCCTTCTTTTCTATTAATATGCACGACACTCTGTATTTATTGATAGGGCTGTATATAAATGCATGTGTTTTGATGTGTGGGTGTATTTCAAGGGCAGGGAATGCAAGATTAGAAGTGATCCTCCATTTTAATCCTTGAATGAATTACTGGTAGGTGTAGAAGTGATGATCATTCTTCGTTATTAGCAACATCATATAGTATACTTATGATGTCACTATTGGACTTGATTTCTTTGATTACTCAAAGCGATTAAGTCCACTTGTAGATTCCATAGCCCTATGTAGATCCCCAAAATTCTCTCTCACCTTCATTTGCTAGGGTCTGACTGGGTTAAAGTTGGAAAGCCATGTGGGGCTTTGAATACGCATAGAAACTGTTTGTCAAAATGCCTGCTTATAGTGGTTACTACTCTGATCCATTATGATGCAATTTCAGGAGCAATTTTATTGTTTACCATGAGTTTGTCAAAATTAGGAACCAAAGTTAATTAGACAGTTTTGCTTGCTGCAATCTCTTGGAACACTGTCAACTTGATAAGGCAATTGAATATTCTCTCTGTTAATTTGGAAGAATAGTAGTTGCAAGTGTTATGATTTTTCCATCTTTCAGACTAAAAAATCTGCAATTCTGTTGTAGGAGTGATTAATTTGTTATTTAGAAGGATAATGCATAATGCATGTTTAGCTGCACAATAGGGAAATAGAGTTCGATAATTATTTTACCCTTAGTTCCGTGTAGTACAGATCGAAGAAATGAAATTATTACCCCTATTTTTAAATATTATTTTTATTTTTCTCTCTATCTCTCTCCAATCATTAATACCTATTTTTTAATTATTATCCCTATTTCTTCCTCTAATCATTACAAAAACCAAAACTCAAAACCAAACCAAACACAACCGAAGTATTTCATGTCTAATAAACAGCCTTGACCAAGTAGCTTGTGATATGCTTATTGTAACTTTTTATTATAAGCCTTTTTAAAACCTATCTGGTACATTCAAATGATGCATACTGTGGTTCGTATTTTGAGCTATCATACTGTGGTTCTTCTATTTGTGTACTCACCAAAAAGTAGTGTCTAGCGTAGCATGCTATCACTCTGCTCAGTGATAAACCAAACCGAGCCTTAATTGCCAAATCTTATGAAAAAAAAAAAAAGGCTAACAACTATCAAATTAGATTGAGATCCTGTTTTCTTGGTCATTGAGATTCATGGGCGATTTGGATGTCGATAGTTTCCATTTTCCTACTCTTTCTCTATTTTTTTTCCCACGCCATTTCACCTATTCTAATTTATTCTAGAATAACTAACGGTCAGAAGCAGAGGTTTAGTTTATTGTCTTGTAATAATGTGATATGGCTACCATCACTTTTAGTACCTTTTGTCCTTGAATAACTGCTGTGAATATTAGTGATATATGTATGTTATCTCATAAGACATGCTGGCATGAAGCAACATGAATGGTCTTTAGAATACGTTTTTGGGTGAATTTTTTGGACTGTGCCTGTGTGATGCTAGTGTAAATAAGGTGTTCCTTTAATTAGATATCCAAAACGTAAAACTCTTTTGTAGCTCTCTTTTTTATTTACCGTTATCGTTCCATGTTGTGCATTCCATACAATAGCATATAGTGTAAAGAGTGATGCATTGTAATTCCTCAACAATTGGGACGCATTGACTATGTGGAATTATATACACTAGAACTTATGATTCTGAGTGAGTCACTAAGATTCAATAAATTATTATCAGGTTTCCCTTTTAGGATATAGAGGATTTAGCTCCTTCCTGCCATTTATTTAAGAGTTTGGAGCTAAAAGGACCTTCTCCAGTGGAGGCTTCTTCATTCCCTGATGCTTTCATAACTGGTTCCTGTCATAGTTCTTCGTATTTACTCTCCATTGTTGGACTTAACAAGATTTATATTCTTGCTAAGAGGACCTTCTCCAGTGGAGGATTCTTCATTCCCTGATGCTTTCATATCTGGTTCCTGTCATAGTTCTTTGCATTTACTCTCCATTGTTGGACTTAACAAGATTTATATTCTTGTCATTTCCATATCTTCTGAATTTGAACAATGCGGTTGTACATGATGGAAGGCTGGACATTTCCATATCTTCCATATCTCCATTGTTGGACTTAACAAGATGGAAGGCTGGACATTTTCTTGCTGCCCAAGATGCAGTCCCTAATCCATGTGGCAATACATGAGGCTTGCTTTAGTTTATTTTTCTTATGCTTTACAGTGCTAATATATCTCTTGATAGTTTGGGGTACTTTGTATTGCTTTTATTTTGGTTGATTACTCTGTACACTTCCGCGGATGTCAAGCACCCGAAAAACTTTTGTCCCCAGATTTCAAGAACATGAAAATATAGCTTAAAAATATAGTTTTAGACAGTAAACTTGATTGGTACTCCATGTTTTACTAGGAGTTTGTTGCATTTCGATTCTTCATCACATGATTCAAATTTTTGCTACGACTTTTGTTTTTTCTATTGATGGTTGATTGTTCTTACCTTTTTTTCCCTTACAGATTGATGCATTCGTGGAGTATCCTACTTTTGTTATGGATCATGACGATCAAAGACGCTAGATTTTGGTTGTGCACACAATAGAGCAACGACTGTGATGAGAGCTACCAATTTTCCCCCTGTTCATCAGCACACACGACAATTTTATGCTTACCACAACTTTGTTTTTTCATGTTTGAACAGTGCAGTTTCAGCACCTTACACTGTAGTTTGCTTGGTTTCACCTAGGATATAGGTGGTAAACTATGTCAATTTTTTTTTGGTTTTAGCATGTACATTTGCTTGATTGCATTGCGTTTATGTATAAGATACTTGTAAATTTGGATATTGGTTAAATTAGTTTTATATATGATATTGCTTTGATATGTTTTGTAACCTTATTCCTGAAGGTGGCAAATATATATATTTGTACACAAAAAAAAAATACCAATAGTAATGATCACGGTTTCACCAAAAAGCGAGTTCTTAACTACCTAAAAAACTGTGATGTGATATAGTGAACGATCACGGTTTTATCCTTTTCCATCACGGTTTTTTTCCAGTTTTTAATCATGGTTTTACTAAAAACTGAGATGATTTCTTTGTAAACAATCACGGTTTTTAGGTAAAACTGAGATGTTATGTTGTCAAAGATCACAGTTTTTTTTTTTTGTTTTAATCACTGTTTTTTCATGAGTTTTCATCACGGTCAAGAACCGTGATTGAAAGATGCGGACTTTTAATCACACTAGATTAGATCACGGTTTTTCAACCGAGATTAAAAGTAAAAGATCACACCAAAAGACCGTGATCTTTGTACCTTTTTGTAGTAGTGACATTGAGAGTACCCCAATGCACCTGTTTCTAATTACTCCCTCTGTCCCAATTTTATAGTCCCTCGTTCTATCCTAACCGGATAAAAAAAACAATTATATCTTTCAATCGGTAATACATTTTATATTCAATATGGATCTTGTTTGATAGATTTTGATTTAATCTAATAAACAAAGTGTTCAAAATCACCTAAAACATTGTAGATTATAAGATATAACACTTTGAAAAGTGGCACGCCTAACCGGATAAAAAAAACAATTATATCTTTCAATCGGTAATACATTTTATATGCAATATGGATCTTGTTTGATAGATCTTGATTTAATCTAATAAACAAAGTGTTCAAAATCACCTAAAACATTGTAGATTATAAGATATAACACTTTGAAAAGTGGCACGAATTCCCAAAAGGGACTATAAAATTGGGACGGAGGGAGTATTTTCTTTTTGAGTGCATATCCAGTGAGCTTTGAGTCGAAGTTTAGTTTTGACGGAAATCCAGGTTGTCTCTCACTTTGAAGTTGGGATCATGTTCATGCTAGCTAATTTCTCACACACTCCTAGTATTGATGCCATCAAATTTTTTTATAAATTCACAGTATTTTGAATTATGTTTGCCTGCATTTAAATAAGGAAAATGTTAATTAATTTGAAGTTTGAATGGAGAATAAATTCAAAGTGTTTGTGGGTGCCATTGCTGTAAACCCTCACTAGACTTTACTCGTCCACTAGGGTCGCCTAGAGGTTTAAAAGGCTTGTTGCATTGCTAAATGCAATCGTCGGTCCTTCGACATAGGATATATATTAGAATAATTTGTTTTCTTTTTCTTTCTGTTTTGCTCGAGGACTAGCAAAATGTAAGTTGCGGGGTGTGATAAGTGTCGATGTAGACATTTAGGCCACCTAATGTACATTTGTTATGTCCTTGATTATTACTACATTAGGTTTTTTATTATATTTTTGTGATTGCAGGTCACAAGGTTATTTGTATCAAAATTGGCCTTAAATGAGATGCTAAAGACTAATATGCAGTTGGTGCGTCAAATGCATCATGCATGGTACTGAAGATGATAGGCCATTTGGTAATGGAGAGTGACTGTATATGCTGTGGAAATTTGGGAGGCACCACCAATTTGAACTTACACTTTCAAAGCAGAAAGCATACATGTGAGGCTTATTTGATGAGACAAAACTCCTCATCCTCCAGCGAAGTGTTCAAAATCACCTAAAACATTGTAGATTATAAGATATAACACTTTGAAAAGTGGCACGCCTAACCGGATAAAAAAAACAATTATATCTTTCAATCGGTAATACATTTTATATGCAATATGGATCTTGTTTGATAGATCTTGATTTAATCTAATAAACAAAGTGTTCAAAATCACCTAAAACATTGTAGATTATAAGATATAACACTTTGAAAAGTGGCACGAATTCCCAAAAGGGACTATAAAATTGGGACGGAGGGAGTATTTTCTTTTTGAGTGCATATCCAGTGAGCTTTGAGTCGAAGTTTAGTTTTGACGGAAATCCAGGTTGTCTCTCACTTTGAAGTTGGGATCATGTTCATGCTAGCTAATTTCTCACACACTCCTAGTATTGATGCCATCAAATTTTTTTATAAATTCACAGTATTTTGAATTATGTTTGCCTGCATTTAAATAAGGAAAATGTTAATTAATTTGAAGTTTGAATGGAGAATAAATTCAAAGTGTTTGTGGGTGCCATTGCTGTAAACCCTCACTAGACTTTACTCGTCCACTAGGGTCGCCTAGAGGTTTAAAAGGCTTGTTGCATTGCTAAATGCAATCGTCGGTCCTTCGACATAGGATATATATTAGAATAATTTGTTTTCTTTTTCTTTCTGTTTTGCTCGAGGACTAGCAAAATGTAAGTTGCGGGGTGTGATAAGTGTCGATGTAGACATTTAGGCCACCTAATGTACATTTGTTATGTCCTTGATTATTACTACATTAGGTTTTTTATTATATTTTTGTGATTGCAGGTCACAAGGTTATTTGTATCAAAATTGGCCTTAAATGAGATGCTAAAGACTAATATGCAGTTGGTGCGTCAAATGCATCATGCATGGTACTGAAGATGATAGGCCATTTGGTAATGGAGAGTGACTGTATATGCTGTGGAAATTTGGGAGGCACCACCAATTTGAACTTACACTTTCAAAGCAGAAAGCATACATGTGAGGCTTATTTGATGAGACAAAACTCCTCATCCTCCAGCGAAGCTTCATTCAATAGCCTGCAAGCTTGGCTTTTATCTTTTCATTTATTTCCCCACTTTCCATTGTTCCCCATCAAATAATTCTATAGTATTTTATTGTTATTGGAGACCATTTGCTTATAATTTGGTTTCTTTACAATTTGTTCAATTAATTGTTTGGCTATATATCTTTCATTTTGTTATATGATTTTCTCGAGTATTCAAGACCGGGTGTTTCGTTTGTGTGATTTCAAACACTTCGCCATGCAATAGTTTTCACATAAAATATAAATAGAGGGCTGAGATAGCTTATGCTACGAGAAGAGAAGACGAGTGTACCTATGACCCTAGTTTAGCGTTATTTTAGTGTAGACAATCCGTGCTAATCAAAGATAGGCTATGCCGGTTCATATATTTATCCTCTTGACGATACTTGTGGGACTTCTTGTTGTCACGATTCATGATTATATATCTCCTATTGATGATATTTGATTTTTCAATGTGAATGGAAAAATGCCCACTTTCAGATCCACAAAAACCTTAAAAGTTCAGAGTATCAAAATTAGCAGTGATTTCTTAATTTTCCCTAAAGTTGGTTGAAGGAGAAGGGAATGCTAAAACCTCTTTCCAAGATTGCTTCAACCCCAACCCCAACGAAATACTTAAAAAGGGAAGTTAAAAAGGGATGAAGGGAGTAAAGGATTGGCAAGATACCAACCCCAACGAAATACAATAGAAAGGAAAACCACACGAGCTACTTCAAAGCCTTGATGTCCCTTTAACTGCAACATCCCAAATGTTGAAACTGTGGATAAAAAGGAATCTATTTTTAAGGGCAAAATGAAAAATGTACTAGTTTTTACCTACTAACTTTTTAATATCACACTTATTTAGGAATAACCTAAAATAGAATATACTACACTTTTTAAGGAACAGAGGGAGTATAAAATATATGGTCAAAATTATTTTTTTTGAGCCAAAATTAATCCAATCAATTGGTTTATTTTCGGATTTATTCCCCCAAAAAATAATTTTGACCATAATTATAGACATTTTGAATTCCTCTCGTCGATACAAATCAATAATCCACGAAAACTTGACGCAAAACTAAAAAAAGTAAAAAAAAAAATTTGAATAAACCCAAAAACCAATTTATTTATTTATTTTTTTTGGGCCAAGTGAGTTTCTAGATCTCACTATTATACGGTGAATCAAATTGGCCCGATGGATTTGGATCAATAATTAGTCATTTTTCGTACAACTAGTTTCCTAATGAGTTTAAGTTATTTCCACCGTACCTAATGAGTTTAAGTTATTTCCACCGCCGATGGAAATAAAAGTTTCTTCCAATTCGATTGCATTGCGCCACATGTCCATGTTCTACTATTTGGGACCACTGTTTCGACACATGGCGCAATGCAATCGATTTGGAGAAAACTTTTGTTTCCACCGACAGTTGAAATAACTTAATCCCTTACCTAATTATCTCTAATTAAATATAAATAGAGTCTACCATGTACTCCTGGTCCAGGCATCGATCGCATGATTAATCTAGCCGTATACAAATGCACCCTAAATTAATTAAAATAGTTCGGAATTTCTTATCTGACTACCCAATCCGGCATCCAATCAGAGGCCCCTGACCGGCATAAGTTGAATGACTTCCGGTATTTCGCTATAATTGATGAAAGTAAACGCTTGTTGAATTGAGATTGGCCAATTTTGAGGATCAATACTTTGTCATTACAGTTAGTTGATGCCCCTTTGGGATATCTGATAAAATTAGAATGACACAGTTAGTTGATTATCTCTAATCAAGGAAAAGGCTACAATATACACCCTTCATTTGATACACACCCCTGTAAAAATTACGATTTTTTGGGAAAAGTTACGAATTTGCATATGTCACGTGGATTTTTAGATGGTTTCATTTATTGGTTGAAAATTTAATTTAATCAATCGATCGGTAAACTTCCGTCGATTGTTTCGTCCAACAATTTAGTCGTCTCTTTGAACACCGAATGATCGACCAATCTTTATTAACCACCGCTATCTATACCATCGTCACTACATACGTCAATCGATTAATTGTTTTGGCATCTTAAAATGTTAATCCAATTGAAGGTCTAGTTAAGCCATTTAACCATTTTAATCTTTTATCGGGACAACTATTTTGTGATAAATTTTTATGGATCAAAATCCGAAGTAAAAGATTGTAAATACAATGAAATGAGTGATTTTATATAGAAATGTTCACGATAAATATCTCTACAAGTATGAGTTTTTTTTTTTTCGTTCTAGAAACACTAATAAAAATTTAAACAGAGAGTTTTCATAACTGCGACCCATTCAACTAATAGTCTAATAGTTCAAAAGTTTTTGAATGTAAAATCACGCGAAACCGCTTCCTATCAAGGATCCCGCAAGCTATTAAAATCCGGACCTCCACTTTCCGAACTAAATCTCGATGATCCAAACCATTCAATGTGTTTAAAACACATTTTTAAGGCCCCCGCGAGAAATCAGCAAAAAAAATACCGGGAAGGGATTGATCCGATCAGTTTTTTATAAAAACGAACATGTAGAGTTTTTTTATGAAAAATTGCTCGAATCAAGCCCATCCCAGTTTTTTTTTGCTGATTTCTCGCGGGGATCCTTAAAAACACTTTTTAAACACATTGGATAGTTCAGATCGTCGAAATTTGATCGGGATCTATGAGGTGTTGACGAAGTCCGGATTTTAAGGGTTCAGATAGGAAATTTAGTGTAAAAGGCTTTTAAAATTCCTTTCCTGGTTAGTGATATATACACACACACTAATTAAGCTCGAAGATTATATGAAAGATAAAAGACTTTTAAAATTCCTTTCATTGTTAGTAATTTGTGTATTGATTTTATATCATCTTTTCCTTCTCGTTTCAAACTTATTTACGTATATTTCCTCCATTAATTGGACGTAGTATTCAACTTCTCTCTCTCTCTCTCTCTCTCTCTCTCTCTCTCTCTCAATTGAGTATATTTCCTCATCTCTTGCTGTTACGCCTCTGGAGGTCAACCAACTCTTTCTTCTTCCATGTTGTCTTGAGGTTTGTGAGCATTTTGAGAGCTTCACTTGTGACTCTGTGAGGTTTTTGAACAATAAGATGGTCCAAAGCGTTAAATTCGTAACGACCAAGATGTGTATAAGCCAATCAATGTGATCTGATCTCGTTGCTCAAGCTAGGCATTCTTCCTGATGGGAAATAACACTTCCAACACTTCCATGGCTTCCTCTTCGAATTCTGAGGACACCCGCAAAAAATTACCGCTTCCATGGCTTCCTCTTCAAATTCTGAATCCGAAAGTACATACGACATTTTCTTGAGCTTTAGGGGGTTAGACACCCGAAAAAAGTTCACCGATCATCTTTACGAGGCTTTAAAGCGAGAGGAGTTTCGTACATTCAGAGACGACGACGAGATCCCCAAGGGTAACTTTATCAAACCGGAGTTGCGGAAAGCGATTATAAACTCGAGGATGTCGGTCGTCGTATTGTCGAAAAATTACGCCAACTCGACGGCGTGCTTGTTTGAACTCCAGCTGATTCTCGGACGCGTTAAGACATCGGATCATTTAGTTTTGCCTGTGTTCTACGAGGTGAATCCGCAGGAAATTAAGCAACAAGCCAAAAATCTACATTTCGGGAAAGAGAAAGTGACGGAAGAGGAAGTGAAGGGATGGAGTGCGGCGCTTGAAGATGTTGCGAGGATGTCTGGAATGGTTTCCCAAAATCAATGTGACGGGTAATTTATACATTCAATCTTTTTATTTGAGCAAAATCATTTCATGCACATGAATCTCTTACTATTTTATTGAAATCAACTTGCAACGGAAGGTTTGTGATGCAGGGCGCCTTATGAACTACAGAAAAGACGTGCAACAATCGAACACAAATAAGAAAGTTTAGAGAAAACGCTCTCTAGACTCATTTATCATTCAATAATACTCAAAAACTGTCTTGCCCTTAAGGCTTACAACTTATTATATAGGAAACCGGAAACCCTAATTGATTTGCACCGAAAAGGAAGCCAAATCAATAAAAAACGCAAAATTACCAAAAATGGAAAATTTGAAAATAATAGCAAAATAAAAAACTAGAGAAAATTCTAGAATGTTTCCCAAAAGCACAGCTTAATTCAGACTTTCCTTACCCAAGTAATTGACAAGTCAAATCTTTCCTTAAACGGCAAATTTGGCCATTCGGAGCCCTAAACAATGACGAAAGCCCGAAAAATGACGTATGCCATGGCCATAGGCCATGGGTCTTGATCGTTGGGCCGTTTCGGGTCCGACCCAAGTGGGCTTAAATTGTCGAAAATACTCTTCCTCCATGGCTACTGCATCAATTTGGGACATAGCTGTGTCTTAGCTTGCAAATGAACCGGTCCATTTATGATTTATTAATTTGGGGCTCAATACGGCAAAGGTTCATTCGAGTTAATTCGGATATTAAACAAACCGAACCGGAACCTCAACTTACGCTCGTTTAATAAATTAGATGGACCTGAATTAAACAGTATTCTACTCGATGAGGATGACGAATTTGTAGTATAAGAGTACATGTCTATTTCATAAGAATTTCACATGTAACCTTGAATATGTATAAACTTTTGCATATACAGGCAAGAAAATTTTATACTCCATCCATTCTAGTTTGATAGTTCACTATGAAATTAAGTGAAACTTTCAAACTAAAAAGTAATGCATTTATCAAAATAATTTTTTAATTTTTTTTGCACCGTATAAAAGTGCTCAATGAGATCTATCAAACAATTGATAAAAAAAAAGAGATCTATCAAATTAGATCCAATATTGATAAAAGATTATTTTCATACAAAGAAAAGGGATCGGCCCTCTCTCTTACAAGAGATTTGAAGCGTAGAAATTACACTTTTTCCGCTTAGGTGTTAAGATATTAATCTCCTTACATACATGTCATACATCACTTCTGTAAGGCTCCTAACTCAACCAAACAAATAAATAAAAATTGGCTCTAAAAGTTGGAAATGGCTACAATACACTCCTTATTTGGGTGTACCATATGCACCTATTATAGGTCCAGATTGTGCCATCTCATTGGCAATCGTAAAGTTTTTTAGTTTTTCGTAACTTTTCAATAATGTGATTTGTAACATTTTTTATGATTCATAAATTTTGGTGTATCTCGTAACTTTTATAAAAAAATTCGTAACTTTTATTGGGGTGTGTATGATATACACCCAAATAAGGAATATGTATTGTAACCTTTTATAACACCCACTGCACAACCCCTGAGAATTCTACCACACTCGAAAAAAGGCTTACGAATACGAACTCGATCAAAGGCTAAATTCGAACGCCGTCAAATAGACACTAAATGTCTATGCATATGTACGTGTACAAACAATTTTAAAAAATGCCTAATGAACAATTAATCATGAGTAAATTGTCGGGATTCCACCCCGTGTGGGTCAGATGGGCTTAGGCCCGGATGAGAGTGATTTCCTATTGCGTTTAGGATTTTCTATTGCATTTAGGATTTTCTATTGGGTTTAGAAATACCCTAAAGTTATATATACTCTTGTTGTCTACTTTATTTTGTGTGTCGTAGCACAATGTGAGCGAGACAGGCTGAGAGTGTGAGAGTGGGAGCCGGTTGTGGCTTCCCCCGCCGGAGTGGGAGCTGGTTATTGCTCCCCGGAGAGGTTTTCAACTTGTATATTGTGTGAATATATTCGAGGGACTTTTCCTCAGATTTCTTGTGTGTGTTTGAGTGCGTGCGTGACCCGAATGCACAACAAACTGATATCAGAGCTCGGGTGGAGCGAGAGGTCACCGGATTCGCATTTGAAACTCACGGATTCAATAACGGGGAAAAAAGTCACATAGAAGTTTTGCGAGCGGAGTTGGGAGAGCTACACACCAGGAGTATTGGACAGACTTTGCAGAGATTGGAGGTTGACCGGAGCAATTATGTGATTGCAGATTCGCGGCAGTTGAGCCATGGTGATCTGTTGGAGAAACTAGTGAGCAAAGATACATTCCTTCGAGTGTTGCATCTCTGTTTGGTTGGTGCGAATACACTTGATTGGTTAATAGCACAAGCGCTTACTAGAGTGACAGATTGGAGTTGGTTAGCGGTGATGGGAGGCAGTCTGGTTCAATCGGATTCGACGACCTATCATCAGGATTTGCAGTTGTGATTTGAGCTGCATTGGATTAGATGATGGGTCACCATACAGGCTTGTGTGAGTGCAATGACAGATGGAGTTGACGTCAGACATAGTCAAGCAGTATGGGTGTTTTGTGACGTGAGCAGGAGATGCGACAGTTGCAGATGCACACAGGATAGGCGCGAGATTGTACCGAGGTGTCGCGACCAGGATGGTACTGGATGCACACAGGATAGGCACTGGGAGACGAATCAAGAGTGTGCGGATGCTGGCTAACAATGGTGATGCAACTAGTTACTATGGGTTGTTCACGGGAGCTCCGGACAGAGGGACTGAGATGGAGATCAGATGATGCATCATGGTATTCTCTTTCTTCTATGTTTTTTGCGGCGATTTATCTTTCCAGTTATGAGAGCTCATGTTGGTTTGGAGAGATGGAGTCACGGATTATGTCTTGTGATTGGGCATGAGCATTCGGGTTTGGTTGTGGGCACTCCGGTTAGGGGGTGCAAGATTGCAATTAACCGCAGAAGATCTGGCTTGCAGGGATATATTCATTCGAGTGGTGTACCCGGTTAGGGTGCGGAGATGCTCATTTGTGATTGACATAGGCGCATGTCAGAATGTTGAGGTGGATGTGTGGTAAGACTAGACGAGATAGGATTAGAAATGAAAGAGTTCGCGAGATGGTAGGTGTAGCACCTATAGAGGAGAAGTTAAGGGAAAATAGGTTAAGGTAGTTTGAGATTGTCTATCGTAGACCAGTGGATGCAGTAGTTAAGAGAGTGGATATGATAGCTTTGGGTAGAAACGCACAAGAAAGGGGAAGACCCAAATTGACATTAGATGCGGTAATACGCAAAGATTTGAGTATACTAGGTTTAAGCGATGAAGCAACACTTAACAGAATTCAATGGAGAATAAGGATTCATGTAGTCGACCCCAATTGATTGGGACATAAGGCTTGGTTTGGTTTGGTTAGACTTATTTTCCAATTTTTGCAAATTATGAACATATTCCAAGGATTAATCCAACATTTAACACACAAAACAAGTGTACCACAATGATTAGGGTTAGATTGGTCTAGTCAAACTGTTTGTTTAGTCCTACTAGAATCTAGTAAAATTTTGAAATTACTAATAATGCATACTACTATATATTAAATAAGCAGAAGTGAAATCAAGTGTAATATTTAAATTTCAACAGTTACGGTCATAACCGTGCACAAGGCTTTTTTTGTATATTGCCTCTTTTTTTTTTTTTTTCTCATCTCGGCGGCATGACCTATCAGGCCATCTTTTGAATATATATACTCGTACCCTTATTTATCAAAAAAGAAAAAGGGAAATATTAGCCAAAATCTATGAAGTAGTCACGTGTTTGGATATCTCCATGGAGTCTTGATATTGTCTTTCGAATCTCTTCTAATGTATTTTCCATATAAAATTGAACTTTTAGGTATGAAGCCAAGTTCACTGGGAAAATTGTTAGTGAAGTCAAGAAAAAGCTACGTGGCAAGCACCTCAGGGTTGTCGACCATCAAGTAAGCAAAGATTCTCGAACGAAGCTTGTCAACCACATATATACTTGTCCTTGGTTAGGTTTATGAAGCAACTGGGAGAAATAGTTAATGTTCAAAATTAATTTCTTATTTTTATGATAATATTTGAACTATTTCAATATACGAAATGGGAGCCCCGTCCTGGGTCTGGGAGTGGGATAAGATGCTATGCCTTTTTTCTCCCAAATAGTAGAAAGGTTGCCAAATGGCCAATGAATCAGTTCAAAAGACAACTTTTTTTCAAGTATTTTAAGAAAGGATAGCGCAGCGGGAACGATTTTGGTGATGGAGTGGGAGGTTTTCCTCTTGTCCGTGATGATGTGGACCAAACTGACCAACTATTTCCATTAGGTAACCTACAAGATCGGTTTTCTCCAGCTTCAAAATTTTCTTATTGTTTGAAACACCCAAATCAATATACCCAAAAAAAGAACACACAAATCAACTCAAGTTTTGGGAGTATATATGTAGCAGTATCACGGTTTTATTATTGTAGTGCTAATGCTTGGCTCTTGGATTTGTGAAGGGAAGCAGTCAAATTTTGATTCCACCAACGAAAGATTTTGTTGAATTCACTACGGCAAGGAACACAGAGAATGTCTGGGAATGCTTGATGAATGATGAAGTTAGTAAGATTGGCGTTTACGGAATGGGGGGCATTGGCAAAACAACCATCATGAAGCATATTCACAATCAGCTGATCTCTTTAGGCAAGTTTAATGTTTATTGGGTCACTGTGTCTAAACCATTCAGTATTACAAACATACAGAGTGGCATAGCTAAGGCTGTGAAACTTAGTTTTTCGGATGATAAAGATGAACTTAGAAGCGCAACAGAATTATATGCAGCACTTTCCCAAATCAAGAAGTATGTTATCATCTTCGATGATTTATGGGAAGTGTTTTCTTTGGACACTGTGGGTATTCCTGAAGCAACACCAGATAACAGGTGTAAAATAGTGTTAACCACGTGCTCGCGGGATGTTTGTAGAATGATGGATTGCGCAACTATAGAAGTGAAGCTTCTAACAGAGCAAGAAGCGCTGACTCTATTTCTCAAAAAGGCCGTTAAAGATGACATGGTGCTTGCTCCAGAAGTGAAAGTAATTGCAGCTAAAATTGCAAAAGAATGTGCTTGTCTGCCACTTGCAATTGTTACAGTTGCTGGAAGTATGAGAGGATTGAATGCTATCCATTACTGGAGAAATGCATTAGATGAATTGATCAACTCGACAAAAGACGCCGTCAATGTTGAAAGTGAGGTTTTTGAGCAACTAAAATTTAGTTATAGTCACCTAGGTGATAAGGTGCTCAAGGATTGTTTCTTGTATTGCTCCTTGTATCCCGAAGACCATGCCATCCCTGTGAAAGAGCTTTTAGAGTTGTGGATTGCTGAGGAATTAATAGTTAGGAAGAACAGTGTACAAGCAATGTTTGACAAAGGTTACGACATAATGAGAATACTAACAAGTAGATGCTTATTGGAGAGCTTTACTGATGAACTCGGGGAAGAATGTCTCCGTATGCATGATTTGATAAGAGATATGGCTCTAACAGTAACAAGAAGTAGTCCTCGATTCATGGTAAAAGCTGGTGAGAAACAAGAAAGGGCACTAGATGAAGACTGGTCGGAGGATCTTGAGAAGATTTCCTTCATGTACAGTCAGATAAGAGAACTTCCAATTAGACCACCTGTCTGCCCTCAGCTTACTACATTACTTTTGAATGAAATTGGCTTACAGGAGATTCCGGATTCTTTCTTCACCAATATGCCTCGTCTTAATGTTTTAGATTTATCCGATAACAAAATAAAGTTGCTGCCAGAATCCATCTCCAACTTGGAGAAATTGCGAGCACTAATACTGGTTGATTGTCTTCAACTAAGGTACGTGCCGTCATTGAAGAAATTGAAGGCTCTGAAAGTGTTTATACTGACTTCGAGTTCGATTGAAGAAGTACCGGAAGGGATAGAAGAGCTGGTTAATCTCACAAAACTCGACCTCGAAAATAATCAAAGGTTGGGGTTGTTTCCTGGCTGGAAGCTACGCAGGCTTTTAAAACTTCAATTCCTAAGAATTGACGGGACAGAGGTATACACAAGAGTAGAAGATCTCCTGTTCTTGAGGGAATTAAAAGTTGTTGCTGTCCGATTTGACAATGTAAATGGGCTTAACAGGTATGTGAAATCTCATCAATTCCAAGGGTTGGAGAGGTACCGTCTTTTGATGGGAGAAGGTATTGATGGATCACCACTTGGTGAAAAAGAAGTTTGTATTCGCTCAAGTTCTGAACCTTTTAGAAGCGATCAGCTATTTCTACCTGTCGACATAGATTTCTTTCAACTTGAAGCTGTCGACAACCTCACTTGCTTGTCAGCTATTCCGTCATTGAAAGATGCCAGATATTTACGCGGATGCGTTGTCATACGCTGTCATGGATTGGAATCCATCTTCTCGTCATCATCCTTCTTAGAAGATGGCCAGATCTCTCTACGAACTGTCGAGTCATTTTATTTGTTTGAGTTATCCAAATTTAGGGTACTCTTTGACGAAATTGCCCCACCACACAACATTTACTTTAACCTTAAAGAATTGTCCTTCTGGAAATGTGAGATCGTGAAAAATATTTTCTCTGTCCAGTATTTGCCGAACTTCCCGAACCTCAAGAAACTTGCAATATGTTATTGTAACAATGTGGAAGACATTATAGTCGAAATACAAGAGATGAGTGATCGGGGCAACTCAATCAGTCTCCAAAAACTCAAGAGCCTAGAACTAATTGGCCTACCAAGTCTGAAGAGCATATATAATGGTGTGATGGTGTGTCAATCTATAGAAGAGGTGACTGTACTTAATTGTCCCGTATTAAGGAGACTGCCTCTTTCTGTGCATATGGGTAGTGAGCAAGCAACAACACTGCCTTCTCTCAAGTATATTAGAGGAAAAGGAGAATGGTGGAAATCTCTGGAATGGGATGATCCCAACATCAAAACAATTCTTGAGCCTTTTTTCAAGGATACAGGTTAGATATCATTGTGCCGTGTCTGATTTGATATATGGCTAACTGTATCCAAGTAGTGACTTGAGAGAAATTTTCAATTCCAAAGTTGGGGCTCCATAGCCATTTCCAAGTGGGTGTGGCCCAATGCATACAATTTTGTCATAGCTCCCAGACATGCAGAATGACATGAATTATGTCAAACCTCAAAGTTGTGCAAAGTTATGAGAAAGTCATATGTAGTATGTACATACATGCATTTATAATGAACATGTACACACACGCAAATGGAATCTCTTATTCTGTTATTTCAATTATTTTTGCAATTACAAATTAGTAAATCACAAGAAGGTTTACTGATTGGAAATGTTACACGTGTATAGCTTCAAATTCTTGAGTCCCTAGAGTATACATGGACTGATTTATATAGAATGTACTAATTTTCAAAGCATGGTTCAGTCACTTTAAGATGATCAATCAAGCATTATATATACACTTGTTTATTCAATAACCTGATAAAGGCACCAACGAGAGATTTTGTTGAATCCACAGCGGCAAGGAACAGGGAGAGAGTTTGGGAATGCTTGATGAATGATGAGGACAGACGGATTGGCATTTATGGACTGGGGAGAGTCGGAAAAACAACCATCATGAGGGATATTCACAATCAGCTCTTGGAAGAAACAGGCATGTTTGATGCTGTTTTCTCAGTCACAGTAACTAAACCATTCAACATTACAAACCTACAGAGCGACATTGCTAAGGAGCTAGATTTTGATTTTTCGGATAATAAAGATGTGAGAAGAAGAGCAAAGGAATTACAAGCAGTGCTCTGCCGATGGAAGAGGTATGTCCTCATCATAGATAATTTACCGGAGGCATTTCATCTGGAGGTGGTGGGTATTCCGGAGCCAACCAGTTCTAACGGGTGTAAATTAGTGCTAACCATGCGATCATTTGAAGTATGTAGAAGGATGGGGTGCAAAACTGTTAAACTGGAGCTTCTCACGGAGCAAGAAACACTTACACTATTTCGCTTCAAGGCCATTGAATATGGCACGGTCCTTGCTCCAGAAGTTGAAAAATTTACAATTCAAATTGCCAAAGAATGTGCACGTCTACCGCTTGCAATTGTTCCGGTAGCTGGAAGTTTGCGTGGATCGAGAAGAACCCGTGGGTGGAGAAATGCATTAAATGAATTGACCAGGTCGACGAAAGGAACCAGCGATGTTGCAAATGAGTTTCTCGAGCGACTGAAATTTAATTATGATCGCCTAGGAAAGAAGGTGCTCCAGGATGTTTTCTTGTATTATTCCTTGTATCCAGAAGGCCATTACATCCCAGTTGAAGAGTTGATAGAGTTGTGGATTGCTGACGAATTAATGTTGGAAGGAACAGTGGAGAAACAAAGTTTGACAAGGGTCACCACATATTGAGAAAACTAACAAGCAGATGGTTATTGGAGAGTAGTACCAATGAATTCGGGGTAGAATCCATGAGATTTTCTTTCTCATGAGGTACTTCACATAATGCATTTATAATGTAGATGTACACGTACGCACATATAATTTCTTGTTTTGTTTTTCAATTATTTATGTAGTTACAAATTAGTAAATCACAACAAGGATTATTGATTGGGTATGCAATGGCAAAATGCTAACCATTCTCCTTAACTTCTTGTCTAATAATTTTTTCCAATATTTTTTACTTTTCATAATTTTTTTCCAATATTGTTTACTTTTCATAATTTTTTCCTTAGCTTTTTCGTCTTTCTTTTTAGACAAGAAGACACATGTTTTATCCTCTTTTTTTTTTTTTTTTTTTTCATTTTGGTCATGATTTTTTTCATTTTGAATCCTCTCATCGAGACGGATGATTAATCCAAAAAATATGATGCGAATCTAACAAAAATTGAGAAACAACAAACAAAACATGAAAACTAAAAAGAAAAAAAAGTTTAGGAGAATGGATAAAAAAGTGCTTTGTTACATGTATATAGATTCAATTTCTTGAGTTGCTAGAGTGTGTCTAGACGTGAACACATGTATATCGAATGTAATTTACAATGCATGGTTGAGTCACCGTACGATGAATCAAGCATGATTTTGACTTGATTATACAAATATACAATAACCTTATAAAGCCTGTCCCCCTTTTTTTTCCTCCTTGATACATACCTCATATTGGCTAATGAAGTAGCAGCTAGTTTTATATTATGTCTGGGACTCAGTGTTTTTGTGCTCTTGTTGGATTTCTTTTCCAGCTGATTCGAATGACGAGTTTTAGCATATCTTCATTTTTTATTGATTGATCTCAACAAATTACCCTGCAATTCCGATGATCGATGACCTTTCATCTATGTCTTCCAATTCAATTCATCTCCATAAATGAGGTAAGTGACCTTCTACCACATCAACGATATTGTCTTTGGAAAATGTTTATAAAATTTGAGGTGTGAAATCCCCAATTCAGTGTCATGAGAATTAGACACTGAATTGAAATCCCCAATTCAGTGTCATGGTGCTACGAGCACGGGTTATTCTTGGATCGTAGGGTAGAGAGTACAAGGTATTTTGAATTTTTCTGTTAGAACAATAGTTTGTTTTTTAATCGCAGAACTCTACTTTTCTTTTATTTTATGGTAAGAATTGATACTCTTGATAGTCAGTTTGTGGGACTTCAATCTTCAGTTGTAGCATGTTCTAACTTTTGACGACTCAACTTTGTATTTGGGTGTAATTATTAAAACATTGTGTAGTGTGGATTGATTGAGTTTTTTTTTTTTTCTCGATGTTTTTCAATGTTTTCTCCCATATTTGTGGTGGTAATCTCTGATTTAGCGATTTACTGAATGGGTGACAATAAAAGGAGCTATCATGTTTAATCATATGAAGCAGAGTAGACAATGACTATCAATCTCTTGTTAAGCCAAGATTGATTTGTATGAAATTAAGTAGCAACATAAGGATCGTGGTTGTGACCATGGATCTGCATTGTTCCTCTTTCGTCTTGCTTCCTTTTTATTTTCTAGAAAATTACCTCTAAGGATTTAAAAATGCACCCTAATTCTGAAGAAAAAGGATAAACTTGAGAGAACCAAGTGGGTTCTCAGCAGCCCAAAATTAAAACGTGGAGTACTGTTCAAAAATCAGGCGGATGACTTTTTGAACTTGCGTGATTGTTTTGTGATTTGATAATAAATGAGAGTTTATCTCATTTTGTTTTTTTCTGATTGTTAAGCCTATAAATAGGTTTGTAATCAGATTGTAAAAGTATGCAAATATTGTAATAACCCGAAATTTTGTAAAAAAAAAAATTTCGGTTTATTAATGCGGTTTTATTTTTAAATAATTATAGTTTATAATTTGGTTTGGTTAGATTAAACGAATTAGATTTAACCTGTTTAATTATACTTTTCGCGCCGTAAATAAACGCGTACACACCGGGTATTTCACCACACTGCGTCCGGAAGCCTTACTAAATCCCCAACTCTTATTTTATTTTATTAAAGCTAACCTTGATTAGGTGGGAGATTACTTATAACCTAAAACTAATCTTTAAGTTGGTGGGAAATTAGGTGGGAGATTACTTATAACCTAAAACTAATCTTTAAGTTGGTGGGAAATTTGGTGGGGAATTTCTTATAACCTAAAACTAGTCTTTAAAACCTAATTTTTGCTTTTGCAAAAGGTTGTTTGGACACTTGTGGGGAGGGTTTTTGGCTAGTGATTATTTTTGGGGGAGGTGAACCTCATTGCTTCACTATAAATAGCTCACTCTCCTTGCTTCATTTCACACCAAAATCTCCCAACTTCTCCACTTTGTGCTTTCTAGTGTTCTTGAGTGAGTTCTTGAGTGTTCTTCTTGAAACTCATCCTAAACCACCACACTCCACCACTCTCGACCACCCCTAGATCTTAGAAAGGTAGAATAAGTTAGCAAGAAAGCGTTTGAGCAAAGGTCGACTAGTCGTTACGCCGCCGGAATTCAACTAGCTTATCGGCTTCCGACTAATCATCGGAATTAAGGTAGATACTTTATCTTAACTTTAGATTAGTATTTACTAGTTCATATTAAGGAGGTTATTATTTTGCTTAAACATGCCTAATTATGATTAAACGTGATTATGTTGGTGATTAGTGATTTTATGAACAATTAGACTTTGAAAAACACACTTAGTCGATACTATGCACGATTTGAAATTGACTTATCAAAATGCACCGTTATAATGCCCGATGGACTTTTGGAAACTTAAAATATCCAGTTATAATGCCCGGATGAAAATCGACTTTTCAAATTTACGCTGTTATGCTGCCCAATTGATTTTTTTGGAAAATAGTCGACTAAACTTTTCTTAAAGCAACTTCAAAATGTTTTGACTGTACTTGGACTGTTGAGATTAACCCAAGGCTAACACCCTTGAGGGTCTGTCAAAAAAGATATGCCTAGCGCTGTCTAAGAAAGGAATGGTGCCAGTAACTGCATTCGTGCGGCCATCCAGCCTGGGACTCTCCTGGTTATCTCATTTGTCTAAAGAAAGTCACCAACAAGATTTTGTACCTAAAGTAACACGGTTATCGTGAAATATTTTTAAACGAAAAGTTTATCTTGAAACGATTTCTAAACGGAAGATTTTTATGTAATATGGCATGTGCATGTTTTTCGAGACGGTACGACACGATACATTTTTCAAGAAAATGATCGATTGTTTTTACAAGAAGAAATAGAGATGAGAATGAAAATACTGTTGTAAATAAAATACTGCCATTAGAGTCCCGCCTCAGTTCCCCGGTGTGAACTGGTGGTCAAAGCTCAATGGAAATATACTATAAACAATACTGCCATTGGAGTCCCGCCTCAGTTCCCCGGTGTGAACTGGTGGTCAAAGCTCAATGGAACTATACTATAAACAATACTGCCATTGGAGTCCCGCCTCAGTTCCCCGGGGTGAACTGGTGGTCAAAGCTCAATGGAACTATACGGTAGTGCTGTTTGAAGTTTCTCCTCAAATTCCGCGGGTGAATTTGACGGTTAGAACTTACTCAGTACAACACATAGCAAGCGGACCTCATAAACAGACTGGTGGGGATTCAGTGATATGGGTAGCCGGGACTATGTCGTGTGTGACGCGGAGTTAGCGGACCTCATACTGCAGGAGTCAGTTTATGGGTGGCCGACCCTTCGTACGGAAAGGTTGGTGACCGTTAGAACGGGGTTGTAGAACGGGCCAATAACTTTCGAGAGATGTGAGATGTTGACATGGTTGAAATTTGAAGAAGAATGCTGTTATGAGAAAATGATACGAGATACTGACACTATACTCTGGATTCTGAAATAATACGAGATACTGATTTTATTAAAGCTGCACTCTGATATGAAAAGAAATGGGATACTGATTTTATTTAAGCTGCACTCTGATTTGATGTGATACTGATGCATTGACACGCATGAACTTACCGTTTTGATAAATGATTTTCAACTATTTACCTGCCAACAATATTGTTCTAGAATTGCTAGTTTAATGTTGGGGTACGGTATCTATTGAGCGTCCTCGCTCACGGTTTGCCCTGGCATAATACCACGATGTTGGTATTATGCTAGATTGTCACGATGAACAGGAGGAATAATATAGCGCCGGAGGAGCTGCCGACATGGAGCACGACCAGATCAAGGAACGTATGGAGCCATAGAGTCCACCCAGTCTACTTTTTTTTTTTGTAATCTGTGAAGGATAGATCATCTATATGTATTTCTTTTGGTTATTATTATTACTGTTTAAGACCGATTTTAAATTGTAATAATAATCCATAACGTATCCCGAAAATGCGGGGCGTTACAAATATGAGTGATCAAGTGTGTGAGAAAAGTGTGTAATTTCTCAGAGTGTTTGTGAAATACAAAGTTTGAGAGAATTTGTGTTTGATACTCCTCTATTTGCATCAGTGGTATCAGAGCCAAGGCTCATCCCAAAAAAAAAATTCTCTCGGGAAAAAAAATACCTTTGGTGTGCTACTGCTACTTTAATCCAGAAATTAGCTCCCTCAAAATAAAATTTTTGAGTGCCGATTTTGTCTTAGCCGGAAACGATAATCCGGTGACGAAATTCTTTCGAAACCCAGAAGTTGGAGAGTGACGAACTACTCTCACCTTGCACCCACGGCTGTTTCTTCCTCAAGCGGCGAGCCGATTCAAGTTACCGAGACGGATTGAAGCAGTCTGACCCAAAGCCCAAAAGTATCTCACTTGCTGCCGATTGTAGCTTGGAAACCTCAGTGGTTATTTGAAGAAGAACAAAGAGGTTCCTTTGTTTTTTTATCCTCGGATCTAGTTTTGAAGTAAGAAAAGTTTCTCTCCTCTTTTTTTTTTTCAATTCAGCCTTTAATAAGGCTATAAGGAGTTCTTTGGTTTCACCGAAAAAAAGAATTGTCTTATTCTTTGATTTCACGGATCAAAGCAAGCAGTTTTGAAGTCTCTGTCTCCACTTGTGTCATCACAAATTAAAGTAGCATTGAAGGGCTGTCGGTCGGTTTTATCAAGAAAGAAAAAAATTCTCTTCCCAAAGTCAAATTTGCTTTAAAGGGCTACGGCCATTTATTTTCCCTGAAGAAGTAGATTTACCTTTAAGGCAAACTAAGAAGAAATTATCATGTGCTACCTCCACTTGGTACAACTAGCCTATTTGCACTGTAGGCCCTTCAAGTTTTGGACAATATCGGATTGAGTCCCCAAAGCTTTGAAATATTTCAGAATAGTCCCTGATATTTTTTTTGAAGTTTAAAAGAACCGATGGCCAACGGAGCTGCACCAACGCTTATTCCAAAGCTCACCAAGGACAATTATGATAATTGGTCCATCCAAATGAGAGTACTATTGGGTGCTCAAGAAGTCATGGAGATAGTCGAAAATGGGTACGAGGAACCTGCCTCAAAAGAAGCAGAAGCAGCTTTAAAGGAGGAACAAAAAACAGCGCTCCGTGCCGAGCGAAAAAAGGATTGCAAAGCCAGGTCCATCATCTACCAAGGACTTGATGAGATGACGTTCGAGATCATCGCTTCCACTACATCTGCCAAAGAAATTTGGGAGACGCTGCAGAAAACATACAAAGGTGCCGACAAAGTAAAGAGGATTCGCCTTCAATCTCTACGAGGCGAATTCGAGTCTTTACGGATGAAACCCTCAGAATCTATTTCTGAGTATTATGGTCGAATCATGACAGTTGCAAATCAGATGAGAAGAAACGGAGAAGCTCTCACAGATACGAGAGTTGTAGAGAAGATTCTCCGATCGTTGGATCCGAGATTCAACTTTATTGTTGTTACACTGGAAGAGCTGAAAGACGTAACCATGCCTATCGAAGAACTTGTGGGCTCGCTACAAGCTCATGAACAGAAGTTGCACAGAGATGATGATAGAGCCATGGAGCAGGCTCTACAGACGAAGCTGTCCCTCAATGAAGATAGGTACGAGCAAGGGGGGACATCCCAGAGAGGGCGAGGCTATGGTTCTCATGGGAGAGGCTCTGGAAGTTCAAATTTCAGAGGTAAAGGAGGCAAAGGATTTTCCAAAGGAGGAAATCAAAACCATGCTCCAAAAGGAGGTGGTCGTGGACCGCAAAGCAGCAGAGGCGGAGGACAAGCAAAAAGAGGTGGTTACAACAACCGATCGAACATTGACAAAAGCAATGTTCAATGTTACAACTGCCAGAAGTATGGTCACTACATGAAAGAATGCAGAGGAAGGCCAGCATCAAATCAAGTTGGCGAAACGGCCAACTATGCAGACAAGGAGCCAGCAGGAGGAGATTCAATGAGTCTCATGGCGCACAGTTCCACCGAACAGGATTAAGGTACATGGTTTCTTAATTCCGGAGCCAGTAATCATATGACTGGTTCAAGGAAGCTTTTTACTGAACTTGACGAAAAGGTTCAGGCAGATATCTCTTTTGGCGACCTCTCCAAGGTCCCAGTTCAAGGGAGAGGAAATATTGTGATCAAATGGAAGAATGGAGATCATGCATTCATCTCCAACGTCTACTATGTTCCAGACATGAAGACTAACATTCTTAGTCTCGGACAACTCCTGGAGAAAGGCTATCAAATTAGCCTGAAGGATATGCAACTGACGATCACAGATGCTCGAGGGAAGCTGGTTACTCGAGTAAAGATGGCGAAGAACAGGATGTTTCCGCTAACTGTTCTTCATGACATGCCAAAGTGCCTCAATGCCATTATCAACGACAAAGACTGGATATGGCATCTCAGATATGGACATCTCAACTTTGAAAGCTTGAAGATGTTGGCGAATAAGAAGATGGTCAAATGCCCACCTCATATCCAACATCCAAATAAGGTATGCGAAAATTGTGTTCTTGAAAAACAACACCGCAACAATTTTGGAAAGCAAGTTGATTGGAGAGCAAGTATGCCGCTCGAGCTAGTACACACAGATGTGTGTGGTCCGTTGAAACCAATCTCAAACGGACAGAACAGATACTTCCTCATGTTCACCGACGACTACAGCAGGAAGACGTGGGTATACTTTCTCAAACGGAAGTCAGAAGTATTTGAGAAGTTCAGGAACTTCAAAGCTCTTGTGGAAAAAGAAAGCGGCTACTACATCAAAATGTTGCGGTCAGACCAAGGTGGAGAATACACTGGAGATCAGTTTGATGGATTCCTTAGGCAGCAAGGAATTACACACCAGTGTACACCAGCCTACACTCCTCAGCTAAATGGTGTATCTGAAAGGAAGAATCGCACCATCCTCAACATGGCGAGAAGCATGCTGAAGGATAAAGATCTGCCCAAGAGATTTTGGGCTGAAGCAGTTCAATGTGTAGTCTATCTGCTCAACAGATGTCCTACGAGGAGTCTGAAGTCAAAGACACCACAAGAAGCATGGACCACTTACAAGCCAGGTGTCACACATCTCAGAGTGTTTGGTTGTATTGCCTACACGAAAGTTCCAGAGGCAAACAGAACCAAACTTAAAGACAAGGGAGTGAAGTGTATCCTTATTGGATACGGTGACTGGACGATGGGATACAAGCTATACAATCCTGTCACTCAGAAGGTAATATACAACAGAGATGTCATTTTCAAGGAAAATGAATCCTGGAGCTAAGATCAGACAGAAGCTACCAGGAATATGGAGCTGACTATTGAAGATGAAGAACAGGTACAGACCAGGGAGGTACCTAGGAGATCAGAAGAGCAGCCATCACCTTCTCGTGGTTTTCCTTCACCACAAAGAGGTGAACCATCCTCACCAGCTACAGAAGAACTTTCCGACATGAGGTCTAGAGGAACACGAAGCCTGGATGATCTATATCGTAACACAGACCCGTTGGATGCAGACTTCACCATGTTCTGTCTGCAAATGACTTGTGATCCAGTTAGCTATGATGAGGCTAACCAAGAAGACAAATGGAGGAAGGCTATGGATGAAGAGATTCAGTCCATAGAGAAGAACAAAACCTGGGAGCTGACCAATCTTCCAGAAGGCTCTAAGACCATTGGAGTGAAATGAGTCTACAAGGCAAAGAAGAATGCTCAAGTAGAAGTTCAGAGATACAAGGCTAGGCTCGTAGCTAAAGGCTACAAACAGAGGGAAGGCATAGACTATGGCGAAGTCTTTGCCCCTGTTGCCAGAATGGAGACGATCAGGATGATGATCTCATTAGCTGCTCAGCACAGATGGAAGATCTACCAATTAGATGTCAAGACTGCTTTTCTCAATGGATTTCTGGAGGAGGAAATCTATGTCGAGCAACCACCTGGATATGTGAAGGAAGGACACTAAGACAAATTCTGAAATTTTCATCACAAATTCTGAAATTTGAATAATTTTCACTAGTTCTAAAATTTACTAATTTTTACAAGCTAAGCTTCGAGCTCGTAAATTTCACTAGATTTCAAAACACAAATGCCTACATCCGACTACGTAGAACCACCTAGTGAAATTCACAAGCTTATTTCACTAGCTTAGAAACCTTACATATATTCGAACTATATAGAACAACCTAGTGAAATCCGCAAGCTGAACTATGTAGAACAACCTAGCGAAATTCACCAGTTTCCAACCCGTGAATTTTCATAGCTTGGGGCTCGTGAATTTCACTAGTATGTTCTGGCTCCAAAACTCTTACAGGTCACTGTATTAAGTTTCCTAACTTTTTTTAAGTTCTTGATTCTGTCCGTCGAAGATTATCTCTAGTATGCGACTGGCCAAATACTTGTTCCTTGAGAAAATTAAATATGACCACTGGATTCCTGCCACGCACGAGTCTCTCTCTTCTTCTTTTTTTCCCCCTGTATGATATAACTTCCCATCTATGCATGTACATATATAAACACAAATCAAAACTGCAAAATTAATGGGCTTGGACATACAGTTCTCCGACAACCCGCAACGCATTTCTCATGTCATTCACTATACAACTAGCAAGATGAGAAGATGAAGATACCTTCAGTTGGAAAATTCTTTGATTTCTCTCACTCCAAATGTCATAAAAGTATAGTTGCAAAGGAGCCCTCAACACACAAATACTGAAAACAAGAACTTATGGAGTGATGAAGCCACCAATCTAACTTCGCTTTCCAGTTTGATTGAGCCATAGAACTGCCGGACTTAATCCAAATTTGCCACCATCTATACCCACATCCCAATTCAGCAACCTATGCTTGGTATTCAGCGTTCCTTGCACGGCTAACCACAGTATGAAGGCCGACCGAGGTACATGCTCTTTGAACCATGCCACTTTAGTCCAGTTCTAAACAGGAAAGTCCAAATCTAACAGACTCCTAAGCTGATGTAGCAGAATAAATACCACTGGGATGAGGCAAACAGACCACATGCCCCCTCTCAGGTTTGAAATCACTTGAAATCTTCCGTAAAATAGTCTGAATTGCCCAATTCCGGAGCCTAGACCAACTCCACTGCCCATTGTGGATGGCAGCAGGGTACAATTTTTTTGATTGTTGAATTAGGTAGGTAGTTCAGTGTGCTGCGTTAGTAGTTAATTTTTCACTTTGACTTATTTTTTCGCTCCTATTGGTTTTTTTGTTGACGTTACTTAGTTTTGCGTCAATTTTTTTCTTCACTCTCCGGTTGTAGCATGTTTTGACTTCTGACTCCTCCTCTGCTTTGTATTTGGGTATAGTTCCTTTGGGTAGTGTGAATTGAGGAGTTATCAGTTGAGTTTGTCTGTTGTTTTATTTGAATAATTATCAAACTCTTGTTTAGCCAAGATTGATATGTTTTAGAGGAGTAGCATAACAATGGATCTGCCTTGCTCCTTTCTGTTGGGTACTTAAATATTGGTCCTTTATCTATCAATGATAATCTTGCTTCACCCAAACTCTCCAGCCATAGCCAGAGCAGCCCACGCTGCTAAAGCCTCTATCCCCAATGGAGAAACCCGGTGTTGCCCAGGAACAGTCCTAGCTGCCAAGAAAACACCCGCACACGTCTTACCACAATCCCAACACCGGCCACAATCGAGTCGCAACTGATCCCACCGTCGAAGTTCATCTTAATGGTTCACTTTGATGGTCATTGCCACGCTCCATTTTCTACATTCTGTATTTCCCCAAGCCTCTTGGACATACTCTCTCTCCTCCTTAGATGGCGCCCAAAAAATTGTGTATTCTGCATTAACCGCAACCCCAGAAAAGGTAGCCTCATTCCTACATAGCCATAATCCTAAAATTAGGGGTGATTGACTATTTCAAACGGAAATTAGGAAAAAATTCAAAATCGTGGATGTTTAACATGGAGCACTTTCATGATCTTTAATAGAGGTGGCAATTGACAACCCAACCCATGAACCCACCCTAACTTGCCCACATATAACCCAACCCAATCCACCCATATTGTAATATGGGTTGATAGAGGTTGAACCCACATTAACCTATATTTACATGGGTTTGGTTGGGTTCAAAATGGGTTCAAAATGGGCTGGTCCTGAGTGAGTAAATAGATCACTTGCACATTATCATTACTGTTGTCCTCCCAATTTCCTCCCCGTTGGCCTCATCCAAAAACACTACCAAAACCCGAACCCTGTATCTCTGTTCTTCAATCCGCACACACGACATAAAACAGGTACAATTTGGCATTTCATTCCAATTAATGAACCTCAATTCCTCCAATCTCCAACGTCATAAATGATTTGAAATCAAATTACATTGGTTTCACTAAACACTATGAAAGAAAAAATAAAATAAAATAAAGAACAAAGAGAGGCAGCAATGATGGATTCGTGAATCCAACGGTTTTCTTCGAGCAAGTGGCCGATGATCAAACAGAGGCAGAGAACTGTGACAAACACCGTAATCGGAACGGCACTGCCGTGCTCGTTTCCATTCTACATTACTGATTCATAAAAATTATACTTCATTTTACTCCTCTAGCCCTCTTCTACTACACCTGAAAATATTCCTACACAGAAACACTTTCGATGTAATTGAAATTCCATTAATTTTTAGAATTCAATTCTCATTTTTCTTTCTCTCTACGAGTTTGGGAACTCGATTTCTAAATAGTAATGGACTGGTTATAAAAATAAAAAAGTAATGGACTAGGATTTGGACACTTGGAGGGGAAAAAAATATAAAAAATCGGGTTGGGTCGGGTTGGGTTGGGGTTTGCTTGACCTATATTCAACCCACCCATATTTAACCCATTCACTTTCAATCCATATTCAACCCATCCATATTTAACCCATAACCCATACTAACCCATACCAACCCAACCCAACCCACCCATTTGCCACCTCTAATCTTTAACATGTTGATTCGCAAAATCTACCACGCAAGAACTAATTTTACCATGTTTAGTGTTTCGTATTTACTTTTACAATGTAAGATCTAATTTTGACGAGCATACTAAATTTTGTACATCAATCAATATAGAAATATGGTATATTGTTTACATTGCACATTGAATAAATCGACTTAATTTTCTACTCTGAGGAAACAGAAGAAAGAAAGGAAGGATCTAGCTGTATATGGCGATGTATTAATTTTAGCATACCTGTTCAACTCTCTTATAGCCTCTGCACCAAAGATCTCAAATCCGAAATTGATCTTTGTAACCACATACTACATTTAGAAGAGTAATTTTTTTTTTGCAGAATCTTCGAATTTTTTTTCCTCCTTCCTTTCAACAGTAAAATGTTTGGTCTTTATTGAATGTACTACATCTCAAACTTTTCTTTTTTCTCTTTTTTTTGGTAAATAGATTGAATCTCAAAGTTTATTAGGGGTAGGCCATGAAGAAGGAGCCGTGGAAAGCGACCATAAAGAATATGCTTTCAGCGTCTTATGCTAACTGGAACGAGGCTTACTTCATCCATAATATCCTTTGGAAGTGCCAAATTTACCACTTCATTCATTGAAACGATTGTGTTTTGTATGCATTCAGTCTTGCAGAGATTTCAGGGATAATAAAAATCACTCTGGAAGTAAAACACTTGGCAAGCAGAGGACACAAATGAAGTCACTGAAAAGGTCTCATTTCCTTTGATTTTGTGTTTGGAGGGGTAACTAAAAGCTTCACCATGCCTTTCCTTTTTGCCTCCTAATTTGTTATCCTTGGGAGAAAAAAAAAATGTAGGTTTCTCAAACAGGGGATTTGAAAGAAGGGCTTACTATCATTGGTGCTCAAGGGGTAAAGTATAAGAGACCAAAACCCACAAATCCCAAACCTTTCAGCCTTTCAGGCTGAGAACAGATGTAAGCTATGTTTTTTCCATATTATTATATGCTTTTGACTAAAACCCTATGCTCTTGTTAGTCATATCTGCTGGAATTTAGGATCTTTTAGGAGAGAAGAATCAAGTCACTAGTTTCTGAAAAGAAAACAGCCAAAGTCTCAGTGCTCCACCAGATATAAAAAATAATAAACTCATCGTAGGAAAAAATAAGGGACGTCTAAAGATAAGCATCATGCTATCTGACGAGTATTGCAAAGGAACCAAAAGCAAGTCAGGCAATATTGAGGGTAGAACCATTTTTTATTTTATTTTAAGAAAATCAAGTCCTTTGGGTATCTTTAATAAAGAATTGTTATAGGGTCCATTATAGCTTTTTATAAGCCCTCTAGTCCACCTAATGTTTTCATAACACCTCTAGTCCACCAAATCACTTTTTAAATGCTCTTAGGTCCATTCTATTTTTTTACTAGACAAATGTACCCTTACATTAAATTTAATACATAGTATACATTCGCCGGAAAGTCTGCCGGAAAAGTTCGCCGGAATATTGGACTTCGCCGGAAAGTTCGCCGGAAAATTCTGCCAGCGCCGGAAAAGTTGCCGGAAAATTGGACTTCGCTGGAAAATTGACCGGCGCAGATGTGGTTATCTGAACTGTGTCATTTTTTAAAAAAAACCCACTTAGGATCAGATGTGGTTATCTTGATTCGCAAGAGGTGGTTATCTGTACTCATAAGATGTGGTTATCTGGACATATTTTTGTTTAAAAAACTTACTTTACTGAAAATTGAACATAAAATTTTAACATAAGATGTGGTTATCTGCTTTTAACATAAAATTTTACTAGAAATTTTACTGAAAATTGAATAAAACAAAAAAAAACCACTTTTTCAAAATAGAGGTGGTTATCTGGACTCAAAAGGGGTGGTTATCTGGGCATATTTTTGTTTAAAAAACTTACTTGGGATCAAGTCCTCAACCACCCAAGCACTATAAGGTAGCAGCACAAACCCTCTGCTTTTAACATAAAATTTTATTAGAAATTTTACTGAAAATTGAATAAAACAAAAAAAATCACTTTTTCAAATTAGAGGTGGTTATCTGAACTCAAAAGAGGTGGTTTCAAAATGGAGGTGGTTATCTAGACTCAAAAGAGGTGGTTATCTAAACTCATAAGATGTGATTATCAAATTTTCCATCATCTCAACTGAATATCAAATTTTTTTTGATCTAAATATCAAATAAAACACCAAATCATTCCAAAGTTTTCTTATTTTCTTCGCCATAACAAAACAATGTAAATACACAGAGTATCTATATAAGCAAATCAGAAACTCTCATGGACCACATGTTCTTTTGCTCAGTGAGAGAGAGAGAGAGAAACAGCAAACAGGGGACCACAAAAACGAGGTCAAACCTCGTCTTCAAGTACGGAGGTCGGAGACTCCACTGGGGCTTTGTTCTTCACCTTGTTCTCAAGCGCCATATCTCCAGCCTCCATATCTTTAAATGACAACAATAAAGACAATACGTTAGTGATCAATAAAGACAATACGTTAGTGATCAAATATGGTATATTGTTTACATTGCACATTGCTTGGCTTTTGGTGTGAAGGTGTTATGATCCATCTATAAAAAATTATGGCTGTGTAGCACAAAAAAATTTGGAAGCGTTAGCATCTTTCCCAATGTGAATAAAAAAGGTCAAGTTGGAAGTATGGTTTCTTAATTCCAACCAAGTCGTGCGAATTGGTTGGAATTACTACATTGAGGAATAAATTTGACAAACGCGTAGGTAGTATAGGACTGGATTGGTGATACTTTATGTATAACTCATCATTTTACACCTTTAATTTGTTGTTGTTTATTTGGTAAACGGGAAATTTGTGCCACTTGCACTTTGTACCAGTTCAAAGTCTGAAGGCTTAAAGTGGTTAACATAACAAAGGCTTAATGCTTCACTGGGGCCATGAACATCATATGAAAGAGTTAAATATCAGGAATGGGGTCTTAGATATTAGATAACAGTTTGTATTTTATTTTTGTGGGTTCGGCTTTAGCTATTTGCCTTACTATGGTTTCACCCGTTAAGCTTTAATTTCTATTGGTGAAAACTCATCTCTGTAAGTACTTATTCATGTAATCATGATACAAATTTGTTGTTAGTTAATGCATCATCGATTGTGCTTTCATGAGTTAGTGATCTGCCATGGTTGGAACCTGCTGAACCCATTTCAGTTCAATTGTCCCATAAACATAAACTTATTGAATTTGTCAAGGTAATTTGCTCTTACCACAGTAAATTCTTTCAACTCAAGAGATCCTACACGAACGTTATTTAAAATTTAAAGGGAAGTTTTAAAAATAGTTAGTCTAGGTTGATAGGCAATTGGTGATCAAATTAATGGCGACACATGTTGTGTTGAACTAACTTTTCCATCTTCAAGGATTATTCTATCAACTCACAGTGCCAACATATATTAATACCAGCCCTATATTTTGTTTCCTTCCTATATTTTGTGTCCTTCCTATTTGTCTTGCATGATTCAGTACCACACGTATGTTTTATGTAGAACAAACTGTGATTTAATTTAGATTATCTAAATGCTGAAAATGTTGTTTGATGGTGCTGAATCATCAAGTAAAAGCAACATTATAGTCCTAACCAAAATCTGCAATTCTCATCTCTAGGTGAATCCTTTCTGAATGAATTTTTAATTGTAGCATCAATTAAATAAAAGCCGAGAATGTATATTTTCTGCATTCGTTAAGAACACAGTTTATGAAACAAATACACAGACAAAGCAATTTGATTGATAGGGTTCAGTTTGGTGATTCTAACTTATACTGAGTATGGATTGGTTGGTTACCACAATTAGTCAAATATCGTTTCTTATTTTGTTGCTATTTTGGATGGGGAATAATTTCTGATAACTCCGAATTTTATGAGGTTTTATGAGTTTGTTTTTTATGCTTCTATGTTTGCAATAGTCTCTACTGCTACTGCTAATGCTAAGTGACACAAGCAAAGGCTCAGCTGGTTCTACATTGAAGATTTTGTCCTTGATGTTCCTTTAATGATATGATTGGTGATTTTTCTACTGAAATTTATATCTGTAGTTGAGACATTTTGGTGATTTTTCTACTGAAATGTACATTTGAATACAAATGCACATTTTTTTGTTATCAAATTAGTGAATGTGCAACTTCATTTTGTTACAAGTCTGAAAGAGATTTTGGTGATTTTTCTACTGAAATTTATATTTGTAGTTGAGATATTTTGGTGATTTTTCCACTGAGATGCATAGTTGTATAGAACATTTTTAAAAAAAATGCACATTTGTATAGCACTATAGACCGTGGATGTTTTATTCATCATGTTTAAAAAAAAAAGAGGGAAATTTTGATTAGCATGTCTCCACTACATGATTTTGGTTAGCTGCTGAATGGTCTTATGAGGCTTTTTATTTGTCCTTTTTTTTTTTAATGTCGTTCAATGGCAAAGCATTGGTGTACTCAATTTTTGTTTGATGTTATATAATACCTCTTTGCTTTAGTAATTTTTTGCTTTGGTTGGATTCGATGGGCAGGGGTTGATATATTGCACGAGCGTCCCCGAAGAAGAAACAGATTCCACAACTAATATTGTTAATGCTAAAGTTTTATTGTAACCAGGTAAAACATTGTTTACTTCTATTGCCACATCATTTCTTAATCAAATAACTCGGCGGACTAATTGGGTTTTTATAGGATTGGGATCAAGTAGCCTTGGAGTTCAAAAGGATCAATACAACTACATTAAGACAGTGGTGGATTAATAAGGTAGCACTTTATTCTTGCACATTTTCATAAGGTTTTATTCTCATACCTATATTCTAATTCGTTGTTCTCTTATGTAGTTATGTTGTAGCGCATGCTGGTAATTGGTTCATAAAAGTTGATACGAAGACGTTTCACACAGTTATGATGTGGAGGTTTGGAGTTTTTTGTCGTTAGTAGGCTCTGAGGATTGACTTTTTTAGGGGCGACCTTCAATGTCTTCTTTTCTTTTTTTCTTTTCATGAACATGACGTGCTTTCCTATGTTTGTTAATTTTGTACATATTTCTTTGTACAAAACATTTCTTATTTTGTTGGTGTTTTGGATGGGTAATGATTTCTGGTAACTCCGAATTTATGAGGTTTTATGAGTTTGTTTTTTATGCTTCTATGTTTTCTACATTAGAGATAGTCTCTACTGTTGCTGCAATAGTCTCTATGTTTGTTGTTGCTGCTACTGCTTTTACTTCAACTAGAGTTGTTAATGCTCTTTACACAGAGCATCCTGATATTTGTAGTTGTTGATGGCTCTTTACATAGGTTTAGTGTATGACTGAATCATAATTCCATGAATTTTGTCACTTAAATAGATATAGGCATTGCTAGGTTTAGGTTTTGAAAAACTACAGTTGGAGGATGCACTTAACCATCCAATGAGGTCACACTTTCTTCTTATGATATTGGATTCTGTTGTAGTGACTTTTTTCTTTTTTGAAATTAGACTTTGAGGCCCTTTTTTTTTTATTGTTTGTTGTGTCCTCCAAGGTTAATGCAACTGTAATCATTTTAAGGTGGACACAAAATTGCGTCTTTTTGACATCTAACTAATTGTTATTTCCTCCACGGTTAATGCAGCTCCAATGTTTTTAAGGTGCACACTAATTGTTCGAGCCGTGCCTTCAGGCACGGGCATCCACTAGTATATATATTTAGGGTCATGATCTAATAAGAGATCCCTTATTAAAAATTTGGTGCGGACCTAGCCTTTTTTTCAACTTTCCGGATCAAATTTTGACGATCCGAACCGCTCAATGTTTTTAAAATGCATTTTTAAGGTCCTGTACTAGGATTCGTAAAAAAAAAAATACCCGGAAGGGCTTCATCCGAGCAATTTTCAATAAAAACAGTCGAAAATTGCTCGGATGAAGTCCTTCCGGGTATTTTTTTTTTTTTACGAATCCTTGCGGAGGACCTTAAAAACGTATTTTAAAAACATTGAGCGGTTCGGATCGTCAAAATTTGGCTCGGAAAGGTGAGGTCCGCACCAAATTTTAATAAGGGATCCCTTAGGTGATCGTTATATATATATATATATATATATAGGAAGGGCTTCTAATGAGGACTCCCTCATTGGAAGTTCCATGCGGACCAAGGGTTTTTTCCACTTTCCGGATCAAATTTTCATGATCCGAACCGTTAGATGTGTTTAAAATGTGTTTTCCAAGGCCAACGCGAGGATTCGTGAAAAAAAAAAACCCGGAAGGGCTTGATCCGTTCAGTTTTTGTTAAAAACGCTATAATAGCGTTTTTAACAAAAACTGAATGGATCAAGCCCTTCCGGGTTTTTTTTTTCACGAATCCTCGCGTTGGCCTTGGAAAACACATTTTAAACACATCTAACGGTTCGGATCATGAAATTTTTTTCCGGATGGTGAAGTCCACATGGAAGTCCGCATGAGGGAGTCCTCATTAGAAGCTTACTGTATATATATAATACACAAGTTACAAAAAACTCTCCGGAACCCAAACTGGTTCCGGGGGAGCCAAACACCGGCTCCCCTACTCAGCCTCACCCTCTCTCTCACATCTTGCTAACCCACACTTCACCTCTCAAATACAATTGGTATTTATAGGAAAAATCAGCGGAATAACAAACAAAACAAGGGAAAGAGAAGTCAAGATTTGCAGAGAGCAAATCTGTTGTGCCCCAAGGATCAAGCCAAACACACAAACAAAGAACACACGCACACAAACACAGATATTTTACGTGGTTCCTCAAAATCGGGTACGTCCACGGAGGTAACCGGAGCAACAATTCATTAACCGGAAAACCACGAGCTTTACAAGTGACACTCTCTCACTACACTCTGATTTTACACAATGCTCTACAAAAAAAAAACCTCACAAATCTCTCATAGAGATACAAGTCTCTCACAGGAGACACAAGTCTCCCTCTCGGGGAGAGCCGAAACCACTCTTTGTGGTTCACCAAGACCACTCTACTGGTTTACCAAATACAAAGCCCAGAGGGCTGCCTAAATAGCCAATAAGCTGTTGGAAAACACCTCATGGATGAGGTCAAGGTCCATTTCAAAGGCAAGTGCTCCACTTGAGCACAATGGACACCCAAGTGTCTCCCACTCCCTAAGTGGATGGGAGCCACACCAAAAACAATTCCAACAAAATCTTCAACAATGGCTGTCATGCCATTTTACTCAACACTTTCGGCTGCAGCTTTTCAACTATGGCTGCTGCCTCAGCAGCCCATGCAGGGAACTCAACATGATGTGCTGTTAAGTTGATTTCTTTCAAAAGATAGCCCAGTCGTTGTGATTCTAGTCATTCAAACCACACCGAGTGACTCAGTTGACATTTTTATGTTTTGGCTGGATAAAGCCTATATTCCACCCGCTGCAGCTTGATGCGCCGCAATGCAGGGATCACTGCTCCCTTTCCATCTTTTTTCAATTTGATTTTATCAATATGTGCCTCGTTGACTCCACATTGTCCACAACTCTCCTTCTCGTGTCATGCCGTTTTACAATTACAATTACTCCATCGTCTTCAACATCTCTCTCTCTCTCTCTCGTCGTTTCACAATTTGATTTTGATCCAGTCTCGTAGCTCAAGCTACACAGTCTTCGATGGCTTCCTCTTTGAATTCTAAATTCGAACGTATGTACCACATTTTCTTGAGCTTCAGGGGGGAAGACACTCGAAAAAAATTTACGGATCACCTCTATGAGGCTTTGAAGCGAGAGGAGTTTCAAACATTCAGAGACGATGACGAGATCCCGAGGGGTGAGATTATCAAATCTGAGTTGCGGAAAGCAATTATGAACTCGAGGATGTCAGTCATTGTATTGTCCAAAAATTACGCCAATTCGACGGCATGCTTGTCTGAAATCAAGATGATTCTCGATCGCTGGAAGACGTCGGATCATTTCGTTTTGCCTGTGTTCTATGAGGTGGATCCGGAGGAAATTAAGCAGCAAGCCAAAAACCTACATTTCGGTGAAAAGAAAGTGACGGAAGAGGAAGTGAAGGGATGGAGAGCAGCACTTGAAGAGGTTGCAAGTATGGCCGGCATGGTTTCAGGAAATCAATGCAACGGGTAATTTATCTATTCAATCTTTTATTTGAGCAATGCTAGGTAGGAGCCGGATCTAATCCGGGATCCCGGATGGGATTTCCATCCGGGACTCTTCCAATTCTTCAATTTTCCGATCAAATTTTCATGATCAAAATCATCCAAGGCGTTGAGAACTTACTAAGCAGTTAGGAAGCGGTTCCATGACTCATGTGAAACTGGTCTTCATAGATTCTCCGTGCAACAATCTCAAACGTGGGCGTTGATGATCACCGTGCATCAATGCCAAACTTGGGGGAATATAAACGTGGGGTTGTTAGAACAGTTCCACATGTATCTATCTATCTTATCTTCTACTCCCTCAATCTCAAATTGCTGGTCTTTCTTTTTACTAGAGGTCGAGGCACACGCGATGCGTGTGCAAGTCGAACTTTTGTAAAAATTATGAACCAAAAAGCATCGGATTTAGCGTTGGATCGCGTGTGCATTGTGTATCTTTTTTTAAGAATAAACAACGATGTAAATAAATGCAGTATCACATAAAGGGGAGAGCACAAAATCTCTAACATTGTGAATATAGTTTATCTTTTTTTTTTTAAAGAATAAGCAACAGTGTAAATAAATGCAGTATCACATAAAGGGGAGAGCACAAAATCTCTAACACTGTGATATTAAAAAAAACTTTAAAAAACCAGTGGACAACGGGGAGAACACAAAAAGTTATGTCACAATGAATATTTAAAAAAACGAAAAAAAAAGTGTATAAAAGTTCATCTTACCAAAAATGCCTTTCCCTTTAGGCATTGGGTAATTCCTCATTGTGTGTAAAAAAGGGAAAATAGAAAAGAAGTATATGTGAATTATGTAAAGTAAAGAAGTACAAAAGCATGTGACTGATGGAGACAATTGTACACATATACAGAGAGGTTTACATGGAAAATGAATAGTTTTTCCAAAACTAAAAAAGAATACATGGAGACAATTGTCCACATATACAGAGAGGTTAGAGGTTTACATGGAATTGGAAAATGAATATTTTTTCCAAAACTAAAAAAGAAGACATAATTGTACCTGTTTAGAAATGAAAAGTCGCAGATTTGCTTCTTGGATTTGGTGGAAGTGGAAATGGGCACATATTTGCAGTAGAAGGGAGATAACTAGCCAGTGTTGTGTAACTGCAAAACTTGTATACGTGGGGCACTGTGTCAGTTTACTCCTTTGTCCTTATAGTTATTGGTGCAAAGGTGAAACAAAGTGTAAATCTGTTATTTTCTTTGGGGCAGTTTGGGAAGAAAAAAATGTGAGCCAGCCTCAAAACTGATCCACACCAAAATGTTGCTCTCCCTTTATATATTAGAATAGATTTTGGGATGTCCCAAAATGTTGTAAAATGTTGGTCCTATTTCTAAAAACAACTATCAAAGTATGTCAAATTTCCAGTTTTACCCTTAAAAGTACTCTTTCCCTCCCATTTATTTCACAGTTTTTGAAATTTGTGTCATTTCTAAATCGTTTATATCTTTTAGTGTATAATGTTTTTTTATGATTTTTTAAACTTTGTATAAAACAATTAATTGAGATCTATTAAACAAGATTCATATTGCATGTTTTTGAGATCTATGTTAAAAGATATAAACAATTTAAAATCACTTAATAAACTTCACAGTTTTGCAGGATAAATTTGGAACTCTAAAACAATAATTGTCTCCTTAAAAAGTTGAATTCTCCAAAATGGACGAGCAATTTGGGACGGAAGGAGTATTAATGTCCTACAATGTAGTTAGGGCTCCAAAAGCCTCTCTCTTTCAAAATTAAGAGAGGAGTAAATAAAGCAAGGCAATGGGGGGGGGGGGGGGAGAGAGAGAGAGAGAGAGAGAGAGAGAGAGAGAGAGAGAGAGAGAGAGAGAGAGACGTGGGGTTGGGGTGTGGGGCGAGGGGATGTGGGAGAGAGCATGGAGCTAGGAATGGTATCACTAAGTTTTTTTCTCCTTTAACTTTTATAATTGATTCTAATTGTTTGTTATTTACCTCTTAATAGCACTTGAAAAACAATAAACAATCATTTTAAAAAAACATTTAAACATATATATGCTTTTTTTTTCAAATGGTTTTAGTCTTTAAACAAGACATTAATTTGTGCCCGTTTGTTACATAGGCTGAAAATACACACCAATGTTTTTTTTAATCAACTAGGAGAAATCACATAGCAACAAAATTGATTAGGGTTAGGGTTGGTTAGGGTTTGGGTTAGATTGGTCTAGTCAAAGTGTTTCTTTATTCCCACTAGATTAGTCCTACTAGAAATCAAGTCAAATTTTGAAATAACTAATAATACATACTACTACCTATTAAATCACATAATTAAAATAAGCAGATTTGAAATCAAGTGCAATTATTTAAATTTGAGCAATTAGGGTCATAACCATGTACAAGGCTTTTTTGTTTATTGCCTTGTTTTTTTAATCTTGGCGCCATGACCTTTCATCCCATCTTTTGAATATACTCATACTCTTATTTATCAAAAAAGAAAAAGAGAAAAATATGCCAAAATGTATGGAGTAGTCACGTGTTTGGATATTGCAAGGAAACTTGATATTTTATTTCGAATATTTTCTAATGTGTTTTTTCATACTAAATTGAATTTTTAGGTATGAAGCCAAGTTCACGGAGGAAATTGTTAATGAAGTCAAAAGGAAGCTGCGTGGCAAGCACCTCACGGTTGTTGACCATCAAGTAAGCAAAGATTCTCAGAACCGGGGGCCCTATAGTGATAGGGACCAAGCTTGTAGACCACCTATATACTTGTCCTTGGTTAGGTTTTACGAAGCAATTAGGAGAAATCATTAATGATCGAAATAAAATAAATTGGATCTCTGACCAAAATTAATTTGAGACTAACAAAAAAATACAGTTTTTTGTAAAAACCAAGACAAGCCATTCTTTTACAATATAATCACATAAAAAACCGTGCAAAACTAATTTATTCTAAAAATAATGCAACGTGAACGATTTTGGTGATGGAGGTGGGAGGTTTTCCTCTTGTCCTCGATGATGTGGACCAAACTGACCAACTATTTCCGTTAAGTGACCTACAAGATTGGTTTTCTCCTGCTTCAAGAGTTTTCTTAGAGCATCTCCAACACACCTCAACAAAATACCTAGCCAAAAGTACAAAAAAAGTACCAACTCTATTTTGCCTATTCACTTTTTCACTCTACCATTCCAACACTACTCTCCATTCCAACAAAATACCTAGCCAAAAGTACAAAAAAAAGATGATGTGTCATTGTGTGAGTAGAGAGGCGAGCCAACTTCCCTTGCTATTAGTAGAGAGCCAAAATGCTCTGAGGCAAAGTAAAGAGCCAAGTAGAGAGTCTCTTGGATAAAAAAAAATTGGGTTTGCCTAGCTATAGTAGCCAAAGGGGTGTGAGTAGAGAGTCTCTTGGAGATGCTCTTATTGTTTGCAACACACAAATCGACTCTCAAGTCTTGGAAGTATATATGTAGCAGTATTATGGTTTTACTATTGTAGTGCTAATGCTTGGCTCTTGGATTTGTGAAGGGAAGCAATCAAATTTTGATTCCACCAACGAAAGATTTTGTTGAATTCACTGAGGCCAGGAACACAGAGAATGTCTGGGAATGCTTGATGAATGATGAAGTTAGTAAGATTGGCGTTTACGGAATGGGGGGCATTGGCAAAACAACCATCATGAAGCATATTCACAATCAGCTGATCTCTTTAGGCAAGTTTATTGTTTATTGGGTCACTGTGTCTAAACCATTTAGTATTACAAACATACAGAGCGACATAGCTAAGGCTGTGAAACTTAGTTTTTCAGATGATAAAGATGAACTGAGAAGAGCAACAGAATTATATGCAACACTTTCCCAAAACAAGCAGTATGTTATCATCTTGGATGATCTATGGGAAACGTTTGCTTTGGACATAGTGGGTATTCCAGAACCAACACCAGATAACATGTGTAAAATAGTGATAACCACACGCTCGCTGGATGTTTGTAGAATGATGGATTGCGCAACTGTAGAAGTGAAGCTTCTCATGGAGCAAGAAGCCCTGACTCTATTTCTCAAAAAGGCTGTTAAAGATGACATGGTGCTTGCTCCAGAAGTGAAAGTAACTGCAGCTAAAGTTGCCAAAGAATGTGCTGGTCTGCCACTTGCAATTGTTACAGTAGCTGGAAGTATGAGAGGATTGAATGGTATCCATTACTGGAGAAATGCATTAGATGAATTGATCAACTCGACGAAAGACGCCGTCAATGTTGAAAGTGAGGTTTTTGAGCAACTAAAATTTAGTTATAGTCAACTAGGTGATAAGGTCCTCCAGGATTGTTTCTTGTATTGCTCCTTGTATCCTGAAGACCATGCCATCCCTGTGAAAGAGCTTTTAGAGTTGTGGATTGTTGAGGAATTAATAGTTGGGAAGAACAGTATACAAGCAATGTTTGACAAAGGTCATGACATAATAAGAATACTGACAAGTAGATGCTTATTGGAGAGCTTTACCGATGAACTCGGGGGAGAATGTCTCCGTATGCATGATTTGATAAGAGATATGGCTCTAAGAATAACAAGAAGTAGTCCTCGATTCATGGTAAAAGCTGGTGAGAGACAAGAAAGCGTACCAGATGAAGACTGGTCGGAGGATCTTGAGAAGATTTCCTTCATGTACAGTCAGATAAGAGAACTCCCAATTAGACCACCTGTCTGCCCACAACTTACCACATTACTTCTGAATGAAACTGGCTTAGAGGAGATTTCAGATTCTTTCTTCACCAATATGCCTCGTCTTCAGGTTTTAGATTTATCCGACAACAAAATAAAGTTGCTGCCAGAGTCCATCTCCAACTTGGAAAAATTGCGAGCACTAATATTGGTTGATTGTCTTCAACTAAGGTACGTGCCATCATTGAAGAAATTGAAGGCTCTGAAAGTGTTTATACTGACTTCGAGTTCGATTGAAGAAGTACCGGAAGGGATAGAAGAACTGGTTAATCTCACAAAACTCGACCTCGAAAATAATCAAAAACTGGGGTTGTTTCCTGGCTGGAAGCTACGCAGGCTCTTAAAACTTCAATTCCTAAGAATTGACGGGACAGAGGTACACACGAGAGTAGAAGATCTCATGTTCTTGAGGGAATTAAAAGTTGTTGCTGTCCAATTTGACAATGTAAATGGGCTTAACAAGTATGTGAAATCTCATCAATTCCAAGGGTTGGAGAGGTACCGTCTTTTGACGGGAGAAGGTATTGATGGATCACCACTTGGTGAAAAAGAAGTTTGTGTTCGTTCAAGTTCTGAACCTTTTAGAAGCGATCAGCTATTTCTACCTGTTGACATAGATTTCTTTCAACTTGAAGCTGTCGACGACCTCACTTGCTTGTCAGCTATTCCGTCATTGAAAGATGCCAGATATTTACGCGGATGCGTTGTCAGACGCTGTCATGGATTGGAATCCATCTTCTCATCATCCTTCTTAGAAGATGGCCAGATCTCTCTACAAACTGTCGAGTCATTTTATATGTTTGAGTTATCCAAATTTAGGGTACTCTTTGACGGAATTGCCCCACCACACAGCATTTACTTTAATCTTAAAGAATTGTCCTTCTGGAAATGTGAGATCATGAAAAATATTTTCCCTGTCCAGTTTTTGCAGAACTTCCCGAACCTCGAGAAACTTGCAATATGTTATTGTAACAATGTGGAAGACATTATAGTTGAAATAGAAGAGATGAGTGATCGGGGCAACTCAATCAGTCTCCAAAAACTCAAGAGCCTCGAACTAAGCGGCCTACCAAGTCTGAAGAGCATATATAATGGCGTGATAGTGTGTCAATCTATTGAAGAAGTGTTGGTATTTGATTGTCCCGCGTTAAGGAGACTGCCTCTTTCTGTGTATATGGGTAGCGAGCAAGCAACATCACTGCCTTCTCTCAAGTACATTAGAGGAAAAGGAGAATGGTGGAAATCTCTGGAATGGGATGATCCCAACATCAAAACAAGTCTTGAGCCTTTTTTCAGGGATACAGGTTAGATATCATGGTGTCGTGTCTGATTTGATATATGGCTAACTGTATCCAAGTAGTGACTTGAGTATTTTCAATTCCAAAGTTGGGGCTCCATAGCCATTTCCAAGTGGGTGTGGCCCAAAACATACAATTTTATCGTAGTTCCCAGTCATGCAGAATAACATGAATTATATCAAACCTCAAAGTTGTGCAAAGTTATGAGAAAGTCATATGTAGTATGTACAAACATGCATTTATAATGAACATGTACACACACGCAAATGGAATTTCTTATTCTGTTTTTTCAATTATTTATGCAGTTACAAATTAGTAAATCACAAGAAGGTTTACTAATTGGAAATGTTACATGTGTATAGCTTCAAATTCTTGAGTCCCTAGAGTATACATGAACCTATGTATATAGAATGCACTAATTTTCAAAGCATGGTTCAGTCACTGTAAGATGATCAATCAAGCATGATATATACTTGTTTATACAATAACCTGATAAAGGCACCAACGAGAGATTTTGTTGAATCCACAGCGGCGAGGAACACGGAGAGAGTTTGGGAATGCTTGATGAATGATGAGGACAGACGGATTGGCATTTATGGACAGGCGGGAGTAGGAAAAACAATCACCATAAGGCACATTCACAATCAGCTCTTGGAAGAAGCAGGCATGTTTGATGCTGTTTTCTCGGTCACAGTAGCTAAACCATTCAGCATTTCAAACCTACAGAGCGCCATAGCTAAGGAGCTAAATTTTAGTTTTTCGGATGACAAAGATGTGACAAGAAGAGCAAAGCAATTACAAGAAGTGCTCTGCCGACGGAAGAGGTATGTCCTCATCATAGATAATTTACCGGAAGGATTTCCTCTGGAGGGGGCAGGTATTCCGGAGCCAACCAGTTCAAACGGGTGTAAATTAGTGCTAACCACGCGATCATTTGAAGTATGTAGAAGGATGGGGTGCAAAACTGTAAAACTGGAGCTTCTCACGGAGCAAGAAGCACTAACACTATTTCGCTTCAACGCCATTGAAAATGGCACGGTCCTTGCTCCAGAAATTGAAAAATTTACAACTCAAATTGCCAAAGAATGTGCACGTCTGCCGCTTGCAATTGTTCGGGTAGCTGGAATTTTGCGTGGATTGAGAAGAACCCGTGGGTGGAGAAATGCATTAAATGAATTGAGCAGGTCGACGAAAGGCACCAGCAATGGTGAAAGTGAGGTTTTCGAGATATTGAAATTTAGTTATGATCGCCTAGGAGATAAGGTGCTCCAGGATTGTTTCTTGTGTTGTTCCTTGTATCCGGAAGGCCATTACATCCCAGTTGAAGAGTTGATAGATTTGTGGATTGCTGAGGGATTAATAGTTGGGAGGAACAGTGGAGAAACAAAGTTTGACAAGGGTCACGACATATTGAGAAAACTAACAAGTAGACGTTTATTGAAGAGCTGTACCAACGAATTCGGGGTAGAATTCATTCAAATGCGTAATTTAATGAGAGAGACGGCTCTAAGAATAACAAGTAGTAGTCCTCGATTCATGGTAAAAGATGCTAAGGGACAAGAAAGTGTACCAGATGAAGACTGGTCTGAGGATCTTGAGAAGATCTCCTTCATGTACAGTCAGATAAGAGAACTTCCAATTAGACCACCTGTCTGCCCTCGGCTTACCACATTACTTTTGAATGAAACTGGCTTAGAGGAGATTCCGGATTCTTTCTTCACTAATATGCCTCGTCTTAAGGTTTTAGATTTATCCGATAACAAGATAAAGTCGTTGCCAGAGTCCATCTCCAACTTAGAGAATTTGCATGCACTAATACTGGCTAGATGTCGCCAACTAACGGATGTGCCGTCATTGGAGACACTGAAGGCTCTAAAATTGTTTATACTGACTTCGAGTTTGATTGAAGAAGTACCGGAAGGTATAGAAGAACTGGTTAATCTCACAAAACTCGACCTCGTAAATAATAAAAAGCTGGGGATGTTTCCTGGCTGGAAGTTACGCAGGCTCTTAAGGCTTCAATTCCTGAGAATTGACGGGACAGAGGTACATGTGAGCGTAGAAGATCTCCTGTTCTTGAGGGAATTAGTAGTTGTTGCTGTCCAATTTGACAATGTAAATGGACTTAACAGGTATGTGACATCTCTGCAATTCCAAGGGTTGAAGAAGTACCGTCTTTTGACGGAAGGATGTATTGATGCACCACCACTTGATAAAAATGAAGTTTGTATTCATTCCAGATCTGAACCTTTTAGAAGCGATCAGCTAGTGCTACCTGTCAACATAGATTTACTTCAACTTGAAGCTGTCGACGACCTTACTTGCTTATCAGCTATTCCGTCATTGAAAGATGCCAGAGATTTACGCGGATGTAAAGTCAGACGCTGTCGAAGATTTGAATCCATCTTCTCATCATCATCCTTCTCAGAAAATGGCCAAATCTCTCTACAAACTGCTGAGTCATTTAAGTTGTTTGAGCTACCCGAATTTCGGGTACTCTTTGATGGGATTGCCCCACCACACAGCGTTTACTTTAGCCTTAAAGAATTGTGCTTCTGGAAATGTGAGATTATGAAAAATATTATCCCTGTCCAATTTCTGCAGAACTTCCCAAACCTTGAGAAACTTTCAATATGTTATTGTAACAATGTGGAAGACATAATAGTCGAAATAGAAGAGATGAGTGATCGGGGCAATCATCAAGGTGACAGCAATTCAATCAGTCTACAAAAACTCAAGAGCCTAGAACTATGTGGCCTACCAAGTCTGAAGAGCATATATAATGGTGTGATGGTGTGTCAATCTATAGAAGAAGTGACTGTACTTGATTGTCCTATGGTGAGGAGACTGCCTCTTTCTCTGCATATGGGTAGCGAGCTAGCAACAGCACCGCCTTCTCTCAAGTCCATTATTGTAGAAGGACAATGGTGGGAATCTCTGGAATGGGATGATCCCAACATCAAAACAATTCTTGAGCCTTTTTTCAGAAATCCAGGTAAATAACATTGTATCATGTCTGATTTGAAATATGGCTAACTGTACAAATAGTGATTTTAGAAAATTTCAATTCCAAAGTTGGGGCTCCATAGCCATTTTCAAGTGGGTGTGGCCCGATACCTACATCATTGGTGTAGTGGACACCCGCTGATTGTTTTTTTAACCCAACAATAATTGGACTTAAGATAGAGTGACTCGATCAATAACACCTGGAGGCTGCCGGGCTGGAGAAATCAATAATTTTTCAAGAATGGAGTTTTTTAATTTCTATTGTTTTGGCATCAAAATCTTTCTAGTTGAGTATATCTACTTTGTTAATGTTTTCTATGCATGTTTTTGGTTGAGCAAAAATTACATCCGGCACTTGCAACTTCATGTACCTTAAGAAAATATAAGTAGTTGATTCGTGAAATCGACAAGATTTTTACTTCTTAAGATAATTTCACACATCTATATATATGTACAAATTGCTAAATGTTTCAGTTATCGATACCATTGTGACTCCTACTTGAATCAATTGATGTACTTAATAACTCTTAAGCCACCTGATTTATGTTTTATTCTATATGTTGCAGTCATTACACGTGACCTTACTTTTTTCATATGTAAAATGAATAAAACAAAGTTCCAATTTTATCATAGGTTCCAGTCATGCAGAATAACATGAATTGAATCTAAGTTGTGCAAAGTTATGAGAAAGTCATACGTAGAATTTACATACATGCATTTATAATGAAGATGTACACACAATCACAAGTAATCTCTTATTCTGTTTTTTCAATTATTTACACCGTTACAAATTAGTAAATCACAAGAAGGTTTACTGATTGGAAACGTTACATGTGTATAGCTTCAAATTCTTCAGTCGCGAGAGTATACATGAACAGATTTATATAGAATGTACTAATTTTCAAAGCATGGTTCAGTCTCTGTAAGATGAATCAACCATGACATACTTGTTTATACAATAACCTGATAAAGCCAGTCCCATTTTTTTAAGCTTGTTGCATAGCAATTCCTGATATTGGCGAATAAAACATATAGAAGCTAGTTTTAAATTATGTCCGGGACTCATTATTTTTGTACTCTTGTTGGATTCCTTTTCCAGCTTCTGAAGTTCTGAGCGTGAGGACTGATGAGGAATTTTAGTGTGCGTCTTCTGAATTGATGATCTCAACAAATTGCCCGACAGATGATGACCTTTCATCTATGTCTTCCGATTCAATTAATCTCAATAAATGTGGTAAGTGACATTCTAGCACATCAACCATATTATCTTTGGAAAATGTTTTAAACATTTGAGGTGCGGAATCTCCAATTTTGTATCATAAGAAGTAGATGTCATAATACTTTCTTGTGTTTATATTTAGTGAGGTGAAGCATGAGAAGTCCCATTAACATGGAGATTGGCATAACTATTTGTGAATCGTGATCACCTGTTTAATTTCTGTCTAATTCTCTTGTAAGCTGGTGGATTCATATATCTTGAGATCAAGATAGGTGTTACCTGAGGTAGATACCATACTTATCAAGTATTGACACATTAAATTAGTTTCTATAGTGGTTTCAGCACCAATCAGGTGCTTATGCCGCAGTATCAAGAAATTTAGATACATGCGTCCCATAACAGAGTTTGGAATTGTATGTATCGAAGTATTTAATTTGTATCTCTATTGAATACTGAATCCCAGGATTGAACACAGCTCATTTTTTCTTTTACTCGGCCAAACAAGGTCTGGTCTACAGTTGCTTATTGAATTGGTTGTTTTGCTTCTTTCTTAATTACAGATGCACCGGATGGAGCCACGTGGGTGATTCTCAGCTCATAGGGTTGAGAGTACAAGTTATTTTGAATTGTTCAGTTAGGACAATAGTTTGTTTTAATTTGAATCGCATAATTCTTGTTTGCTTTACGAGTGAGAATTAATACTCATGCATGATATTCAGTTTGTGCCACTTCAGTCTCCAGTTGTAGCTTGTTATGACTTTTGACTCATCTGCTTTGTATTGGGGTATAGCTCTTAAACCTTTGTTTGGTGTGGATTGTGGGATTATTGATCGAGTTTCGTCCCTATGGTTTCATTGTTTTCTCCCCATATTTGTGGTGGTGCCTCACTGGTTTAGTGATTTGCTAAATGAGTGGCAATAAAAGGAGCTATTATGTTAATCATATGAAGCCGAGAAAACAATAGTAATCAATCTCTTGTTTAGTCAAGATTCATCAGTTTGAAAGCAGCAGCATAACAATGCTTGTTTGTTGCGAGTCTTGCTACCGTGGATCTGCAAACTCCAAGGTACAAAATTTAAGTATCCAAGTGATAACTGAGCTTTCTTGTTGTACCAAAAATAACGTAAGACTTTGGAAATGATGGAACACTTTTCAGCACAGAGATGAAAAGAAGATTGCGTGAACCATATTCATCTCTTCCATTGTGCTTCTGTTATTTACTTCCATTCTGTGAAAAAATATAAGGGGAAAAAAAAAAAAAACTGAAATATTATTTACTTCAAATGTCATGCGTTCTTTTAATTTTTGAACAAAGGTTTAAGTTTTCTTTTCAGAAAAAAAAAAAACTTTTTTTGAAATTTCTCATTTTTCCTGGTGGAAAATCTTTTGAGTAGGGGCACTGTTAGCTATAGAAAGTGAAGTTAAAAATATGATCCCGGTAGACTACATGACAGCATAGAAACAAGTCTCCCACTAGATAGAAATGTAATCCTCAAAATGTTTAAATTTGAGCTGGAAGCGTATGATACAACAGAGTACTACGCGCAAAAGCGAATGAAATTAACTTAATGAACAACGTAAATACTCAAACATGACCTCACACCCGACTTCCCATCGTACATAACAGCGACTAGGTCTCACCCACTAACCACTTGCCCTTTGGGCCTTTCTTGTATATCTTGGTAGATTGTTGGCTGAGCTCATTCTTTCGCGTACGAAGTAGGTCCATGACATTCAGCCACAATATCATATCAAATGAATAAAGTAACGACTTATGATGTTAATAATAACCCATAAAATCCAATGAATGCTTAGATCGACAAAAGGAACACAAAATGGAGATGACAAATCAAATATATACTCTAAAAATTAGAAGCGAAATGTATACTTCTGGTACCTCAAAGTTCAAAAATCCCAATCAGCAAGTATAGCTGTACTCAAAATTCCAACATGATCATATCATTGATCAATCACTTGGCAAAAAGAACATTGGATTTTACTTCAATTGCAGCTGCCGGAAATTTATGTTATCCCAGTGATGTGTTTAATTACAAGGAAAAACTGCAATTGAATTAAAATCATGATTTTACTTCAGCTGTTCTGTTGGGACACTAGTCTGTTTTTGAACTGCAGAACTCAAGTTGGCTTTAATGGTGAAAATTGATGCTCATCATATTCAGTTTGTGGGAATTTGGTCTCCAGCACCCCTTTAACTCCTCATCTACACTAGTTCTGTATATAGTTCTTAGACTTCGTGTAGAGTGGATTAAGGGATTATTGATCAACGTTTTTTTGATATTTTCATTGTTCTCTCCCCATGATATTAGCCAAGATTGATCTATTTGAAAGAACAAACACAACAATGATTGTTGTGATCGCGGTTCTGCTTTTTTTCTTCTTTGCTCCTTTACATGATTGTTCTTTTTCTACTATTTTATCTTTTTTGGTCAATTTTAACTATTGTTTTTTATTTTTTTATTTTTAAGTAGTAATATTGGATTATGGTTTACACTCTCTGGCCCTTACAATTGTTTATGTGTGATCAATCCATAAATCTAAGAACTGATGCCCGTATAAATAGATGAGGTGCTGAAAACTTATCAGCGTAAATAAACAAACGTGAGAGACTAGCTTTGTAATCATGGGATCCGGGGGTGTTGTAGGACGCCCTTGTAGGGCACCCTTGTAGTGCAGCTTCCAAGCAGTTGATCTCAGTAATAGACTAGACGGCTCGGATGTGCAAATGAAACCAGGACCTTGAAAACACATCCGACGGTCCACATGCCGCACTACGGGGCGCCATATAGTACCCCTGTTTCTGTAATTATGAGGAGCTTTGCGGCTTCATTTCCACTGCCTAGCCGCTTACTTCAATTTGGTGAAGATTGGATTACTCACTTGAAGGTTTTCAATTGAACGCAGAAGAAAATCCCCCCCAAAAAGGGGAAAATAAAAAAGGAGAACAAAAGTGCAGTCCAGAGAGAGGAAAAAACCCAAACAGAAAATATTCCTCAAATAGAGCTGTTCAACCTCACCATCTCTGTCATAATATGCAGATAATACTGTCCTGCTCTTCACTCCCCACAGGTCAAACTTCATTTGATGTACACCAAAGTGACCGCACATACGATTCCTTCGCTAATTCGTAGAAGTTTAATTTTTGTTCATTTTCATTGACTCTGCTCTTCGATCTTATCATCTTGGTTGGGACGGCAAAGGAAGATCTTCTTGGTCTGCAGCATCATTTCCAATCATCTTGCTTAGGATAAAAGTTTTTGATACCGTCCGATGCTCATGCATGCAACGTGGTCGATGAGAGTTCCACTTAAATATTTAACCAAGGCAAAATCCAGAAAGGATGGTGCACAAGCCTCTCCAAACCTATCGGTATTTTACAGAAGTGCTTTTGATACTGCTACAGTGGCTCGGTTTATCCAATGACTCACTGTTCACTAGGTTCACAATGTCTACACCATTTCGTAAAACTTTTAAATGGCATTTCTCACTTGTAGTTAGTTTATATGATTACACCAAGATTGAAGAGCATATATACTGGAACAATGGTGAGTGAATCAATGTTTATTATCTACGTCGAAGGCTGTCACATGCTAAGGAGACTGCCTCTCTCTCTCCACATGGATAACGAGCATGCTGCACCACCTTCTCTCCTGTGCATTTTGGGAGATGAAGAATGGTGGGAATCTCTGGAATGGGATGACCCCCGCACCAAAACCATTCTTCAGCCTTTTTTGAATAAAGGTAAGATGCGAAGTTTTGTGGAAAATCATATATTGTGGCATACCTAGGTTCTATTTTTACATAACATATGGAAGTCCTTAAATTTAGATTAGAATTCTTGACTTGCTAGAGTTGGTCGATTCGATTCTTTTGAACGCCTGTATATACAACATATTTTATATAGCTCTTACTGAATTGGAGAATTACAAAGCCAACGAATATGTTTATCATCACTAAATTGTTGGGTTCCTTGATAGTGGAAAATGAAATATTATTATCTAGTTTTAAATTTTGTTTTCAGATATTAATTTTTGTATTGTTGTTGGATTCATTGTCTAAAATGGACTGATGAATCTAAAGAGCCGCCCGTGGATTCATCTCAAGAAGCTGCCCGACAAATCTGATGATGACCTTTCTGCTGTGTCTTCCGATTCTACTGATCTCAACAAGTTGCCCGATGAATCTGATGATGTAGACATCTTTTGATCAAGATAGCTGTAAAATGATTTAGATCGTACTAATCAAGTATTGACACCTAAAATTAGTTTCTTTTGGCCTTGAATGACTATTTGTGGTTTTGGCCCCTATCACGGGCTCATGACGGTAGATGCAAAAATTTAAATGTGTGCGTCAAATGACGAGTTTGAATTGTATGTATAGAAGTATTTAATTTGTTTATCCATTGAATACTGAATCCTAGGATTGAACCCAAATCATTTTGTTTTTTACTTGACCAAACGAGTTATAGTCGATAGTTGCTTATTCAAGTGACTGTTTTGCTTCTTTCTTAATGACGGATCCAACGAATGTTGCAGCACGAGTTATTCTCGGATAGGAAGATTGAGAGTGAAGTTGTTTTCAGCTGTTCTTATTGGGATATTAGTCTGTCTTTTAAGTCGCAGAACTATATCGTTTGCTTTGATGGAGAAAGTTGATGCTCATGATATTCACTTAGTGGGACTTCAATCTCCAATTGTACCATGTTCTGACCTTTTTAAGTCCTCATTTACAATATATCTGAGTACAGTTCTTAAGACTTTGGGTAGTTTGGATTGAGGGATTACTAATTGTGTTTTCTCAGAGGTAATGTTCATTGTTTTTTCTGAGTTAAATTTCATTGTTTTCTCCCCATATTGGGGTGGTGTTCTCTGATTTACTGAAGGAGTGACTATAAAATGGAGCTAATATGTCGATCGTGTGAAGCAGAGCTTGGCAATAATTTTCAATCTTCAGTTAAGCCAAGATTGATCTATTTGAAAGAAGAAGAACAATAACGATTGTCGTGACCGTGGTTTTCCTTTATTCCTTTCTCGTTTTGTTTCTTGTTTTTTCTCACATGACAGATTTAACAAAAATATTCGTACACCCCCATAAGTGCTGCCAGTGGCATTCATAAAAATACATAGGTGTTAGAGCTTATTCCATGTCGAGTAATTATAACTTTGAAAAACTAGTATATGATCCTATGAGACCTCTCCACAGCTCACTATTAATTTATTTTAAAATTGGATAATTTAACATGGTATCAGATTGTTGCCAATCTCCGTTGTTCTTTTGTTACTATTTCTAGCAACTTTCAAGTCCTTTACAGAACTGTTCTCTCTCTTGGATAATTACGACTGGTATGGATAGCTCATCTACAAAAGCAAAGGATAGGGCAATGTCTGATGCAATTGATTACTCCTATCTATACTAGCTACCTTCACCCCTCAGCCTGGTAGAGCACTTGCAGCAAAGAACAAACTAGTACATGACTCTTTCAACGTAGTCCCTCCGTCACTTTTTTATAGTCGACTATTCCATTTTGGGCTATCCCTCAATCACTCCTATTTAGGAGCAAAAACTGTGTGCCAAGACACTTAAGCACCAGAATCCTTAAGCTCGGGACCTGACCATAAGAAGGGTGATATTAAGGCTCTTTCATTTTGGGTGAAAAGTAAACCCCTGCTGCTGAACTTTGAACTGAAGGAGAGATGTAAAGCCCTCCATAGCAGGAAGGAAAAGGGGACAATGGATCCCTTTGCCTATAAGGCCCCTCTTACCAGGAAAATAACTCTCCAAAGCACCATCAAGGGCCACGGAAAACATGGGAGCACTAACATAGCTCCTGATCCACCGCATGAACTGAGCAGGATATTCCATTGCTGCCATTAAGGCAAAAAGAAACCCCCAATCAAAAAAGTCGTAAGCCTTTTCATTAAATCCATCTTGATAGCACATCTAGGCCTACCACTATCCTTATTGTAGTTTTTGATGATTTCTTGCATAAGAAGGAAGTGGCCGAAGCAAAGGGCCTTCTTGTTGAGCCGGTAACTTTGAGAGAGGATTTAGAGAATGTGGAATCTAACAACTTGTTTTTTGTGGGGATGATAGGAACCATAATAAGGAGGAAGTGGAGGAACCCAACCTTACTGAGCATGGGATTGATGCTTCCCGTTTGGATGAAGTCCAACACCCACAAGTTCCTGTGAACGTTTTTTCGTTGGAAAATGGAATAGATGATGTGTCTAATGATACCAATTCTGTTGAGGCGAGTTTTGACGGGGATCTGGTCTCGGGTGACTCTTATTAAGTTTGTGGATTTCATGCGCTATAAAAAGGAACACCATAAGTGTAAAGGTAAACATAGGAAACCATTATGGACTAAAAATCTTTTGAAAGCTGCTATGTTTTCTAGATCGAATAGCCGGGATCAGAAAGAGAACAATCCAAGAAGATTGAAGTTGGGCGCGAAGAAAGGAAACATCGAGGAGTCCTCTCACAAGTCTCGAGAGGAAGTTAGTAGAATTGAGAGAAGGTTGGAAGCTGAATCTTTACCATCATCAAACTCTGTAAGAATGCAGGAGGAGGTGTAGACACCCCAATCCGGACCAATCCGGACCCTCGGAATCCCGGAACTTCCCCGAGGATGAAAATGCCTATATGAGAGCACACAAGGTTTGATCAAAGACTTGAGAACCCCACCAATAATCTCCCAGAAAATTACCAAAATACCCCTTGGAACCCAGAATTGGCCTAAAACCTTAAAACACATACACCTGGATTGCCCTTTCAAGCACCTGGATTGGACAAATCCAGGCGCTTGGAAGTAATCCAGGCGTGCACAATCCAGGCGCCTAGATATCAGTCCAGGTTGAGTACGGTTTAAGTTGATAGTGGGCGGGAACGATATCTTAGGGGATTTTGTTGCAGAATCAGTTGGAGAGAGGGTGTGAGGGAGATGATTACCCTACATTTTAACCCCTGGGTGACCCCTCACCCTTTTGAAAGGATCAAAGTGGCCCATTGTGAGCCCTTGGTTTTCTATAAAAACCACCCTTCTCCTCCATTTTGAGGGCTGAAAAAAAAATCACTCTCTACTCTGGCTGTTACTCTGCCAAAACTCTTCTAGAAATCCAACTCCAACTAATCTCTCTCAAAACCCATTACTCAAACCCAACCTCACACCATCTACACTTCTGATAATCATCCTCTTCCCCATTCAATCTCTCTCAAAATCTACACACATTGTCCTTTATTTACTCTATACATTCAAGTCTAGTACCCCCTTTTGATAAAAAAATCCATACAAAACCCATTTCAAGCCCTTTTGATCAAGCTAAAAAGGTAGTTTTTCTACCAATATGCTCAAGTAGGCCCTGAGGGGAACTCAACCAAGTCCTCACTGGTCTTCTATACGAGTAGGGGGTTTAGGAGAGGTTTGACAATCATCAAGAAAGAAATCAGTGTTGTGCATCAATACTCAATCCAGGCGCCTGGATCATCACTTTCCAGGCGCCTGCATTGAGTCTAGGCGCCTGGATTCACTCCATCCAGGCGCCTGGATCTCCTTTTCCCCATCATATTTTCTGCTTTCTTTTGCATTTTGATCAGTCTTTGGTACATCATTTGCATGCATTGATCTTTGGTTGTCTACATTTCATGTTCTGGTCTTTGTTATAATGATCATTTAAAGTATTTTGAGGTTGCAGTCATGCTTTAAGAAGAGATAACATGAGAAAGAGGTGTTTAGGGCTGCATATGAGCCGAGTTGTTCACGAGCTCGGCTCGGTAACGGCTCGGTTCGACTCGACTCGAAACCTTAATGAACGAGCTCGAGCTACGTTTTATGGCTCGTTTAATAAATGAGCCGAGCTCGAGTTAGGGAAAGCTCGGCTCGAACCGGCTCGCGAGCCAGGGTATATATATATATATATCTAATTTTAGGGCTTCTACACTTCCACCCTTAGTATCCCTGTTGTTTTTTTTCGTTCTTTTCAAGAGATAGAGAGTGGCGGTCTGGTCTCCCTCTCTTCCACGGTTCCACCGCCGCCCCCAAACCTAGCCGATCATTTCCAGCCATCTCCGGCCACCTCCGATCATCAAGTAGAAGAGAGGGTTGTCGATCTTCTTGATTATCTGGTAACAATCTCTTCAACCAGCCTTTTAGGGTTTCTTTTTCTCTCTTAAAAAAGTTCAGATCTCAATCTGCCGAAGTGCCAATATTTCTACCATTGTTTCATTAGTATTTTGTCTGTTTGACTAGCACCTCATGACCTCTGTTCTGTCCTCTTTTACTAGCATTTGTCTGCAATTTTTTTTTTCATACTTCGAAAATAACAACTGCAATAACATGATCAAATATGATGCTATAAATGTCGACCTCGTGAAAACAACACCCCTTTTTCTCTCTTAAAAAAGTTCAGATCTCAATCTGCCGAAGTGCCAATATTTCTACCATTGTTTCATTAGTATTTTGTCTGTTTGACTAGCACCTCATGACCTCTGTTCTGTCCTCTTTTACTAGCATTTGTCTGCAATTTTTTTTTTCATACTTCGAAAATAACAACTGCAATAACATGATCAAATATGATGCTATAAATGTCGACCTCGTGAAAGTCGACCTCGTGAAAACAACACCCCTCACGACCTCTGTCCACTTTTGCTAGCATCTGTTATGATTTCTTAGTGACAAAGTTTTGTCCCATCCATAAAGGCATACTAAAACAATGTATTGTTGCCTGTATTGTTGGCTCCACTTCTAACTAATTAACATAGCAATATTCTTCATGTAAATTGGTGGAGTTATGAAAAATATAGAAATTTTCTAACATGAGGTCAATATTTTATCGTTTAATCTCAGGTCTGTTCTGGTGAATCCTGGGATTGGGAGATCATCTTCTCTCTTCGATCCACTTTGGTGTGGTTAGTTTATCTCCTCCTCTACTTGTTATTTTGTAGACTAATAATTAATTATTTATGTTTCTAGTCACTTGTCAGCGAGTATTATTTCTTTATAGTTTGGAATATCACTCTATTAGTCTTATTGTCTTGTCTTGTTATTTTGATCGCAGATATGTCTGGTAGACAAATACATCTCACTTCGCCAGAACTAGATTCATGTACACAATTTTCATCGTTTGAGGATTCATCTACTAGTCCACTCATGGCTAATGAGAATGCAGATGTGAATCAAGCAAGTATTGACGTGGATGCAGAGCTAGCGGAGGGCGCTCAGACTCAAGCCACCGACAATCAAGGTGAAGAAGAGCAGAACCCATTTGAGAAGAAATCAAGAAAACGCACATCACAAGCTTGGAATGACTTTGAGACCATCACTCTTCCCGATGGAAGCAACAAGTCTCGGTGCAAATTTTGCAAACAAACATTTGCTATTCAAGCATCCGGTGCTACCACTACTCTGCTTAGACATTTGGGCAAGTGTGTACAACGTCGACTTGCTGTTGGAGAGATTGAGAAAAAGCAAAAGACATTATCATTTGAGACCACTGGATCTGATAGTTGCAATCTTACGACCTTCACATATGACCATGCTAAAGTTAGAGAAGCTGCTTCACATATGATACTTTACCACGAGTATGCGTTTATGCATATGGAGCATGCTTTGTTCAACAGGTTCATGAAGACAGCGACTCCTCATTGGCAAAAGATCAGTCGTACCACTGCAAAAAATGATTGTGTCTCAACTTACAATGTGCAAAAGAAGAAGCTAAAGACAATGTTGAAGACTGTGAACAGAATTAGCATCACAACTGACATGTGGAAGTCGCCGGGACAAAAGATCCACTACATGGTTGTGACTGGTCATTTTGTCGATAATGATTGGAAGTTACAGAAGCGCGTCCTTAGTTTTTGCTACGTGCCACCTCCACACAATGGGGTAATAATTTCTGATGCTCTTTACAAGACTATACTTGATTGGGGTATTGAAAATAAGGTGGCTAGCATCACAGTAGATAATGCTTCATATAATGATGTTGCTCTGAGGAACTTGAAAGGGACGTTCAAGTTGTTGAAGAAAAAGTTACTCTTTGATGGTAAACTTTTTCATGTGCGTTGCTGTGCACACATACTTAATTTGTTGGTGCAAGACGGCCTCAACACAATTAAAGACATCGTTGATTGTGTTCGGGATGGGGTGAAGTACTTGGTTGCATCTGAAGCACGCCTTAATCAATTCAGTGAGATTGCTAAGCAGTTGCAATTGCCTTCTAAGAAATTGATACTAGATTGCCCTACAAGATGGAATTCTGCATATTATATGTTGTCTGCAGCCTTGGAGTTCAGGGATGTGTTTCCCAGGTACGGTGAAAGGGATGTGGGTTTTGTCTATGTGCCTACCTATGAAGATTGGGAGAAAGTTGATAGTGTTCGTAAATTTTTAGAGATATTTGATGATGTGACAAATATTATCTCTGGAAGTCAATATCCAACTTCTAATTTGTTTCTCACAGAAGTTTGGAGGATAAAGCAGACCTTGGATAAATGTTTAGAGGAGGGTGAGGAATACCTTCAAACAATGGCTTTAAAGATGAAGGCGAAATTCGACAAGTATTGGGGTGAATGTAATCTATTGATGGCTCTTGCTGCAGCATTGGATCCAAGATACAAGATGAAGCTTGTAGGGTTTTGTTTTCCAGAGATATACAATGAGGTGGATGCTAGTGCAAATATTTCTATGGTGCGTGACTCTCTCTACCAGCTTTATGATGTGTATGTTGCTATGCATACTGAAGCATTCAATGGAGAAAGTTCTCAACAAAGCACTACAGAAGTTGGTTCTTTTAATAGTGGTCCACAAGGTAAAAAAGTTGTCACGGGTAAATCGAGATACGAGTCCTTCGTAAGGATGTCCGATAACATTCAGCCCATCAAATCTGATTTGGACATTTACTTGGAGGAACATGTTTACATATGCAATGGCTTGGATTCCCATTTTGATGCGATTGAGTGGTGGAAAGCAAATAATCTCAAGTACCGTATACTTTCAAAGATGGCATGTGATGTATTGTCTATTCCTATTACCTCGGTGGCTTCGGAGGCCGCATTTAGTGCGGGAAGTAGAGTGATTGATCCATATCGTGCATCATTGGCAACGGAAACGGTTGAAATGTTACTTTGTGGTGGTGATTGGGTGGGTGCACTATATGGACTAAAGAGGGGATCTGAAGTAAGTAAAGTTTGTTAGTTTTTTTGTTTGCTTATTTGTGTGATAAATAGATATTAAGATGAATTTTTTGTACATCTTTTGATAGGCAAAAGAATCAAAGCACAAGGAGTTCACTCTACCTTAATGGAGCGATTTGGAATGTCCTAACTTTTTGGTCATGTGGTACGTATATCATACTGCTTTATGGTTTATGGTTTATCATACATATATGGTGTCAAGCACTCACATATTCTTATTTTCTGAATATTTATGGTGTCCCTCCACTACTCATGCTGAATATTTATGGTTTATAATATGGACTGGGGGAATGTGTGATACTATCAACTTTTTTTGACTTGTTTTCGGGGTTGTGTGATACTATCAACTTTTCTGACTTGTTTCCTACTTATGCATGGTTATGGCTGATTGAAACCTTATGAAGATGATTATGTTTAGTATTGACTACAGACTTTTACAATTGTCTTCTGAGTTCCTTGAAAAGGGAAAAAAGGGCATTTTTTTTCCCTTTCTTGAGGTACTGTTATTTGGAAGATTCAATTCTAGACACATGGAACAAATGCATGTTTTATTTTCTGTATGTTTGGTGTGGGCAACACAAGGGACAATAGTTTTAGGTTTGTTATTTATTGAGTGTATAGTGTTTCTTTGGTTTTGTTTAGACTATTGGTGTGTTGCATATGGAACCCAAGGCTGTTTTTCTTTGGTTTTGTTTAGACTAATCCTTGTGGACCTTGCCTCACTTTTCTAATGTCTCAGGTTGGTGGACATTTTGCAAGTAACACGGATCAATGGACAATCAATTTTTGGGAGCATTATTGACTGAAGACATTTGGCATGTGTTATTTTTGATGGATTGTCTTATTTTATGATGCTCTGCATATAATGGAATTTTGGGAGAAAAGACTTGTTTTTTTTTTTTTTTCATGTAATATATGAATCTAAGATCCCACTTTGGTAAACTTTGATAGATTTGGGGTTCTTATATTATGCACCATTTATTGTGGTGATTACTTTGGTTGTTAATATTGTTGGGTTGATGATAAAATCATCAGTGGTTAATTGTTTTTACTGTTTTTTTAATGTAAAATAGATAAAAAAAAAAAAAATTCTGGGTGTAACTTCTTAACGAGCTCGAGCCGAGTTGGCTCGTTTATCTATTACCGAGTTTAGACGAGCCGAGCCCGAGCCTTGCAAATCCTTGACGAGCCGAGCTCGAGCCATACTTTTCCAGCTCGATTCGAGCCCGAGCCGAGCCCGAGCCTTCCTAAAAATGACCGAGCCGAGCTTGAACATGTTAAAGCTCGGCTCGACTCGCCTCGTTTGCAGCCCTAGAGGTGTTCACATGAACTTATGTGTCATTTGTAGGGTCTGATCACTTAATTTTGAAAGTGTCAAGATGAGCTTTTATGTCATACAAGCATTCCCCATTATAGGTATTCAAAATAAATATGATCATTGCATTTTAGTATCAAATCATTCAAAATCTAGGTTTTGTTAGCTCATATCATGCATTTGAGTGGAATTTAAGATTCATGTTTACAATTATGCTGTCAAACATCATTTACAGTATGTGTGAGTGAGTTAAAAGCATTGCATTTGGTGTTTCCTGCAAGGATTGAATCCAGGCGCCTGGATCTGCCTAATCCAGGCGCCCAGATTGCAATCCAGGTGTGATGTGTTGAGTATTTGTGATCAGTTTCTGAGATATCCTAAGACAGTTTGGGGGTATTTTAGTGTAATTTTAGCATCTTTTGTACATAAATCATCCACTCATAACATTTTGCACAAGCATTCACCCATGCCTCATTAATCTTTGATGCATTCGTCGTGTTTTCACATGAATTTGTGTACAAAGTCCATTCAAACCATATTTTCAAAATCCTTTAAACATTTAGTAGAGACCAGTGGTTTCACCGGGCGTGAGGGGTGCTTTAAATTCCTTCCCGTTGAGTAAACTAGCTCCTGGAGCTGAGAAATCTCATTTTATGAGGCCAGTAAAACATTTTCTATTCCAAGGGTAAATGAGTCATTTTTTCAGAAAGGTTTCTCGGGTATAGTCCTCAAATCTGGGTGGCGACTCTATTCAACCAATCAAATCGTTTTCCTAACCGCTATTATTTTCGTGGACCACGCTCCGCGGGGTGTTCACGGGAGGTTTGTAGCGATTCTCGCAACAGGAATTCAAAGTTAATCAACCAAGCTCGTAAGAGTATGGAGGTGAGTTCTATGTGTGATGTTAAATTTTTTGGAAGGAAAAGCTACAACATTAAGAAATATTTAGAATTGTATGGAGTTGATATTTCTGAACAAGAAATTATTGCGCTTGAGGAGTTGGAGGATGAGGAATCCTGTTCAGTGGAGTTCTAATCTTGTTTCCATTGTATGTGGTTGCTTTCTGGTGAGAATCCCGTTGTCGGCATGTGGTTTGGAGGTCTAGGTGTTTTGGGGGTTTTAGCTTCTCGGTTGGGTTTTAGGTGCTTTGTGGCTTCTGCTTGGGGAGGTGTGATTCTTGTTTTACTGTTGTTTTTGGGGGTAGCTTTTTGGCCTTTCAGGAGTTTTCGGTCTTCTTGGTTTTTTCTTCTTTTTCGGTGATGTGGCTGGTATCTTGCCATCCTTAGTGTTCTTTTGTTTTTTCCCCTTTTGAAACCTTGAGGTTTCTAGTCTTGGATCCTTTTAATCTTTGTAATTTGTTTTCAAAAATTAATAAATTCTTTGCTTAGCAAAAAAAGAAAAGAACGTTATCCAATATGGACCTGCCCTGGACAAAGGCGGATTGACGAGGACCGAAGGAAGAAGGAAGGCAAAAGAGGCTGAATTCTATTGGCCAGTAGGCCCAATACTTTGGTGACACATTTATAGTCGCATTGCAACAAGCAATGGGTCCAAACTCTTTAGTAGTGACTGGAGAATTGGAATTAGGAATGAGACAGCAGTAGGATTCCAATTCTGAGCCATGATCCCAGTAGAAAAGAAGTGTTGAAAAGCCTGAATATTTCAGTTCTTATGAAGAAACTAGAAGAATACCCATCTGGACCGAAATCTTTGTCCCCTTCAATGGACCATATGGCAGTTTTAATTTAATCTCAGCCTCGGAAACATCACGCATTAAAGACTCCTTCATAGTAGAATCAAGCCTCAGACAAGTGCAATATCAAAGTACAGACTATCATGATAACAAACACCATTTTTTATCCCCATGCTGTGTGTTCATCAAACTATACCGCAGGCTATTAATCTTTTTTTTCTTAAGACCCACAGACTCGTAATACGTACAACAAGAGACGATGAAATTCATGCTAATAAGCATTTCATACAGTGGCGGATTAAGGAATTCCACACAGGGGGTCACCTTTGATGCATAACTTTGGAAGAAAAAAATTTACAGTCCAATACAACATGAAGATAAAATGTTTAAACATTTCTTCAATAAGCAAAAAATTTCAAATTTAAAACATTATTAAAGATTTCATACATATTGTGCTTATGATGCTTGAAAAAAAAAGAAAGTAAAGTCCTATTATGCTTATAGTGACTACAAATCATGAGAGTAGGTCACAATACCTCTAAATCAAAGAGTAATGAACTTATAATTAAGTCTCTGATATTAGATTTGAAAGAGATACGTGTTGGAAAAAGAAAAGAACCGCCAAAGATAGAGAAATAAATCAATGATCAATCTCTTTCAGCAACTTTTTTTTTTTATTTTTATCCTCTACAAAGCTCTTCAAATATGCAATATTCCAATGCAATTATAAGTACTTGATCAAACCTTTTAATTTTTCAATTGGTCTTGTAATTAAAAAATCTGAGCCATTCAATAATCTTAAAATAATTTTTCGATTGGTCTTGTTATAAATTAGCTCTCCGATCTTAACATACCCTACAATATGTGCGATTCAGATCACTGGGATAACGGGCACAAAGTTATCAAACTTTTTTTCAAAATTCATTCGGTACTTAGGGTCCTAAATTCTGAATGAAAATTTGAAAGGTTTGATCGAGTATAATTATCCAATTAACCTGATTTTTTACAAGACCAACCGAAAAATTATTGTATGGTTATTGAATGGGTCGGATGTTTTATGAACACAAAAAAACTAAAACCAGTTTCTGAATTTTCAGGGTCACGTGACCCCATGTGCCCAATGTACATCCACCGCTGATTTCATGTACTCCCTTTTGCTTTACCACTCATCTTTGTTGGCGATGTACTTCAGATATCATAAATTCCATACGTAAAGTACAGTAGCCCCCAACTGTGAAAGGTAGTCTCTTCCACGTTGCACCATAAACAAATTCCCCAATGAAGTTTTTCTACAGTTTCATCGACAATGGCATTTTGAATTAAATGGAATTAGCATCACACGGCTATCACCAAGTGATTATCACAAATTAACATCAATAGCTCAAATTTTGCATTACAAGTTATTGGAAAGACCCAACTATTTGCCTTCTTTGCTCCTTTTTTATATCACGGTTGTTCTTCTTCTTGGATAATCAGACAAGTATAGCACTTGCAGCAAAGAACAGACTAGTATATGAAAAATGTTCTTTGCTCCTTATTGTAGTTTTTCAATGTAATTTTTCTACTACTACTTGACATTAAAAATGTTTTTATTCTCTCCCAAGTGTAAGCTTATCGACTAAAGAAAAAAAAAATCAGATAAAAAGTGGGAACAGAAATTTAGATACATTCTTTGACTATTATATCTTCAGTTAAGTTTCGAGATTTGTTTTTTATTGTTTAATTCTTTCCAGCAGAAACAAATTGTCCATGGGATATAAAATTACAGAAAAATAATTTCTTCAAAACTGCCGGGAAAATAATTAGTAATCGGTACAAATAAAATATCATTGATATATATATATATATATATATATATATATATATATAGAGAGAGAGAGAGAGAGAGAGAGAGAGAGAGAGAGAGAGAGAGAGAGAGAGAGAGAGAGGATCATGATCTAATAAGGGATCCCTTATTAAAAATTTGGTGCGGACCTAGCCTTTTTTCAACTTTCTAGATCAAATTTTGACGATCCGAACCGCTTAATGTTTTTAAAATACGTTTTTAAGGTCCTACGCAAGGATTCGTAAAAAAAAAAAAAACCCCGGAATGGCTTCATCCGAGCAGTTTTCGATAAAAGTAGGACCTTAAAAATGCATTTTAAAAACATTGAGCGGGTTCGGATCGTCAAAATTTGGCTCGGAAAGGTGAGGTCCGCACCAAATTTTAATAAGGGATCCCTTAGGTGATCGTTATCCTATATATATATAGCGGCTGGTTTCCCTCACACTTAAAAAAAACCTCCCTCCTCTGGGCACAACTGTGATGTTCGGAATCATTGATCTTGTTTCAATGAGTAAAATAAGAGGTCCTCCAAAAATTCAGTTCAATCGGATATTAGTAAGTGTTTGATCCAAACTATTTTAAAAACATTAATTCCTGTCACAGTTTTTGCAAAACTGTTTGGATCAGGAAGGTAAGTTATCAAAACTACCTCTAAAGCTTCTAGAAATTATAGATTGCCCTATCATGTTTGAGAAATTCCAAACTACCCCTATCACATTACGAATTATCCAACTGTCGCAATGTAGCTGTTAGGAAATTCAATAGAAGTTGTCTTACATGCATCATCAAATACTAATTGTAATAGACCAAAGGTAATTGATTTTTACATCCCCAAATTGTTATCCACACCTCTTTTGTCTTTTAGCGAAATTTCTACACATAAAAAGTTCACTATAAAACAAAAAGGGGCGTGGATAACAATTTGGGAAGTGTGAAAATCACTCCTCTAGACCAAACTGTCCTTTTGTAGCTAATGAAAGTCCGTAGAAATAGCTTTTCACAAACTACAAAAGCATAGTTTTGTTCATTGTACTAATTAGAATTTAATGATATACGGTATGTTTTGAAACCCGGACTGGTGAACGAACCAGAAAAGGGAATGGGTGGATGGGTCATTGGTTCAACCACGGTTGAACCGCTATCGAACCGTGACGTCATAATTATGTCATAATATAAATTTAATATTAAAAAAAATTTAAAAAGCAGTATTAAAAAAATAAATGAGTTATAATATACTAAAAATTACTCCCTACAATAAAAAGAAAAACAATATAATAAAACTTCCGACTTTATATTAAAACTGGTGCATCCTTTTATACACCGGAATATTGAAAAAGATTGTCAATAAATTCTCCTCTTTCCCACCTTTTTCTTCTTTCAAGAAAAGAAACTTTTCCTTTCCCCAAAGTCATTACTAGAGAACTAAACTCTCTTCCTCTTCCGCAGACTCTTTCTCCTTTTTTTTGAATGGCCAAACTCTTTCTTCTGTCTCAACTCTTGGTTAAAATATGCCTGAAGAAAACCGAACAAAACTCTCCCACAGTTCTTACCCAGTATCAGATCTCTCTCCGACCGCTGCAAGTTTGGCACCAAAGGTTAAAGTGTTGTAAAAATCTGAAGATAAATGAAGATTCACGCACAGATCTACCAACTTTTTCGGTTCTCTGCTCTGATATTCTTCTTTGTTCTCTATTTTTCATCTATTTCTCTTTTTTTTTTTTGTAAACTGGTCATAAACCTCCGATTGATAAACAACCGGCCGGTTCTTGTGACCCGTGAACGGTTCAAACGGTTCCACGGTTGAACCGCTGAGTTGATCCAATTTTTACTTTTTAGAGCGGTTTTGAAATTAGAACGGTTTTATGAGTTAACCGGACCGTAGCCTAGACCGGTTCCCGGTTCAACCGGCCGGTCCGGTCCGAGTTTCAAAACATTATTCTTAGACAGATGCCATTGATGTAATTTTTAGAAACCTCAGGGACAGTTTTGGATTTCAGAATATGAAGATAATAACGTCCTGCTCCACTTCCCAGGCCGTCAAAATTCACTTCATTCCTGCGCCTGATCAAATTTATATGTTTCCTTTGCTATTTCGTACAAGTTTAATTTTGAAAAGTCATATTGACACTCCACCTTTCTCTATTGGCACTATCTTTTTTTTTTTTTGTCTCTATTAGGCAAAGTTACTCTTGCATTTTATGAATAATAAAGAGAAAAAAAAGGGAGTGCCAATAAAATAAAGAAAAAAGGATTGTCAATATCAATTTCCTTAATTTTTTCTTGATTTTGTTGACTTTCAGGGTTTTGCTTTTATAATTGATGAAAATATACGTTTGTCAAACTGGGATTGGTCAATACAATTTTGTAGATTGATACTTTGTCATTATTCCTACAGTTACTTTATTTTATGAGGTTTGGCTAAATAAGTTGGCTTAACTTTTTTTTGGTCTTTATTTGATATTTTTTTTTGCGTTTGTTAGTTTTGCATCGATTTTTTGAGTATTATTGGTTCGTCTTGACGAGAGGAATCCAAAAAGGTAAGAGATTACAATTAGAACCCTCAATTTTTTTAAAAAAGATCGAAAAAAGTGTAAAAAGCTAACTTTTTGGCTTATTTTTTTCTTTATTCAAAAAAATTTAAGCTTTGGCCATAATTTTTTACTTTTTTGATTTCTCTCGCCGAGATGAACTAATGATACAAAAAAAATTGATGCAAAACTAAAAAATGAGAAAAAAATTTCAAATAAAGACAAAAAAATAAGCCATCCAACTTTTTAGGCCAAACCTCACTTAAAGTTGATTTTCTCTAGTTAATTACCATATTAGTAACAACCACCTTCACTTTTTTTTCTTAACTGGATATGGCTAACTTACGTGCACTCTTGACTATTTTCAAAGCTATGAAGTTAATGACCAGTCATACGTCCAGTGACCAAGATTTAAAATGGTTAGCTATCACCGGATTTAAACTTGCAATCTCTTGAATGATAAGCCTTTTATATGCCGTGTTCATTGTCAAAACAAAACCACAATCACTATGAATTGTCAAATTGCTTCGATATTGGCAGGGCCGGCCCAAGGGTTTGGAGTGTCTTAGGTCTGGCCTAAAAATGTGCTCTAAGAGTACACCACTTAAAAAAAATTTCCAGTAACTAGCACAACACGACAAAGCTAAGATAGTATAAAATTCTACTAATCATTTTATAGTAACAAAAAGGTCAAAACACAAAGTCTTCAAATACATATATAACGCACGATTATCACTTAAATATTATTCATGTTGCGTTTTTAGAAACAAAAGTATCAATTACACTTGTATAATCCATTTCTTCTACCAAGTCATTTTATCATGGCATCGAAAAATGAATTCATCAGCAAAGAAAATTCCATTATTATGGCATCAAAAAATGAAGCTATTACACTAAAAAAATGGAATCCATTGAGACAAGTTCAAAAAGTACAAAACTCTTCGACATATGACAAATCCATAAGTCAAATTAGTAAGAAACAGGAAACCCACAACTATGAAGATGAATTTTTTTCCTCTTTCCAGATTTTGAGAGAAATTGAAGCATTCTAATTTTTCTTTAATTAATCAATCACGTAATCATCCTTCAATTAACTAATCATTTTTCAATTAAAAAAAAAAACCTTTGCCAGGATACAATACAGATTTTGATTTCGGGATACATTCAACATGGATTTTACAAACAAAATCCATGTTGGGCCCTTTTTTTTAACTTATCTTTGGGCTTTTTTTTAGATTGGGCCACAATGGTTTGGGATATTTTGTAACTAAAAATGGTTTTTTTTTTCCCTTTATTTGGGTCAAAAAAGAGTCCAAGTCTAGCCCATTTATAAAAAATGTTGGAGTACCCCAAAAATCAGCCCTTTTTGAAGTGCCCCAGGCCCAAGCCCCTGTGGGCCAGCCCTGGTAATTGGTTGAAACATTAATTAAATCAATCGGTAAACTTTAATTGAGTGTGCGGATCAACAATTTAGCTGTCTCTTGAATGATAAGCCTTTTAGTTGCTTTCTCATGTCCACTAAACCAAATTCCTTGATATCATGCCGTGTTGATTGTCAAAACAAAACTCACTAACTATGGATTGTCAAATTTGCATATGTCATGTTGATTTTTAAATGGTTTCACTATTGGTTGAAAAATTAATTAAATCAATCGGTAAACTTTAATTGATTGCCTGGATCAACAATTTAGCTGTCTCTTGAATGATGAGCCTTTTAGTTGCTTTCTCATGTCCACTTAACCAAATTCCTTGATGTCATGCCGTGTTGATTGTCAAAACAAAACTATAATAACTATGGATTGTCAAATTTGCTTATGTCATGTTGATTTTAAAATGGTTTCGGTATTGGTTGAAAAATTAATTAAATCAATTGGTAAACTTTAATCGATTGTGTG